>CM051368.1:5271268-5608108 GCA_028015245.1 Cardamine occulta
AAACATTTTGGAGAAACATAGTATTGAAATTTTCACTCTTTAGCACTCCAAAGTGAAATCAACAATTGTAGCAACAATGTGAGATTCTTGACTTAAAAATGTTATAGGAAAGGAGAAAAAACGCATAGGAAGGAGTAAAAAATGTTACTTTGCGGTGACCTTCTCCGGCGATATGTGCAATGACTTTACCATTTGGAGAAACAACAGCAAATGTAGGCCACGAGTTGATGCCGAGCTCTCTCCACATATACATTTCTCCATCGTTCACAACCTTTAAAGTGAGACGAATAACTGATTAAGCAATACGCCGGTAATTTATGAAAATTAGTTATATCATAGCATTAAAAAGCATCCAAACATGTATTAGTTGAACACTGAAAGAGAAATACAAATGATAAAGTCAACAAAGAAGCGAAATAATAAAAGTGAAACCATGTAGTAATTTACAAAGAAAGGAATATGCAAAAACGTGAAATTCTAACCAGCTATAATTTTTCCAATAAGGAAATGTGATTCCATCATTACATTTCTTCAAAAACAGCCAGTTTAGAAACAACAAAATAATCCAGGAATTGGCATATGTAACCAATTTCACAAACAATTAGGAAAAATTTATAAAAAACTTCAAAATTTGAGCATGGAAACTACCGGGTGGGTGATTTCATAGCGGAGAACTGCATTTCGTATTGCTTCTAAATCCTTCTCATTGTCGAACTTAGCTGAGTGCACACCCACAACAGTGAACTACACACAGATGGCAATTCATAGGTTAAAGTGAAATTTCATGTGAGAGAGTAGCAATAATATAATACTCACTGGCATGTCCTTGTACTTCTTTTCAAGAAACTCTAAATCCGGTAATACGTGCATACAGTTTATGCAACAGTAGGTCCAAAAATCAAGTATAACCACTTTGCCTTTTAAATCCTGCTCACAAAATGTCAAAAGTTACTAAGAGTTCACATGCAAAAATATAATTTGGTACATGCCAATGCAAAGAAATAAATTTATCTAATGTTTCTGAGAGTTGAAACCAACAGTCTCTTAATTCATCGAAAAAGTAATCCTCAACACATCTTCGATAAACAAAAATATATGTTATCAACTGTTCACATAACTTTAAATGAGAATTTACCCGGCGAAACTGGAGAGGGGCAGTGTTTAGCCAGTCGAGTTTAGACGGGAATTCTGGCACAGTTGTAGCGGTTTGCCTAGAAATAAAATAAGAAAATTAGAGTACCCACACAAGTCATAATAGAAGATTATCCACAATTTATTCCAATTTATGTAGTCTATAATAATATTATATGATAATCTCTTCTTGATGAGGGAATTGCCAAATTATCGAACTCTTGACTTGCCATTTATATTAGACTGAATAAATATCAAGTAGTTATTCTTACTTGCTCTCTAGCTCAGCAATGTAATCCACGAATTGTTGGACTCTCCCTCCACCTATAAGGTAAGACAATATAATTCCTTACATCTTTAGACAACTTCTCTAGTAAAACAAAAACAAAAGACAAAAAAGCAACACAAATTTTGCATTAGTTCATCTTTAACACGATTGCAATAAAATAACTACTGAACAGATTTTTGTAAGTCCACATTATTATTGAAGCAAACTGAGATTGGTTATAAGCCGGCTGTATCTAAACTTTCTTGTGCAAAACATATCATCAATTTAAACATTTTGTCTATTTATGACACAAGATTCCTCCTTCCCTATAGTTGTACCATTTGATATGAAATAAATTTACTGAATGCCAATAATAAACCAATCCAGAAAGCTAACATAATATGAAATATTATGGAAATTTTGAAAAAGGGCCAAACCTTGGTTCTGTGTAAAAGAAGGGCTTTTTGCTCCAACCAATGTGTTCCACAAAGCTTTTGGAGAAGTATATTGCATAGCCTATACATAAACAGCAACTCCATAAGAAAAAGCTTTGACAACAAAAATATTCTCGAATGTATGTTTTCAGATTTACCTTCCAGTTGGTGGCCGCGAAGTAGACACAAGAAAGAGCAATGCCAAGACTCCCGTACCTCAATATATCTCGGCGAGAACCCTGAAACCTGTTGGAAAATTGCATCTGCAATCTCAAGTATATGAAATTTTCCACATGCCACTGTTTCATTCTCAAATGTTGAAACACAACACAATTCTTATTCTTGAAGTCTATGAGATATGACTGATAATCAGATGAATTTTACTTCGATTAAGGAACCTTTCTTACCCATCGTTGTTGGTTTTGTCGCTGGCAGTGTTCTCTTTAAGTATATTTGCAGAATCTCCTGCGTAAGTACTCAAGCATGTAAAAAAGAAAAGGTTGAAACTGTATATATAAGCTACTATGAACTTGATGAAGAAAAATTCATGGATTTAGTGAATTATAAATCTATAGCCTAGAGATAACTACAGTAGAAAATCATACTTTTAATGTCTAATTCGATATGGCAAACGTAATCTCATTACAAAGAAAGCCACTTTATTCAGAAGTTTTTCAAGAGGATTTAACAAGTAATAAATACACTAAAAGAACAATGTTTTGCAGCAAATTTCTTTGAGACTACATACTGGTAGAATCTGAGCCACCAGTGAGAATGTCATTGATTGAAATGTTTCCAATATCGTCTCGAATCATTGACGGACTAGCGTCCTTAAGAATTGCTTCAGATAAAGTAGTTTTTACGGCTATACATCTGCAAGTTTAGAAAATGAATAAAAATTATCTAAATCCAGAGCTTGGAAAGCAAGTAGATAGATTTAACAATGGCGAAGCAATAACTTCTTTCTTCGATAGTTGTCAAGCTTGATATATGCTAAATAATTTATTGATACTTTGGATGAAACAATACGAATAGAGCAAAGGGATGCATTTGACATAAAACACTTTTTTTTTTTGGTCAACAGACATAAAACACTAATCTAGAAATTCTACAGACTTTGTACTGACATCTTGAAGTTACTAATGTTGCATCAAATCAAATTGTTTGTCTTCAAAATTAAAAGAGAAATAATAAAATTTCACATGCCATGTTTTGACTCATTTGTTTGTTAAGTACCTCATGTGTGCAGCTTGAGCAGCCTGGACTCCAGCAAGCGCGTCTTCAATAACAACACACTACAAAATTGTAAAAAAGAAACCACCTCTGAAGTAGCTTTATCGACAAACAAATAAATAAGATCTTTAAGTCTATTAGATGAAACAAACTCTAACTTTACTTGATTTTCAGCTTCTAGAATGCGCAATTATACATATAACTATGTTGTTGGCGCGATAACAAGTCTTTTTCAATACACAGTTCTGTTCTCTAACGCAGGTTTTGTTCATCTATTCCACAAGGCTTCCTAGAAACTACAAATGGATTCAAGAGAGTAAAATCTGAATCTTAAGATACAGATTGCCCTCAATATTTTCTGTTATGTTCATGATTTCATAAGAAGTCAGAGGCTTTTCAATAAAGTTTTGACTAGTACCTCGCTTGTAGGCACACCCAAGATCTTTGCAGCAGCCAAGAAAATATCTGGAGCTGGTTTCAAATTCTCAAAGGCGTCAGCTGAAACAATTGCATCAAACCTGAAAGTTAACATCACTGACATTTATTTAGACATGAAACTTAAAAGCATAGAAACATCTAGAAGACATATTAAAGGATATTACACATCAAAATAATGTAAAACAAAGGTAAATAAGAAACTCAATAATAAGCCATGTTTTAGTCTTACATTGTCAAAGACATGCCAGCAGCTGTCAGGTTTGCATCAACTTTGATACGATCAGCGCTAGATGCAACAGCAACTTTGAGGCCTCTTTTCTTACACTGTTTCAAGAGTTTCACAGTAAACCGTTACAACCAAAACTATAAAATTGTTCTACAACTTCAAAAAAATTTCTCACCTCAGTAACAAGCTCGAGTGCTCCTGGAAATCCAATCCCAGATTCTGGCTTTGCATACTATAATTAGTAGAAAACAACAAGCAGATATTACGCAAAATCAAACACAACAATGACTCAATTTCGGTCACATTCACTTTTCAAGAACATCAACAATATTTTTATCAAGTGTTAATGTAAAGTTGATTGTGTTCTAATAAGAAACATGATAGACCATCACCTTCTCGAGATAGATTTCGAAGAACCTCTTTTTAGCTACATCTGGATCAAACCCTTCTACTTCTTTTACAGAAGCAACACCTCCTAAGAACTTAGCTTCACCTATAAATTCCCAAACCAAATAAATGAACAAAATCAATCATCTCATATCACCATATCACCATCATTCTAAACACACATTGAAATCAAAATCAGAAAATTATGAAAAAACTTAACTAAATCTCCACCACTACTTATTGATTAAAGCTCAAATGTAACCAATAACTGAACAAGATTTTCCAAATTTGCCAAATTCGAGAGCAATTTGGAATCATCCACATAAATCAATTCAAATTCCGCACCAATTTCATAATCAAACGAACAAAAATTCATCAATTTCATGGAATCAAAACCTTAAAAAAAATTTACCTGTTCCCATGAAAGGAACGAAATCCTCTACTGTGACTTCAACTCCCATCTCAGCAAAAACATCCACGGCGGCGCGTCTAGAAAGATCCTCACTGTTACAAAGCACACCGTCCATATCAAATAACACAGCCGATACTTTCCCCCAATCTTCCTCCGCAATTGTTGCCGGAGGACTCTCCGCCGCTACACCTACTTTGGACGACGACGGAAGCGCCGTTTTGCTCAGATAAACTCCGGATTTCGAGTAAATTCCGGCGAATGAAGATGCTCTTGATCCTGATTTTGATCTTATTGGAATTAGCGAAGAAGAGAATCTCTTCGATTGTGAGAAAATTGAAGATGGAGAAGAGAGTGAGTACAGTTTCAAAGCCATTTTTTGCTTCTTCTTTTTTTTTTTTTCTTTTTCGAAATCTGTTTAAACTGATTTTTGTGTGGTTTTCAGTGGCGGGTGTTAATTTATCCAAAAATGGTCGAAATTAGCCTCATATTCTTTTAGCATATGTAATGAGCATTTTCGATATTTCATTTGGTCTATGTTTAGTTTTAGGAGATGAAATAATCCTAACTCAATGGTCTAAGAGAAAGGACATATGAAAGCTTAAACAAAATTAGGTTAAGACTTCCATAATTACTATCTTAAATCTATTAGCCACGATCTGAAATGTATATTGGTTTCAGAATGCACACGAACTTAGAAAAATTGTAAGAGTGACTTAAAAATTAAATGGTTTTTCCGACATGAGAAACGCATTGAAGTTTTTAGTTAATAGGGCGTAGACGTAGGACCATGCATATTTCTAAGAATGTATGGTGAGATGTGTGTCTTGACCTACGTTGCATAGAATCGCCTAAAGAGTTACGTTTCTTGCTCCGGAAGCAGAGGCGAAATGGAAGCGCGAGGAAGCGTCCGGAATCGCTTCGGAAGCGTAATTCCAAAAATACAGTGTTTGGAAGCGGTGAGGAAGCGGAATTAGAAGCGTGAACAGGGTTAATCGGAAGTAGTTGTGAAAAACAAATTAAACAAGTAACAATTATTTTATGGACTTATAAGCAGTTTTATAGCTCATTTTATTGAGATTTAAAAACATAAAATTTTAAAAACCTAGTTAATAAGGAAACAAAAGAGATAAAAAGTGTAGAATGTGACAAGTTTAAATTATGTATTGGTTTTCCAACACGTATCTGCTTTCTATATATATTTTTTTAATTCGTTTATGTATTTCCAAACACTTTCGCTTTCGTGTACCCGCTTCCAATTCCATGTAACGTAGGTCTTGATTAGGACAGCATAGAAAAAGGTTAAAATCTGGGCTTGCGTATGTAGAGGAGCGCACTTAAGTTCTTTGAAGGGCAGCTACTTACAATAGTCTCACATTTGTAGTGGCCACATGGTGAACCCCAACAAAAAAAATTCTGTTGGAAATTTATGAACGATTTTCAACAAGAAAACAATACAATATGTGTCGTCAGAATTTGGTTGGAAATTTTTACCAGAAGAAAAAACCATCAAATTTCTGTCAAAAAAGTTTTAACGAGATTTCAACGGTTCACCAACGTGGCATAACTGTTACATTTTCGGACGCAATTCAATGAAATTCCAACGGAAACGTGGCATATCCTTATGACATAGTACGCTAAGAGAACCAGCCAAGACCGTGAACATTCGTCAATCTGAATCCAAATTAAGTTTTATAATAATTCAAATGATATAAAATTTATATGTTGAAGTACTAAAACTGAATTTAAATTTTATGGAACCAAATCGAATTAGCCGATTATCCAAAATTTGCCATTTGAGTTTCTTCAAAACCAAAAGTCCAATGGAGACTTTTGGGTTCCGATTACAGTTTCTTTTTTTGAAATTTTATTATTTGAGTTGGAAAATTTTCCGTAAATATTTCTAGTTTATAGAACGATTCTTAGATATCCTTTATGGGATTTTAGATTAGTCTAGCTTTGCTAAGTCTATGTCATGTAATCTTTATGAATCTTTGATCTATTATTGAATTCTATAGTCGACAACAACAAAAAAAGTCGTACTTCCTTTGTTTTTTTTTTTAGTTTGAGATTTACACACATTTTAAAAATTCATTTGTATAATATCAAGTATAGTCTCCATTTATTAGTTTAAAATTAAGATGTACATTATATATGATCAAATTAGAAAATGAACATTAGTTTCACATAGAAAAATGAAAACATTCATCTTTATGAAATTAAAAAAAAAAAATCAAAACATTCATCTTCAAGAAAAAGAGAGAATATTTATTTGTTGTTAACAAATATATTTTAATGGATATATCATTTGCATTTATAGTCAGCATGGTATAAATTTACAAACTTATTGACGGCGTATTTTACAGTTTTTTAAAAACACAATTTACACTCAATTCTCGTTAAATTTACATAACATTTTGATATAACATGTAGTTTTTGGTTAACAAATCTATTCCAATGGATATATAATCATGTTCATTTGTTGATGCTATGTATCTTATTTATTTTTAAAACTAGTGTACACTCAACTGGTTATTTATTTGCTTTTGGTTAATAAATCAAATCCGTGGATTTTAAGCACATTCAGAATTATGTAAGGAAATGTAAATACATTTAAACTGGACATGTTTTTTTACAAGTTAAAAAGACCATTGTAATTCCAATGAGAGAAGACAATCTTCATATATATAGACGTTCAGAAATCAACTCTAGAGCAAAAACAATAAATTCAAGTTGAAACCGATACAGTAAGGTTTCTGTTTGCATTATCGAAGCTATGAAACTGATGAACGAGATTGAGGTTTGATATTCTTTATAACATTGCAATCAAAATATACGGATTTGATGATCCTTTCAATATCTATGTGATTAAATATGTGTGTGATATCACTACAAGAAATTTACCGCAAAATCGACGGAATATAAATCTGTCGGAAAATTCCGACGGATTTACGACGAATTTCCGATAGACATGAAAATTGACGATTCCGTCGGAAATCCGTCTGAAATCCGTCTGAAATCTTCTGACGGATTTATATTCCGTCGGATATCCGTCGGAAATTGATGATTCCGTCTGAAATTTTCCGACGGATTTCCGATGGATTTTTGACGGAATTTTTTTTTCCGGCTTGTCTAGTCATATGTCAGACTAAACCTTAGAACGCGACACGTAAAACCACAAAACCGTCAGAAATCCGTCAGTAATTTCCGTCAGATTTCTGACGGTTTTGTGGTTTCATGGTCTTTTACGATCCGTTTAACTTAAAATATGTTTGTAGTATGCTATGTTACTCATTTCAATCGTAAAATAATACCAAAAACCTTGTTATATATCATATATACAAAAATTAGAAAAATTCATACAATCATGTTTACATGTTAGACAATGATACATATACTTAAGCGATGATTTATAAACATAACAAATAAAATTTTCTAATTTTGGTATATTTAATATGTAACAAGGTATTTCTTAATATTTTATCATTGAAATGAGTAACAAATCATATTAGAAACATATTTCAAGAGAAACAGATCGTAAACGACCACGAAACCACAAAACCGTCGGAAATCCGTCGGAAATTACCGACGGATTTCCGATGGTTTTTTCCGTCTGTTCTAGCGTGTTTTCTTGTAGTATATATTATTTGAGAAGTCTCAGAGTCTTTAACATGTGACGTTGTGTGTTGAAAACAGGCTGAGAAGCATGAACCATCACTGAATTACTTGCTGAAGAGATGGAAAACCGGTTAGCGTTGACACGGTACCAATCTCTCTATCTCTGGTTTATTCCGGTTTTCTTATCTGAATTGGTTTTCAGATGATTAACTTGTTGTTACTACTACAACAAACTATGCAGCCTCTGTTTGTCATCGTACCTTGAAACGGAGAAGCATCCTTTTAGCTGGCGCATACCATCTTGGTTCAAAGTCTCGGTATAGCCTATACCGATGTGCTGAAAATCACTAAAGTAATTATTACGGTTCGCGTTGGTTTGTTTCCGGTTTTCTACTCTTCCGTCTGAACTTCAATATTAGCTGTGTTTCTTTTGGGTATTACGACACGTTAACGTGTTATGCATGTATCTTAAAATAAATTCAACAAATAAAATAATTACTTTATAGTATGGTACTATCACTATGGTTTTATTATGAAATGTGTCGTTGGGATGATTTTAAAGAAAAAAAAGAGTTATGAAGATATTGCCGAACGAAATCACCAAAAAGGCCCATAAACCCAATCAAGGCCCATTATCGTCAGGGTAGTATAAATACAGATGTAATAATTAAGAAAGTGCCCCGAGAGATTAAGAGGCAAACACCGATAATTAACATATCCAGTTCTTACTTGTTAGTAACGTTTCACAGAAAGATTAAGAATGGCAGATCCGAGCGACCTCAAGTTCTTTGCAGATGATTTGAAGTTGGTGGATTACTATCTACGCAACAGAGTATCTACATGCCAAAGCAATTTCATAACAGACATCAATCTCTACGAAGAGGAGCCTTGGCTTCTTCGGCACGTCCACCATTCTCAGTTCCACGACAACGAGTGGTTCTACTTTGTTACGAGGACTCGTCGAGCTGGAACAACACCCAAACGTACGGTACCTGGACGTGGAGACAGCAAAGGCGGGACTTGGACGACCACCGGCAAGCAGAAAAAAATCTTGGACAATAACAAGATTGTGATCGGCTATAAATCGGAACTCTCCTACCACAAGAAAATCAATAAATCGGAACTCTCCTACCACAAGAAAATCAATGGCAAGAAAAAGGAAAATACTACAGGTTGGTGTATGACGGAGTATTCGCTTGCTAGTACTGATAACAAGGATCTTTTCCAAGAAGTGGTCTTGTGTCATATCCGTGAGAAGAAACACATCGCTGAGCAATTCCGTTTCCACCCAGAGATCAACAACAACGTCGTTGAGCAGCCACCGCAGTTAGAGATCAACAACGTCGTTGAGCAGCCACCGCAGTTGGAGATCCACAACAACGTCGTTGAGCAGCCGCCACAGTTAGAGAACATAGACAACAATATCAATATTGTCTCAGACGTTATTGTCCCCGCCGGAGTTGATTCGGCAATTGGACTACAGAGCGATGAGGATGATCATTGTGTATTTGAGGACTGCTGGATTAACCTTGATTTGTTCTATTCTCTTCTAGATGAACGTGATCAACAACGGCCACGGATTCTTCCTCAAGACATGAATCCTCCTCTTCAAGATCAAGAAAGCGATCAAGAGATGGAGGAATATGCTGATAAGCTCGAAAATATGCTGCAAGTAGAAGCCGACGTCGATGATGATAAGGCCACCCAACAACAACAACAACATGCATAGATTCCTCTTTTTCCTGAATTAGGTCAAGATTCAAGGAGCAGAAATAGTCAGCTTGTATCCATGGATCTCGATGACCAAAAAAACAGCGTCGTTCAAGCACAAGAGCACAGCAATTACCACAACTTTCAAGATATCGCAAGAGATCAAGAGATGACTCCAACGGTGACCAACAATCCTTATGGGTATCAGATGCAAGAGGCAGCTATCACCAGTGGACTCGATCAAGATTCTTCTTGTTCTAGTGCAACACAAGAACAGGGAAGAAAAAGAAGAAGGATTTTTGAGTGCTAAAATATTCTAGTGTGAGATTGCTCTTTTCGTCTCTGTATATAGTGTGGTGTGGTGATGATGAGCTTATTTAGTGGATTTTCCGGGATAAAAATATCCCGGCGAGATGTAGGGTCTCCACCTTGGAGACCTGAACTCGTTAAATTCCTTGTGTCCTTTACATTTTCTGCATTCCAATTTACAAACGAGAGACTATCGAACGCTGAAAAAATAGAGAGTGAATTGATCTGGGAGAGCTTAAACTAAAGAGTATCTTCATTGAGCGAGTGAATGATACAAGAGAGATAATTCACCACCGTTTCTATTTATAGACTGTAGTCTCACTATAGAATTCACAGGCACTCTCGTATGCCAAATCCAGAGGAATTAAATGTTGGTCGTTGTGTGTAAACATAAATATAATGCTTCTCGTTGATCATTCTTGGTATTTGCGATGCCTTTTCATGGCAAAGCATAAATCTCTTTAAAAAATAAACTTTATGGAACTAAAATAAATTAATACAACAAAAAAAAAACACAAGGATTTACATCAAGCATAAAATTACAGAAAAGAAAAAAAAATAGGGCAAAGACATAATTTCCTAATCAATGTGATCCAGTAAAAATAGAAACAATACAACACTGAATATAATCTAAAGATCAAATTGACTGCCCTCCCTCCCTAATTCCGGTCTACTTCTTCTACTTGGATTTTGTTTTTCCAAGTCGTTCATGTCTTCCTAGTTTAGTAAGAAACCTTACTGTATCGAACTCAAGGAGTCAGAGGTTTTCCACTCATATAAATAGACACAAATGTTCAACACAAAGATCCGAAACGAACACAAAGCATAGACGAAACAAAGAGAGAGTTCTAAGCAAGAGAGTTCTCGGATGTCTTAGTTTTGGAGTTTGTTTTTTCGGGTGGGTTTCTTGTTCTTATTCTTCTTCTTGGGTTTGGGAGCTGGGGACACGCTTACGAGACATAGCTTCACGTTCTCGCTCTTCTTTGACGGATTTCCGACGGTTTTGTGGTTTCACGTGTCGCGTTCTAAGGTTTAGTCTGACATATGACTAGACAAGCCGAAAAAAATAAATTTCGTCAAAAATCCATCAGAAATCCGTCAGAAATCCGTCTGAAATTCGTCGGAAAATTTCAGACGGATTTCAGACGGATTTCCGACGGAATCGTCAATTTTCATGTCTATCGGAAATATGTCGTAAATCCGTCAGAATTTTCCGACGAATTTATATTCCGTCGGAAATTCCATCGGTTTTGCGGTAAATTTCTTGTAGTGAAGGAAATGTAAATACATTTAAACTGGACATGTTTTTTTACAAGTTAAAAAGACCATTGTAATTCCAATGAGAGAAGACAATATTCATATAAATAGACGTTCAAATCAAATCTAGAGCAAAAACAATAAATTCAAGTTGAAACCTTATATATATATATATATATATTCAAAGTGTAACAAAATTTGCTCTCAACCAATGAAATCTCTTAAAAGTATTTTGGCTCTTTCATTTTTGTTCTTGACGGCTAGTTCATCACTTGTATGTTCTGATAGTTTAGAACTGAGAGATCTCAACGAAGATATAGTAAAAACAGTGGTGGTTAGTCCTAATGGTGCAGCTAATTTCAAAACCATTCAAGCAGCCATCGACTACATTCCCTCCGGTAACAACAAATGGATTAAGATAATCCCGGAATCTACAAGTAAGCTCTCTCATCTCCACTATGCCTACACATTCATAATTTGTTTTCCAGTTTGGTTCGGTTTCTCGTATTTTTTTTTTCTTTTTAAGAATTAGGTCAGAACAAAACATGATTATTTTTTCGGTTCGATTCGAATTTAGTTTGGTTTTGGTTTCACCATTCTCAAACCAGACTTATACATGATCACCTTTAAAATTTGGGTCGGGTTCATCATCATTTGCTTTCTTCATGTAGTTTTTGAGATATGCATTACAGCTCAAAAACGACTTTCTTTACTTTAATTTGGTTTACCAAAATGTATATATGTGTTTATGTTAATGCAGCGAAAAGATAGTTATTCCAAAGGAGAAGCAAAAGATAATAATGCAGGGAAATAACGCATCCGAAGTGATAATTCAATATAACGATGCAGGATTATCCAATTCGAGTGGTCCAATCATAGTAGACGCTGAATATTTCGCCGCTATCAATATTACATTCAAGGTTATATAGGGTTTATATATATGTAAATTTTGTTTGTTAATTAGGATTTATATATACGTAGTTACTTCCAAAACTTTATATATGTATTTACTATTAAATCTTCTACTTCTATTAATTAATCATCGTCGTTACTGATATATTGTAAACAAAACAAAAAAGTAATTCACCATTTTCAAACCAAATGAACCTATATAATCAACTTATGCAAATAGAATAATGTACGAATTTTTATGACATAACTAAAGTTTGAACTTTTTCAAATGTCTAAAGCCTATGGAAAACTCCGAAATAATGAAACATAAATTGTTTTGTTATGTTTAAACATTTCTTTTTTGGTAGAAATATTTTTAAAATATAAACATATATAGTTTTTGTTATTTTATAGTGAGATGGATAATTCGGGTTGATTTTCATAGATACGTGTAGATATCATATAATTAACATCTAATCTAATACATTTTGTTTGTGCAGAATGCTAATTGTTCCAAGTGTACACCAATAATACCGCAGGAAAAGATAAAGATAGCTCCATCAATTATACTAATGGCGGACAAGTCATGGTTCTATGGTTGCAACTTCATCAGTGTCCAAGACACACTCGCTGATAAAGTCGGCCGCCACTACTTCCAAAATTGTTATATCGAAGGAGCTATCGATTTCATATGGGGAAGAGGCCAATCTATATACCAAGTAATCTCATACTTCTCTCATATTAAGGCTAAGTATATACATGTTATGATACAGACATCGTAGCTGTATTTTTCAATTAAGGTAAGTTTGTGTGTGGATGTAGAGTTGTGTTATTTACGTTAGAGGATTGACATCAAAAGGAGGAGGAATGTTACCGGGTTACTTAACCGCACAAGGGAGAGAAAGTAAGAAAGACACAAGTGGATTTGTGTTCAAGAACTGTGTGGTTAATGGAAATGGTATGGCATCATTGGGAAGAGCTTACCGAGGCTATTCTAGAGTTGTCTTTTACAAAACCAACATGTCTAATGTCATAGTTCCTCAAGGATGGGATGTTTGGAAACATAAAGGCCAAAAGTATGTGATGTTTCTTCTCTTTTTACTTCCAATATATGGATTTGTTTTACATATTTTAACGATAAATTTGAATTATGACATAAAATTATGGATAAAATTACATATGCGGAAGTAAACTGCACAGGAGAAGGAGCAAATAAGAAAAAATGAGTTAGGTGGGAGAAGAATATACCTGCTAAAGAAATTGATTTTCTTATAGATCCAAAAACTTTCATTGATGAAGATGGTTGGATGGGCTCTCTTCCTTCTTCTGTCGTTTCTTTATTATTGCCATCTTCTAACTTATAAGCAATCTCTAATTTGCATTTCCTTATTATTTTATAGTGGGAATAATAAACTTACAATCTTTATAGTTTATATATGTTTATAAAATAAAGTAGTAAACTTCTAATAGGTAGATTTTTCATTTACACGCACTAGCATCCAATCGGCAACGACAATATTTGAACTTAGCTGGAAAAGAATAGATAAGTTTATGAGCATGAGCATTCATGAGATTGATATCACCGAATAAATAATATGTGAAGTTTTGTCCGAAAGTTTGACCAAACAATTGGTCTTGTGGATCAAACCAACACACACACATGCAAGTTGGGCCATTGCTGGGATATGAAAAAAACCAATCAGATTTGGGCATAAGACCCATTAATGGTGTTATGTTTTTCTGCTTGTTCCATATCATAAAGGAAGTAATTCCTAGAGAGAAAAGGAGGTGCAATGACGGTCTAAACTCCAGGAGTCAGAGGTCTTCCACTAATATAAATAGAGACAAATGTTCAACACAAAGATCCAAAACAAACACAAAGCATAGTCGAAACAAAGAGAGAGTTCTAAGCAAGAGAGTTCTCGGGTGTCTTAGTTTTGGGGTTTGGTTTTTCGGGTGGATTTCTTGTTCTTATTCTTCTTCTTGGTCTTGGGTTTGGGAGCTGGGGTCACGCTTGCGAGACATAGCTTTACGTTCTCGCTCTTCTTTGTAAGGTACCTGTCATAGGATAATCACAAGGGTGGTGAGTGAGAAAGAGACATAAGAAGAGAGTTTGTAACAACAAATCTATAATGTTCTTTAGTGGATGTTTGTGAGCTCGGCTCACACGAGACGTACTCTCTAGTTTGAAAGGAATTCGTTAATTCCGTATGTTCATTAGCTAACCTAAACTACAACTAAATAACTAATTGGACTGAAATACTCTACAAGTGGTATCATAGCATCCAGGACAAAGCAGAAGGCGATTCAAATCAGGTTCTGTATATCTTAAACACATATGGAAAAGGAATTTGAAGTGGTTATAGTTTCAGTTAAAAACATGAATAACCATGGATTCACATTCAAGAAGACACGATGTGGAAAAGTTTGATGGGAAAGGAGACTTTGGCTTATGGAAGTACAAGATGATACGCCAGTTGGAACTACTCGGCTTAGACTCTTGTCTTAAAGAAGAAACTTCCTCTACTTCGGGACAAGGTGACACCTCAGACAAACCTAAAGAAACAGCTGATGTGAAACCTGAAGTAAAGGCTGAGATAGATCGAAGAGAGCTAAGAATTTGATATGTATGAGCCTCGGTCAGGTGGTTATACGGAAGATCATGAAGGAAACTACAACTCTAGCTATCTGGAAGGCATTAGAAAGAGATTATCAATCTAAATCTCAGGCTAACCGCATATATTTGAAACAGAAGTTCTCATGTTTATAATTTGAAGAAAACAAAAGTATTGAGTACAACCTCGATTTTTTCTTGAAGCTGATCAATGACTTGGCCAGCTTGAATATCAACATCTCAGATGAAGATTAGGCTATACAAATTATATCTGCACTACCAGATCCTTATGAAGCTCTAAGGGACACTCTCAAGTATAGAGCTGGAAAGACTCAGACTCTGACCATTGATGATGTTACTAGTGCAGCTTACTCAAAAGATATCAAGCTGAAGGAGAAAGAGGTCTTGCAAACAAAAGCCAATTTAGAGGAACTCTTTGTAAGCAGAAGAAGAACTAAAAAAAGGAACAATGGACAAGGAGGAAACATGTTCAAGAGCAAGGACAAGCAGTATAAATCTAAGCAGAGGAATCAAGCCAAGAAAAAAGAATGTTGGGTATGCGGGATGGAAGGACACTTCAAGGCTGAATGTCTTGAAAGGAAGAACAACAATGCTGCAAATGTAGCCAAGGATGGAGAGCTACCTATGATACTTACAACAAGCCTACAATACACTAAGGATGAATGGGTGATGGATTTAGGGTGTACTTTTCATATCACACCTGACAAATATGTGTTATTCGACCTTAAAGAAGTTGATGGTTGATGTGTCGGAGTTTTAACCCAAAATATTTTCTGCAAGTGCACAGACAAACGCAGTAGTATATGGGGTATCGAATCCTTAAAGACCAAGGTTACACTATGAAATTATAAGATTTATAAATAAAGCTAAGACAATAATGTTGGTTTTGTAATTTTCGGAACAACAACAAATAAAATAAATCGATGTAAAAACAATTAATAAAAAAGCACTAGGTTAAGGCGTTTCGCCGGTGATTCGGAGACAAGGCTGAGCAACTATTCAGGGCTAACTAACTACCGGTCTAGAACTCAAACATAAATAAATATCGCCCCACTCTCGTGATGTATCGACAACTTTATCTAACAACCTAGATACCGAAACTCTCGTCTGGACCTAGCGAAGATGATAAGCATTAACAAGCGGGTTCGATCTGTTCACAATCAATCGTAACAATCAACTCTCACAGGTTATGCACCAATTGCTCACCAATGATTTATCTAGCAACCTAGAGCACTCTCGTGAATAAGTTTAACCTAAAATTATAGACTAAGTGGCCAGTTTAATCTAAGCATTATGAGTCCCTATTGGCGAAGACATTATAAATTCCAATCCTATTTGTACTCAGCCATTAAAACCCTAAATCACCATTGAAAACCTTACCCTAGCTAGGGATCTACTCATACATGGCGAATCCAAACACAACAAAGCAATAAGACGAAATCATGATTCTTATTAAAGAGAATAAGGTTCAGGAAAACTTCTCAAAACAAAGTCGTGGTCTGATTGACAAGAGGAGAGAATAGATCCAAGGTTGAAGTAGCAAAATCCAAAGTGATACAAGCAAGAGGTAGAAGAACTAAGGGGAAAAATCCCCAAAACTAAAAGAACGTAGAATGAAAAGTAAAAACGAAGATTCCTCAGTCTGGAGGCGGCTGGGCCTTTTATTCTTGTAAAATTTAATAAAAAAACGTTTCTAGATAAAATCGGAGGGAGCAGGTGCTCGCCAAAGCTGGAGAAGGTGCTCCCGCGGCGAAAAATCGTCTTTTGGCTCAAAATTGTTTCTTTTGCTCCAAAGTGCTCCAATATCTTCAATCCTTCAATCCATGCTCCAGAGCCTCCAAATACCTGAAAAGACACAAAAAGAACCAGAAAAGACTCGAAAACAATATAAAAATACTAGTTAATATGGGACAAATTCCTAACATATCAACTCCCCCGGACTTAGACCTTTGTTTGTCCTCAAACAAAATAAGATCAAGAACAGAGAAGAGGTTTAAAAAATGAAGATTCCTCAGTCTGGAGGTGGCTGGGCCTTTTATTCTTCTAAAATTTAATAAAAAATGTTTCTAGGTAAAATCGGAGGGAGCAGGTGCCCCCGAGGCGAAAAATCGTCTTTTGGCTCAAAATTGCTTCTTTTGCTCCAAAGTGCTCCAATATCTTCAATCCATGCTCCAGAGCCTCCAATTTCCTGAAAAGACACAAAAAGAACCAGAAAAGACTCGAAAACAATATAAAAAGACTAGTTAATATGGGACAACTTCCTAACATATCAATGGTGGAAAGGTTCTGATGGGAAACAACACTCATAGTGAAGTTAAAGGCATATGGAAGCTGAAGATATTAAACCCTGATGGATCAATGGTTACTATAACAGAAGTAAGATACATACCCTCCATGGGTAGGAAACTCATCTCATACGGTCAGCTAGAGAAGAATGGATGCAAGTATGAAGGGGGATGCGGTCAGATATTTGTCCTAACTTTTCAAATTTAGCATTATTCAACACAGTAAAAGAAGCATTCACCATCATTACTAAGTATATGCCAATTGGTAATATATATCGGTCCCAATATATATATCACATGTAGGTATTAAGGTTCTCTTGTGTTTGAAAGCAAAATGAGGTATTTTTAACAGGATTTTTTTGTAGTAATTAAGATTCTCTTGTGTTTGGAGGTAAATGATATATTAGTATTTTGTCCCATTTTTACTAGTCTTTTCATATTGTTTTCGAGTCTTTTCTATTTCTTTTTGTGTCTTTTCAGGTATTTTGAGACTCTGGAGCATGAATTGAAGATATTGGAAGACATTGGAGCAAAAGAAGCAATTTCGAGCCAAAAGTCAATTTTTCGCCGATGGAGCACCTGCTCGGACCTGGCGAGCACCTGCTCGACCTATTTTACCTAGACACGTTTTTTATTTTATTTTTAGAATAAATAGAGGCCAGCCGCCTCAGAATTCTATCACGTTCTTTTTCAGACTCCAGTTCTTCGTTCTAGGTTTATTTTGGTTTCAAGACTCCACCACTTTGTTCCTTTTTCGATTTGGATTTATATTATTCAGCTTTGGATCTCTATTCCCCTACTGTCGATCAATCCACAACTTGTTTGAGAAGTTTTCCTGAACCTTATTCTTTTTAATAAATCATGAATTCATCTCCTTGCTTTGTTGTGATTGATTTCGCTATGTGTGAGTAGATCCATAGCTAGGTTAAGGTTTTCAATGGTGATTTAGGTTGTTAATGGCTGAGCACAAATAGGATTGGAATTTATATGTCTTCGCCAATAGGGGTTCTTAATGCTTAGATTAGCTTGATCACCTAGTCTATGATTTTTAGGTTAAACTTATTCACGAGAGTGCTCTAGGTTGCTAGATAAATCATTGGTGAGCAATTGGTGCGTAGCCAATGAGAGTTGATTGCTGCGATTGATTGTGAACATATTGAACCCGTTTGTTAATGCTTATCGTCTTCGCTAGATCCAGGCGAGAGTTTCGGTATCTAGGTTGTTAGATAAAGGTGTCGATACATCACGAGAGTGGGGCGGCATTTATTTATGTTTGTGTTCTAGACCGGTAGTTAGTTAGCCCTGAATAGTTGCTCAGCCTTGTCTCTGAATCACCAGCGAAACGCCTTAACCTAGTGTTTTTTATTAATTGTTTTACACCGATTTATTTAATTATTTGTTATTCCGAAAATTACACAAAAACCATATTGTCTTAGCTTTAAATTAAAATCTCATAATTTCATAGTGTAACCTTGGTCTCTGTGAATTCGATTCCTTTTATACTATTGCGATTGTTCTGTGCACTTGCAGTATTTAATTGGGTTAAAACATTGACACATCAAGTTTTTGGCGCCGTTGCCGGGGACCAATTGCGTTACCTTTGATTTTTGATTTTATTTTCAGTCTAAGAAACTACTAATTCTTTTCCCTTTTTCTTTTCCTTTTTTCTTATGTTTCAGGTGCATGACCAGTAGAAGAACAAGAAGAAATTGCACCGAGACATTACTAAATCTTTCAAACGATGAGCTAGCTAGGCTAGAGAGGGAGAACCGACAGCTAAGACCAACTACCGCCAACATGGGCGAACAAGACAATGGAATGGCTGCTCAGTTGCAGATGCTTCGGGATGAGATGGAACAGATGCGGAGAGATAGACAAGAAGCTCAGCAACAACAGCCAGGTATTGGAGACTCGGATAATCCACACGCCTACTACCAGAACCGAGCTGCCATTGTGCCTCGAGCAATACAGAGGCAAGACTTCGAAATCAAACCTCAAATGATTTCGTTGGTGAAGCAACACCTTTTCCATGGACTGCCTGCTGAAATACCCATGGACCACATCAAAAATTTTGAGGAAATCTGCAGCACCACGGGCTCTAATGGAGTGCCTAATGAGTTTTTGAAGTGCAAGTTGTTCCCGTTTTCACTTGCGGACAAGGCATCACGGTGGTTGAAGTCACTACCACCAGGTTCATTGAAGACATGGGGCTGAATGTAGAGCAGCTTTTCTGGATCACTTTTACACTAAGTCGAAGACTGCGACCTTGAGAAACAAGATATCCTCATTCCAACAGCATTCCGGGGAAGCTTTTTGTGAAGCTTGGGAAAGACTGAAGGAATATCGCAGAGAGTGTCCACACCACGGGTTTAAGGATGAGTAGATTCTAGGTATTTTCTATGATGGTGTTGAGTGGGATTACCGAAATGCGTTGAATGCAGCTAGTAATGGCGACTTTATGACCAAGACTAAGGAAGGCGCTTTTGAGCTGATTGAGAACTTAGCGTCGAGCTCAAACAACAAGTCTCCTGAGTATGATAGGTCCAAGAAAGTCAACAGCATGGAGACACAAAAGATTGATAAGCTGACAGCAAAGGTAAACATACTCCTTAGGGGAAACCAAAAATCGGTTTGCTTTGTGGATGAGAATGGGAGTGCACCAATCTCCCAAAATTTTGAAGAGGATGATTGTGCTGGTATGCAAGAGGTCAGTTATGTGAGTGGACAAGAATATGTGCAGAACCGTGGGTTCAATTCAAATTATAGGAGCCACCCGAACCTTTCTTACCGAAGCACCAACGTCGAGAACCCACAAGACCAGATTTATCCGCAACAACATGGAGGTATGAATCAGTTGCCACAAGCTCAGGGATTTCAAAATTTTTACTCCAGCAACCAATAGGGAAAATCATTCGTCCCTAATCAGAATCAGAATCAGTTTCAAGGAGGAAACCAACAGCAAAACACCCAATTCGCTACACCACCACAAGCTGTATTCGCGCCTACATCTCAGGATGAGCTGAAGAGTCTTATGCAGCAACTCTTAGTCAATCAGCAAAAGGCCGCAACAGAGATCAATGCCAAGGTTGATCACATGTATAATGATCTGAATGCGAAGTATGAAGCTGTTACCGCTCACGTGAAGAAGCTTGACATGCAAGTTGCCCAAACCGCTGAAACCGTCAAACGATAACAAGGAGTTCTCTCAGCAAGGGGTGAGCATACCCCCAGGAATGGAAGCGGTTCTAGTGGCTCAAGTGCTCAAGTGAACTTCATTGGGGACGAAGAGAATGAGCTTAAACGCATGATGAAACTGATCCTTGATGGACAAATCAAGAATACTCAGCAGATGAACGAACGGATTGCTACTTTGGATTGGAAGGTTCAGTGCCTAAGTATTGACTTACAACGCGAAGTCAGGAAAAACTTCACCGTAGTGGAGCTGAGAAGTGAGAAAGTGTTGGCACCTCCAACTAGCCCTAAAGTCATTGGAAAGGGTAAAGAGCAAGCTACGGAACACAAGACCCAAGGAAAATCTCTTGCCACAGATGAATATATGCTGGGACATGGTTCACACTCAGAAACACATGTTGAGACTTCTCCAGCAGAATCTCAGACCAAATCTATCGAGCACCCAAAATCTTCTCGGGAGCACCTGCTCCGACAGGGTGCTCTGACCAGACTTGTAGAAAATACTCCTCCAACGAGGATTTATTCTCCCAAGGTTCCTTTTCCAGGGCCATCTCCAGCGGTTAAACTAAGGCATCTCCCCAAGATCGGAGATCCCGGAAAGTTTTTGGTTCCATGCTCCATACTTGGAGTTGATTTTGAGGATTCTCTTTGTGATTCCGGTTCCACAGTAAACGTCATGTCTAAATCAACCGCACAAAGCTTAGGGATTGAGAACATCCTTCCATCTCTGAGAAACCTCAAATTTGCAGATGGAGCGATATCAACTTCACAAGGACTCATCAAAGACCTCGAGGTAAGAATTGATGATTGCTTAATGCCTTGTGATTTTCAGGTGGTCGAAATGAGGAATAATGCTTACATACCAATGATCCTGGGAAGGCCATTCCTTGCTACATCAGGAGCTATTGTTGACTTACCTCAAAGGAGGGTCTCTCTCGCTAAAGTCAGCAAGGGTGTGTTCTATGTAGCAATTTCTGATGGCAAGCAAAATGGCTCCTATGTTGTCATAGAGGAGAAGGCTAAGTTTAAGTCTGGGGGAGCTCAAAAACCACCACCATACCCCGATCCCCCAGCGGATCCACCTTCTCATGCCTAAACGGCGAATGCGTCAAGCTATTGACGTTAAACAAGCGCTTGGTGGTAGGCAACCCACTGGTAAGATTCTGTACATAATTTTGAATTTCATTTTATTACTAATTTTTTCTTTCTCTTTTCTAAAATAAAAAAAAAAAAAAAAAAAAAATTTCAGCGAGCACCCGATAGGGTTCCGTGAGCACGTGCTCGCTGGGGGTGCTCTGCATGCGTGAAGAGAAGAGCTGGACGCGACGCCTCCCACACCGCTACAACGCGGTGAATTCTATCCACACTTTCTTTTACCATTGTATTATCCATTTTTATCTTTTTTATTTTTCAGCCAATCCTTCAGTTCTTTTTCACACCGGGGACGGTGTGATTTAAGTCTGGGGGAGAGGTCTGCTACTAACTATTTTTCTTTGTCTTTGAGTCTTATTTTTGTGTCTTTCGTCTTTTTCTTTGTCTAGGTCTGAATCAGGTCCAGCTGCTTGTAGCTAAGTGTCAGTTTTTATTTTTATTGAGTCAAATTTGTTGGGGAATTATGAACTTGATCTATTGGATTTATTTTCGGACTAAGGATTACTTGTATGACTCACAGCTTGACCAAAGTTCTGTATCGGAAAGGCATTGGGCGGATTGAATATTCCCCAAAGCTCACGCTCAGCGGGAAATAGGTTGAACCAATGTCATCTCTAATTTTTATTGAACCCTAACCTGATCTTCAATTTCTTTCTCAGGGGTTTGATGTTCATTAGGGAAGACCTATTTGAGCCAAACAAGACCACGCAACTCTCCACAAAGTATGATATTCCTCTCTCACTCCCCTTCATTACACCGAGAAAAAGAAAAGAAAAGAAAAGAAATAAAAAGGAGAAGTTCAAAGCAACATGCCAAAGTGAACCAAGGGATGATGCGTAGACCCGTGTATCCTTTGTGACCTCATGGAAAGCTTGTTGTAAGGGAAACTAAAAATTGAAGTGAACCAAGGGATGATGCGTAGACCCGTGTATCCCTTGTGACCTCATGGAGATTCGTCCCACAAAATTAAGAAGAAGCATCAGAAAAGTTATGGCTGTGTTAAAGGGTGAAGCATCGGCAAATGAAAACCGATGGCTGTAAAGAATAAACAGAAAGATGATGGCGTGGAAAGAGGGAAAGAGGGGAGAGGAAAGTTATATGGGAGAGGGTCTTTGGTTAGAAGAAGTTGGCACCTTTTGGACCGATTTCCCTTGGTAAGATCACTGTACTTTATTTTCATTAATCTATGTAAGAGATGACAGTGGGGATTCCGAAATTTCTGTTGGGTTGTGAGTTATTAAGGTTAGGTTATGAACCCCACGGCTAATTACGGTACATGTCCTAAGGTCCAGTGAAGAAGGTATGAAGTTCGAAATTTTTCCAACAAGCAAGTGAGTTCCCATGATTTTCAAACCTCTTCTCAGTTCTTGATCTTGTTTTGTTTGAGGACAAACAAAGGTCTAAGTCCGGGGGAGTTGATATATTAGTATTTTGTCCCATTTTTACTAGTCTTTTCATATTGTTTTCGAGTCTTTTCTATTTCTTTTTGTGTCTTTTCAGGTATTTTGAGGCTCTGGAGCATGGATTGAAGATATTGGAAGACATTGGAGCAAAAGAAGCAATTTCAAGCCAAAAGTCAATTTTTCGCCGATGGAGCACCTGCTCGGACCTGGCGAGCACCTGCTCGACCTATTTTACCTAGACACGTTTTTTATTTTATTTTTAGAATAAATAGAGGCCAGCCGCCTCAGAATTCTATCACGTTCTTTTTCTGACTCCAGTTCTTCGTTCTAGGTTTATTTTGGTTTCAAGACTCCACCACTTTGTTCCTTTTTTGATTTGGATTTATATTATTCAGCTTTGGATCTCTATTCCCCTACTGTCGATCAATCCACAACTTGTTTGAGAAGTTTTCTTGAACCTTATTCTTTTTAATAAATCATGAATTCATCTCCTTGCTTTGTTGTGATTGATTTCGCTATGTGTGAGTAGATCCATAGCTAGGTTAAGGTTTTCAATGGTGATTTAGGTTGTTAATGGCTGAGCACAAATAGGATTGGAATTTATATGTCTTCGCCAATAGGGGTTCTTAATGCTTAGATTAGCTTGATCACCTAGTCTATGATTTTTAGGTTAAACTTATTCACGAGAGTGCTCTAGGTTGCTAGATAAATCATTGGTGAGCAATTGGTGCGTAGCCAACAAGAGTTGATTGCTGCGATTGATTGTGAACATATTGAACCCGTTTGTTAATGCTTATCGTCTTCGCTAGATCCAGGCGAGAGTTTCGGTATCTAGGTTGTTAGATAAAGGTGTCGATACATCACGAGAGTGGGGCGGCATTTATTTATGTTTGTGTTCTAGACCGGTAATTAGTTAGCCCTGAATAGTTGCTCAGCCTTGTCTCTGAATCACCGGCGAAACGCCTTAACCTAGTGTTTTTTATTAATTGTTTTACACCGATTTATTTAATTATTTGTTGTTCCGAAAATTATACAAAAACCATATTGTCTTAGCTTTAAATTAAAATCTCATAATTTCATAGTGTAACCTTGGTCTCTGTGGATTCGATTCCTTTTATACAATTGCGATTGTTCTGTGCACTTGCAGTATTTAATTGGGTTAAAACAGTGACACATCAGTAAAGTAGCAAAATTTGAAGAGCCACAAAAAGTAAAACCAAAATAAATAAAATAACTAAACGATTGCATGACATTGTTGTGACCATTGCTATTATTTTATCTTCATCATCCTTTATGTGTTCTCAGATTGTCAAAAACTCTTGGGTGCTATGCAAAAATCAACGATCTAAGAGAAAATATTTGGAATAAACTAAGGAAGGTGTTGTGGGCGTGGTATGAGTTGAGTCTAAGGAAAAATATGGAAAGGATGTAGGAGAATAGCATGTGGTTTGATCAAAATAAGGAAGGCATGTAGTCTAATGTAGAAGTAGAGGAAAACAAGTGTTTGTCCGGTATAAAATGCTAATAATATTAAAACTTTATGTCCGGTGTTTTGTGGAGTAGTCTTAATATAATCAAGGAATTGCTTTCGTTTCTTAAAGCTTGATTTTTTTTGTAAGAGAATCTTCTTGTATGAACGAATATGAAGTTTGGCTTATGGTTAACAATCAACTATGATAATATTTTAAAAGTCTAAAGAGGTACCATGTTTAGTTTAGTTGGGAACATGTTTCATTTGACCACTAATGAAATGTATTATGGTGGGCTCATTTACTGTAGCCACCATATGTGTTACATATTGACAAATCCGTTCGTAAAAAATTTCAAAACACTAAACAATAAACTATTTGTCCCAAACAGACAAGGAAATGAGCTATAATGCTGAACCAAATCAATGAAAAACCTTTAATATCTTTCAAACCCAAAATTCTAATTATATTGTGCACGTTTGTTTAAAGTTGGAGACTTTAAAGTCTCTAAGGATTTCTTATTATTCGAAGTAAGTTTGAAGTTTCACTTAAGAAAATTCTATTTTCTTTGAAAGTGTGTGCATATCTTTGTTATATTTGGAAACAAAGGAACTTACAGAAGCTTGACACATAACATGTCTCTGATTGATGGGAATCACACTGAAAGAGAGTGGTGAAAACTGAAAGGGTGGGATTATGCGTAAACAAGAAAACATGACATACCTGAAAAATTTTCTAAGAATAAAAAACTCTTGCGGGCTTAGGATGTCTTTTCAACCATATGAAAACACTCTCTTTCCTCTTCCTTATTTTGATAGTAGTGATGTTATATATTCTTTGAAATAATTTGGTTTTGAAATTTAATTTGATCTACTAAGAAGCTTGCGATTAATTTTTTAATTTTCTTTTGTTCTACTAAGATGATTTATAAGAGAAGGGAAAGAGTCCAGATCATCCAGGCATTTTAACAGTACAGATTTGCCATTGTTAAAGTCACTGATGAGATAATTAGTGTGTTTTTTATATCTTTGGTATTTTTGACAATAGTGTGTGTGGTCGTTGGAGGAAAAAAGTGGTGGCTAACAGTTGGAGGGATGGTGTTTGGTTCGATTATAATGTTACACTTGCAACAATGAGTTTTTGGATCATTATGCATTGAATTGAGGTTTCAAATTTGAGAAACGGAGAAGAGAGTCGATGACAAGCATGGAACAATCGGGATTGATGGATTTTTGTGGAAATTTTGACAAATAGAATATATGTTATTTAAGAGTGAAAGAGTGTGTGTTAAGTTTAGATGTTGGAAGATATTTTAAATAAAGAAAAGCTTAGAATGTAACCTGTGGCGAGAAAGTAACTGAAGTTTATTTGTGAATTCCTTTTCCCATCAATGAATTTGAAGCTATTATCATTAATTTTAGGGTGGTTTACTTAAATGATATGGAATCTGAAAAAAATGACTACATTAGTGCAAATCTTTTTTTTATTACTGTAATGTTTTCCATCTCCAAAATACCCTTCAAACTATGTTATAACAAAAACATAATTACAAGAATGCCATTAATTTTATTTTCCACATCAGCGAAAAATTTGGCGCCATCCGACGTGGCACAGAAATTGGTGACGTGTATAAGTTAAGTCTGCCGCGAAAATTTCTCGCTTACGTTACGGCTGACTATCAAGAAATGTGGCTGACTTATGTAAACGGCCGACTTATCATTTTTTAGGCTGACTTATTACCTAAAAGTTATGGCTGACTTACGGAACATCGGCTGACTAACAAGTATAAGTGATGGCTGACTTATAAAACTGCGGCCGATTTAAGAGAATTTTGGCTGACTTATTCCTATGATATGGCTGACTTATAAAGTTTCGGCTGACTTAAGGAGCTGATTTATTATTTTTTCGGCTGATTTCAGCGAGCTTTAGTGGCTGACCTATGTTAAGTCAGCCGTCACGCGGCTGATTTTGATTAGTTATGGCTGATTAAACAATTAATCAGTAATTACTATAATAGTATGCGTTTACTCAACGTATCGGCTGACTTTTTTTTTCCACCTGATTTAAGTCTTATCATGGCTGATTTCATAATCTTCTATAATTACTCAAATAGTATATTTAGTTATGACTGACTTATTACATCGTTTTATGGCTGATTTAGGAATGGCTGACTTACGAATTCATTTAGTGGCTGGTTTCCATGTAAGCAAGAAAAAAATTACGTCAGATTTTATGAAATAACACGTCGGATTTAAAGGTTCATGTTTAGGGATTTAGGGTTCATATTCATTGCGCCGTTCTTCGTCAATACTTCTTTTCTTCTTCATCTTCGATGGATCCTATTATTATTGTGTCCGACAAATGAATTCAAAAAATTTGGTACACATTCAATCCCGACCAGAGAGGATGCAGAGTTATAAATGCAAACGAAGAAACAAGTTTCAACTGTTTAGTGGATATGATATTGGAGGACTACGGATTGGATTCGCGAAGGTGTAAGATTCAGCTGAGCTACATGTTTGGAAACAAGACTATGAAAAAGTTATCGCAAGATACTCCTCCAATTTATGTCTGTAATACTCGGCAACTCCAAAGCTTTTTGACCCTGAGTAAAACCGATAAACTATGTCTATGTGTAGAATTTATCGAGATCGATGTTAGCGAAGTTATTCAGCAGGAGAATGAGAAGCTGAAACGTCCGTCTAGTGATTATGATGATTTAGAAGCCGCATTTGGGGTGATACGGGAAGAAAAAGATATGGGGAGCTTCACGGACGAAGAAGAGGAAGATGGAGATGAAGAAGATGACGAGTTCGACACCAGATTTGACATTTTCGACGATCCTGATGGTGCGTCATCTGATGATGAAAACTTTAGTTTATTAGGAAAGCTTGATGCAGACGAAAATTCGCCGAGTTTGCCTCCGAAAAAGAGATCTCAAAATGTTGTTATACAAGAATTGAACACCTCTAATGTTGTCCGAGATTTGGAGATGTTATCGTTAAATCTCGCTGTCGGACAACGCTACGATAGGAAAAAAGATTTGGAGACTCGACTGAAACTTCTTTCGGTGAGGGATCGATTCGATTTCGATGTCTCAATATCAACTCCGGAATTGTTCATTGTTAGATGTTGGGTAGATGGATGTAGCTGGAGAGTTCGTGCATCTACATATGGAGATTCTCCAGAGTTTTATGTTCGTAAATTTGATTCAGAACACACATGTTCTATAACTGAGCGTTCTGCACGATCTCGACAGGCAACACCAGCTGTTTTAGGAGTCTTATACAGAGATTTCATTGGTGATATTGATCCAACAGTCCTTCCTAGGCATGTCGGGGTAGCTATCACCAAGCAATTTGGTATCAAGGTAATGCAAGACATTATGTTATCGGCTGACTTATCTTTCCATGTGGCTGACTTATTTTTCCATGTGGCTGACTTATCGTTTTATACAGCTGATTTATCTTTCTGTATAGATGGATTATTGGAATTCTCATAGGACGTTAAAAATTGCGAGGCAGCTTGATACGGCCAGTCTTCATAAGTGGTTTGAAGACTTGCCTTTTTTCTTGTATATGTTACGAAGGGCAAACCCGGGAACAGTTACGCGCCTTCAACTTGACGTAGAATCGAGATTCAAGTATCTCTTTCTTGCTTTTAGAGCGAGCGTGAGTGGATTACCATACATGCGTATAGTAGTCATTGTCGATGGTACATTTCTACATGGAAAATACAAAGAGACGCTCCTCACTGCATTAGCTCAAGATGGTAACTTCCAAATTTTTCCTATAGCCTTCGGTGTGGTTGACACTGAAAATGATGAATCTTGGTAATGGTTTTTTTCCCAACTAAAGATTATTATTCCCGACGATAAGACTCTTGCAATCATATTGGATAGGCATAAATCGATAGGGAAAGCAATTGGAATGTTGTATCCACTCGCGGCTCGTGGAATTTGTACATATCATTTGTATAAGAACATCTTGGTACGGTACAAAGGTAGAAGCCATTTTCGCCTTGTGAAGAAAGCTGCGAATTGTTATAGAATGGATGATTTTCAGGCTGCATTCGATGAGATTGCAACCCTTAATCCTGACCTTCATGGCTACCTTCAGAGAGCCGATGTACGGATGTGGGCACGGGTTCATTTTCTAGGCAATAGATATAACTTGACGACCACAAATATTGCAGAATCGATGAACAAGGTACTTTCAAAAACTAGGGATTACCCTATTATTCGACTCTTGCAATCGATTAGGTCAATGATGACGAGGTGGTTTGCTGAGCGATGCCAGGATGCGAGGTCGATGAGGACCATGCTCACACGTGCTGTTGAGAAATTGCTAGAGGTAACTTGTTTTATAAGTCAGCCGTTATACTGTCATAAAGCATCCGTTAAACGATAAGATAAATCAGCCGTCCTTTATTTGATAAGTCAGCCGTGTCTTTTTTTGATAAGTCAGCCGTTCTTTTTCTTCATAAGTCAGTCATATCTTTTTTTGATAAGTCAGCCGTCCTTTTTTTGTTAAGTCAGCCTGTCTTTTTTTGATAAGTCAGCCGTTCTTTTTTTAATAAGTCAGTCGTGTCTTTTTTTGATAAGTCAGCCGTTCTTTTTTAATAAGTCAGCCGTGTCTTTTTTTGATAAGTCAGCCGTCCTTTTTTTGATAAGTCAGCCGTGTATTTTTTATACTTGCAGGGCCGAGTCAGTGGGGCAAGACTTGCGAACGTACAGGAGATTGATTCTGTTCATATAAAAGTTGTATACGGATCCTCGTTACATATTGTAAACTTGGCCGAGAAAAAATGCACTTGCCGTCGTTTTGACATGGAGAAAATACCGTGTGAACATGCAATCGCTGCTGCGGAGTATATGAACGTATCTCGTATCCTACTATGTGACCCATGTTATATGACATATTATATGGCAAACGCTTACGCTGGCATAGTCATGCTCAGAGATCGGCGCTCCTGTCGGATCAGTATAGCTAACTTAGTTTACCGCCCCAGTTCCTCGTCAACAGCCAGGAAGGCCCATGAAATCTCGTATGAAATCTTGTTTAGAAATAGCGCAGGAGAAGAAACGTCCTAGGAAGCAACACACTTGTTCTCTTTGTGCTCAGGTTGGACATAATGCCAAAA
The DNA here is from genome assembly GCA_028015245.1 of Cardamine occulta. Lineage (NCBI taxonomy): Eukaryota > Viridiplantae > Streptophyta > Magnoliopsida > Brassicales > Brassicaceae > Cardamine > Cardamine occulta. Next base: position 5,300,858 of record CM051368.1, read on the forward strand.
CTTGTAACGTGTAGTTTCGTCGGCATAGATTCATAAGCTGCTTATTCACTTTGAACACATTTTTATTATATGTATCCCCTCTAATCTGTCACTCTATACCGTTTATGTTACGTTTGGTCGCATAAAATGGTATTTGGTAATAATTTTACCATATTATCGGTTAAAATAGGATTCGATTCGAAGAATATTAAGTTGATCATGTCTCATAAGTCAGCCATCAAAGAGGATAAATCAGCCGTTTAGGAGGGAATTATAAATTTTGAACTTCGATTTAGGCGGCAATTTTGATAAGTCAGCCGTGATTAAAATCATAAGTCAGCCATGATTAAAATCCTTAGTCAGCCGTGATTATTATATAAAATTTCCATCTTCTTCCCACCATCTCACAACAGGTTTAGAATAAAAAGGCGATAGATAAGCAATACTTTTACAATTTATTCCTCATTTCCCTTTCATTCATTTCTCAGAAAATTAAAAAAAAAAGGAAACTCTATGGAGACAAACAAGTCACCAGCTCTGAAAATGGACCACAAATGGGGGCCGAGAGACAAGTATGGAGTACGGTCCGTAGAAGAAATCCCCAAGCGAATGGGAGTTCCAAGAACATGTGACTGTCCTGATGGCCCAACTCCAGTAGAGCTACCCTCTTTATCAGAGGATTACAAATTTAGGCGATACTATACATGTTGGCTGGCCGCTCCAGGAAATTCCGAAGGAGTAAGTGGAGTCAGATCTAACTGGTTTTCTAATTTTAGGTGGAACCTTTTATTTTTCTCTTTTTCCTTGTAGGTTGAACCTTGTGGCTTCATAAAATGGTGCGATAACGCCGTACTAGAGGAGATTCAGATGCTAAGGGAGAGATGCGAGCAGCTGTAGTCCAAGGTTGAAGTCCTTGAGAGCCGTGATCAGATGCTAAATGAAAGATGCCACCAGCTGGAGATGAAGTATGAAGATCTTGAGAGAGCCGTTTCTAAGCCCAATTACATATGAAGATTATTTCCATATTTTATTAACTCCGTTACTTATGGTTTCTTTGATATTTTTGATGATAGCACTGCATTATGTTGGCCTAATTAGGTTTATTTTGTAAACTTATGATGTTTCCTGAACTAAGTGAAACTATTATGTTGGAGGATTAATATGTTGTCTGCAATAGTAGATACCGTTACTTAAATAAACGATAAGTCCCAAAATGAAAGATAAGTCAACTGTTCTTAAATACGGCATAACGTCAATATAAAGATAAGTCAGCCGTGATTAAAATTATAAGTCAGCCATGATTAAAATCCTAAGTCAGCCAATATATGAGAAAAGGTTAGATGCCTCTTGTAGAAGATCTGACGCCATGCACTCTCGTATTTGTTGCATGTTAGCGTCACATATGCCATCGAAACACACACCAAGGGCTAGACACTCGAGGTACTTAACTGAAAACACACCACAGTCGCCTGGATTTACGTTTTGAGGGACTCCTGTTTTGATCTTTCTCCAACCAAAAGGCACCACACTCAGTGGTCTCACATCTGAAGGTATAAACTCATTCAAAAAATGAGGTACCATCCGCGTGACAAAACGACACTGGTCGAGGATCATCCTATCTAATTCATCTGTCGCGGGACCCATGATGCTGTCATAACAGTCTATTGTCGAGTCCTTCAAATTCACATCCATACCTACCCAATGGTTTGTATTCACTTGGTGCACCATATATAAGTGGTCAATATCGTAATACCACGTTTTCCTAGTAACCATATCTTTGGGTCTTAGACCATTCGCTAAATCGTACCAAGCTTCTGGGAATTTCCACTTCCTAGGATCTATCTTTTTTTGCTTTCGTCAATCCCGCCCGAAACCCGACAAACCACTGGTCCATAAACACAAAACGCGTATTGTGGTAAGGGGATGGATCTTTGAAAGCCCTTTTAGAGAGCATCCTCATAAACGCCTGGATATGCTGTAAAATTTTAAAAAGAAACGCTAAGTCAGCCGAAAAAAAGAAAAGATAAATCAGCCGTGAAATGATAAGATAAGTCAGCCGTTAAACGATAAGATAAGTCAGCCGTTAAACGATAAGATAAGTCAGCCGTTAAATTGTTATAAATCAGCCGTCAAACTGTTATAAATCAGCCATAACTTACATCATCTCCTAACCATCCATATTTTTCATTAGGCCATTGGTCCCTCGGAGTGGTTAAAGCAAAGTAAAACTCAATTTCTTCTGGTAGTTTATCTTCTGATGGGATTGACCTGAGAAAAAATGTTAAGACAATGAGGAAAAACGTAGACAACCAACATTATTTAACTTGATTGAACGTACCTGAACGGTTGGAGATAGTCCATAAAGGCCTCCAATCTCTGTGGATCAGGTGCCTTACATGGATCATAGATCGCTACTGAAGGAACTAAGCCTTCCCTCATACACGTCTGCCCTGTATGTCCAACATACGGATAAGGTACAGGATTTGTTTGATCACGGTCTTTGCCTGCTTGCATTGCCAGTCTTGCTGCCCTTAGCTTATCCTCCATGGTCTCGGATGTCTTTTCTTCTGGTTGAGGCAACATCTTGTAATCTTCTTCCTTAAATTCCTTAATAACGTCAATAACATCACTACTGTCCCCTGGTATATTCAGATCTGAATCACTTTCATCTATCAGTTGAGGAATATTCTGTTTCTTCTTCTTAACCACTCGTGGTTGCTTGAAGATGATTTTGCTCTTATATCCAACAACAGTCTTTTTACTCTCTTCATCTTCCTCTTTCCGTTTCTTCTCCTCCTCTTTCTTTTTCCTCTCCTCCTCTTTCCGTTTCTTCTCCTCCTCTTTCTTTTTCTTCTCTTCCTCTTTCTTTTTCTTCTCTTCATCTTTCTTTTTCTTATCTTCCTCTTTCTTTTTCTTCTCTTCCTCTTTCTTTTTCTTCCCTTCCTCTTTCTTTTTCTTTTCCTCTTCCTCTTTCCCTTTCTCCTCTTCGTCTTTCTTTTTTTTCTCTTCGTCTTTCTTTTTCTTTTCCTCTTGCTTCCTTTTCTTCAATTCCTGAGCCTTCTCTTTCTGCTCTGCTTCAGTCTTCCTCTTATCTGCTGCCTCCATCCTCGAGGCAGTTTGCCTCAACGATCTCTTATTCTTCCTCGCGCTAGGTACTAGGTCCTAGATAACAAAATCGTCATCTATATCTTGGATTTCTGACGGCTGTATGACTTTCTTTGCCTGGGTGCAAACTGTAATAGAAAATGTATGATATATCAGCCATAAAGCAATCCATAAGTCAGCCATTAATGATGCTAAGTCAGCCATAATATAAACTAAAGTCAGCCGTTAAACGAAAGATAAGTCAACCGTAAAGTAATTAAAATTCATACCTTACTAGTAACATCCTGCACATTGTCAGCCTGTAATGATGATATAATAAGTCAGCCATCAATGATGATAAGTCAGCCGTCATATAAACGAAAGTCAGCCGTAAAGGATAACAAGTCAGCCGTAAAGTAATTACAATTCATACCTTACTAGTAACATCATGCGCATTTTCAGCCTTTGATTGAACCTCATCAGCATCAGATGAATCCACTTCGACATGTTCTTTTCGGTCTTTCATCTCATGCAGTTCAGCTTCAAGCCATCCAATTCTGTCTCCAAGTAAAGTTATACTATGGCCAAGCTTTTCCTCCAATCTAGCAAACTTTTCTTCCATGCTAGCTTCAACCTCGGAAAAACTTTTCTCCATTGCTTCAAATCTTCTTAAGAGATTTTCCACTAATTCAGAAGGACGGATCGTTTGTCCTCTCTATCACGGTGCTTTTCCGAGGGTCTTATCACCTTCGATTTAATCGATCGATCATCACTTGTTTCTTGTCCTAATGGAATTAGTCGACTCATCATCACCTTTCGATTTCCGCTTCTTCCTCGGTGGTTCAATAACATCTGCTTTCCACCTTTTATTCTTATTCTTCTTTCCATGGACTCCATCATCCTTGTCCTTCACATCCCAATACCCTTCGACAAAACGATCTTCAATTATGTCGACTATCAAGTTATGAAGCTCTTCGTCTACACATTGTTCTCCATTGGTAAAAGGATAAATCTTATCAACCAGCGGCACGATCATCTTTCTGACACGGACCTAGCAAAATATACCAACAACATCAGAAGATAAGTCAGCCATAATAGAAACGATAAGTCAGCCATAATAGAAACGATAAGTCAGCCGTAATATAAACGATAAGTCAGCCATAATAGAAACGATAAGTCAGCCATAATAGAAACGATAAGTCAGCCATAATATAAAAGAAAGTCAGCCATAATAACTTACCCGACCGTGTGTGGTAATCTCTTCGTTACTAACCTTGTCCAAATCAGCTCGAGTACGAGTTCCGCCCCATTTGAGGAATGAAATTTCATTTTCATCAACGATTCTACCAAAACGCTCTCTGAAAATCGTTATTGATTCAAATGCCCAAAAGAGAAGGGCATGCACGCAGCCATTAACCGTGTATCCATTTCCATCCAACTGCGCATTACTAACACCCTCAATAAGAGATTTATAAGCAACTAAACCCCAAGGATAGTCATCAATCCATTCATCTTTGAAGACTCTTTTCGCAGCTTCTAGCGGTATTTTTGAGTTGTGATGTCGACCATAGATCCCCATATGTAGGATACATAACAACCCCACCATTTTCCGCTCTTCAGGATTCCATCCCGGACACTTACCAAACACTTTAGCCAATTCATCCCATTTTGGGCCACCTGCACACTCTCTGGGAATACCCAACTTCTCCCAGAACATTGCATACTCGGGTTCACAGGATTCTATACTAGGCGGCTCTGTCTTTAGGCGAGTTATGTCGATAAACTCATCTAAGCCTAATCTTATTGGCTGTCGACCTATTACTGCCCAAATTTCATTAACACTCTTCGGAGAAGGCGATGAGAAAGAAGATATTGCACAATCTTCGCAGACCACTGGTAGTCATTGTCCACTAACTTAGGAATTATTCCTAATTTTGTGCCCTTGATTTCATTCCAGACATCAATCCCTATTGCATCTCAAACGGATGCTAAACTCGAGGTAAGACAATTGTGGTTCATACTCTTGCTCTGCAATGGAAACTTTCCTTTTTTATAACGTCTAGGTGGGTATTTCCTTGGTCCCTCCATCTGCGTCAAACACAAAAATTAAATAACATAAGTCAGCCATGAAGCAAACAATAAGTCAGCCATAAAGCAAATTATAAATCAGCCAGAAACATAAGTCAGCCATAAAGCAATCTATAAGTCAGCCATTGAGTAAACCATAACTCTGCCAAGTAAAACATAAGTCAGCCATAAAGTAAACCATAAATCAGCCAGAGACGATAAGTCAGCCATAAAGTAATTCATAAGTCAGCCGTAAAGCAATCCATAAGTCAGCCACTACATATCGTAAAGTCAGCCATCTGATTGCAACTGATTGTATACCAAATCTGATGTCGTGATTATGTTGTTCTTGTGCTTGATAACTCAGATTTAGTATACACTCAGTTACAAGTGCTCAAAAATTTGTAAACCCTAAGCAATAACCCCAAATCAACATCATAAACAAGCAAGTAAATTTAAAAAAAAAACAAAATTCAACTTTCTTACTGACGACGACGGATTTTAAGCTAGAGCGAGAGAGAGATGGGGAGATTGTGACGGATTTCGACGATGAAAGATGGGGAGATAGCGACGGATTTCGACAATGAAAGATGGGGAGATTGCGACGGATTTCGACGAGAGCGAGAGAGAGATGAGTTAGAGAGAGATGAGTTTATGTTCGTATGTTTTTTTTTCAAATGAACACTAAAATATAAGAGAAAACGCTTCAGTTTCTAACTGTTAAAAAAAAAACCGCGAAAACTAGAAAAACAAAACAAATCTCAAAACCCTAAAGGGCATAAATGACATTTCCCTAATGATTTGTATTATTCTAGTAATTCTAAAAAGATTGGGTACACTCTAGTAATATATGCTAAAATGTGGTATATTTGAGATTTTCTCTCTTAATTTTAACATTTTTTTTTATTTTGTCGTCTTTGATTAAATTTGTATAAGATGAAAAAATCAATCAAATTAAAACTTCAAAAATTTAAGTTTGAGAAAATATTTTCTCCGCGCAATGCACATGTACTATTATAATTTCAGTTAACATATAAATAGAGTCAACAATATATTATAACACTAATTTAAAGTCAAACTTAAACACAATACAAAATTATTTTTTATAAACTTATCAGTTAAACGACCAAAATATATATATTTGAATCTATGAAACAAACAAATAATAAACTTTAATTGAATATATTATAAACAATAAATGTGAAATCTATACTTCTAATACATGAAAAATATGTAAGATATATAATGTAAATGAAAACTAAACTAAATAAAATTTTGAATATATTTATCAATAAATACTTCCCGCGCAATGTGCGTGTACTATCCTAGTAAATACTTATTCTTATGTTTCATTTTTTACTATTTAATCATTTTCCACTTGTCAAATTTGAGATCCAAGGGTACTTACCTTGTCTTCAACTTTTTCAGCTAAGGCACACTCTATTGAATCAAGGTCAAGTTGTTCCAGCTTAATCCATTCATCCAATCTTCTATTAACTGCAGTATTCACAAGAGTTGTAAAAAAATCAAGCCTTCTAATTCAATTTTCGAAATTTCAGTTCCAATCCCCAAAAAAACCCTAAATTCAAAATTGGAAACGACATCTCCACTGACACATCACGCGAGTACCAACCTCGAGCGGAAGCACACCGGTTCTTCTCTTCTTCGACACATCTAATTATGAGGTCGTTCGATCGAGTATAACTGCAGGAGTACGATTCGGATTCGCATCTTCGTTTTCTGCTGATAGATGATGGTGGTTCGACGCCACAGAGGCGGTGATAATCGCCGATGAAATCATTTAACCCAGAAATCGTTCAATCGCCTTCGGCGACACAGACGAGATAGAGAGAGAGTTGTGGGATGAGAGAAAAAATCGCGAAAGGAAAAAAAAACCCGATAATTTTTACACAGTCCCTTACCCAATTACACAGCGACACGTCATCGTTAAGAACCGATCCTAAAAATTTTTAATTAAGGATCGGTTCTTAAGTTATTTAGCATTTTTGATTTTTTTTTTTTTACTTTTGAGTTAAGAACCCCTTAATATCCCCCGTTGGAGATGCCCCTTAGCACATAATACATGTTATACAATATTGAAAATTTATTCTTCTTATGTATCTGTGGAATCCACGTCGAAGTCTAAACTAATCCTTGCAATATCTCGTATTGCCACGTAATTTTCGCAATAATTATGGGCAAAACGCATCGATCCATGACCGCAAGCAAAGCATTTATAATGATTAGACTACCATTGTTTAGTTAAAGATCTATTTTGTATATAAAACAAAATTGTAGGTTCGGCAAATAAATTTACAAAAGAATTATTTACAAGTTCAGATTACCCAATATGATTTGTTTTTTACAAAAAAATAAACTACATATTTGGGATATACTTATTATTTACATTTGATCTTACAAAACAAAATGACCATAAAAAAAACAATCTTACAAGATAAATATGGGTCCGCATATAAATTTACAAATAGTGATATATTATCTTTCCAGACAAATTTGAGTTAGCATGTTATAGATTTACTAACTTTTTGACGGTGTATCCACAAATTACTTTTTTTTTTTTGATAAAAGTATTCCACAAATTACTTTTAATTTAAAACACACTATACACTCAATTCTCGTTAACATTTACATAACATTTTGGTATAACTTGTAGTTTTTGGTTAACGAATTTATTTCAGTGGATATAATTATTTTCATTTGTTGATGATATATTTTTAAAAATAGTCTACACTAGCCGTCAAAGAAAAAAAGTAAAAAACAAAACTAGTGTATAGTCATGACTCAACTGCTGATTATTTACTTGCTTTTAGTTAATAAATCAAATCCGTGGGTTTTAAGTTTTAACCATATTCGGAATTATGTAAGGAAATGTAAATACATTTACATGTTTATTTACAAGTTAAAAAGACCATTGTAATTCCAATGAGAGAAGACAATATTCATATAAATAGACGTTAACAAATCAACCCTAGAGCGAAAACAATAAATTCAAGTCGAATTTTTTTTTAAAAAATTCAAAGTGTTACAAACTTTGCTTTTAACCAATGAAATCTCTTAAAAGTATTTTGTCTCTTTCATTTTTGTTCTTGACGGCTACTTCATCACTTGTATGCTCTGATGGTTTAGAACTGAAAGATCTCAACGAAGATGTAGTAAAAACAGTGGTGGTTAGTCCTAATGGTGCATCTTAGTTCAAAACCATTCAAGCAGCCATCGACTACATTCCCTCCGGTAACAACAATTGGATTAAGATAATTCTTAATCCCGGAATCTACAAGTAAGCTCTCTCATCTCCACTAAGCCTTCACGTTCATAATTGTTTTTTAGTTTAGTTTGATTCGGTTTCGGAGAGTCGTTTTTTTTAAATGTCAGAAGAAAACATAAAAAAAATTTCGGTTCGATTCGAATTTAGTTCATAAAAAAAAAAATTGGTTTTGGTTTCATATTCTCAAACCAATCCTATACATGCTCACCCTTAAAATTCGGCTCGGGTTCATAATTTGGTTTTATTCGGTTTGGTTTGGTTTTTGGCCCACCGCTAATCTCCACTTTCTTCATGTAGTTTATCAAGAAAATTATTTCTTTATTTATTTTTTATTTTTTACCAAATTGTATATATGTGTTTATGATAATAATGGAGGGAAATAACGCATCCGAAGTGATAATTCAATATAACGACGCAGGATTATCCAATTCGAGTGGTCCAATCAGAGTAAACGCTGAATACTTCGCCGCTATCAATATTACATTCAAGGTTATATAGGGTTTAGATTAGATTTTCATAGATACGTGTGGATATCATATGATTAACATCTAATCTAATACATTTTGTTTGTGTAGAATGGTAATTCTTCCAAGTTTACACCAATAATACCGCATGAAGATATAAAGATAGCTCCATCAATTATACTAATGGCGGACAAGGCATGGTTCTATGGTTGCAACTTCATCAGTGTCCAAGACACACTCGCTGATAACCGCGGCCGCCACTACTTCCAAAACTGTTACATCGAAGGAGCTATCGATTTCATATGGGGAAGGGGACAATCAATATACCAAGTAATTAATCTCATATATATTTCTCTTATATTAAGGTTAAGTATATACATATCTTATGATACAGACATCGTATTTGTATTTTTCAATTAAGATAAGTTTGTGTGGATATAGAGTTGTGTTATATACGTTAGAGGAAGGACATTAAAACGAGGAAAAATGTTACGAGGTTTCATAACCGCGCTAGGGAGAGAAAGTGAGCAAGACACAAGTGGATTTGTGTTCAAGAACTGTGTGATTAATGGAAATGGTATGGCATTATTGGGAAGAGCTTACCAATGCTATTCTAGAGTTGTCTTCTACGAAACCAACATGTCTAATGTCATAGTTCCTTAAGGATGGGATGCTTGGAATTGTAAAGGCCAAGAGTATGTGATGTTTCTTCTCTTTAACTTACAATATATTCATTTGTTTTACATATTTGGCAGACATTATTTAATTAACGATTGAATTATGAAATAAAATTAGGGATAAATTTACATATGCGGAAGTAAACTGCGGTGGAAAAGGAGCCAACAAGAGTGGAAGAGCTAAGTGGGAGAAAAATCCATCTGCTAAAGAAATTGATTTTCTTATAGATCCAAAAAAATTCATTGATGAAGATGGTTGGATTGGCTCTCTTCCTTCTTCTCTCGTTTCTTTATTATCACCATCTTCCATATTTTAAGCAATCTCTAATTTGTATTTATTTTTTATTTTATAGTGGGAATAATAAACTTACGCTTATAGTTTATAAAATAAAGTAGTAAACATATAATAGGTACTTTACAATATACTAGATTTTTTTATGAACTTAATTGGCAAAGAATAGATAAGTTTATGAGCATGAACATCATATCGCCGTTGTAAATAAAAAATCTAATATGTTGTAAAGAAAAGATAAGTTTATGCGCATGAGCATCCATGAGCATGATATCACTGAATAAATAATAGATATTTGGATGCTCATGTTTTGCCGACAAGTATGCATAAAAGAATACATGAGCATCTAAAAATCTATTATAATACGATCTCACAAACCAAGCTAGCGAAGCAAAACGGGTCAATAATCAAACTATAGATCCGACCCACAAGCATGGTTTTGGTAATCCTATGAAAAAACTCAATTAATCTAACAAGGGAAGATCAGGATCATGAGATTAAGGTTAAAAAACCTAAGACTCAGAGAGAACCTTTGTCCACACTTTATTGCCTTGGCATCCCATAAGCATTCCATTCTTGTCATGAAAATATATTTTTCTCTCATACAGAGTTTACAAACCCCAAAAGTCATAGATTACTCTTAACTTGAACTAAATCTTCATTTTCATACTAACATATTCTCATTTTCTGAGTAAGATTCAAACGATCGAAGACGTCCTTACATTCGTTAATGCACCAGATTCTCTAAGAATATGATTAGGACCGAATTGCAAGTTTGTTACTGGTGACAACTAAGTAAAGACGAGACCAAGGTGAAACCTACACCGGCCACAACTACAACATGCAAAACAATTGTTAATCTCATTACAACCAATGGGCGAATTGAACAACAAGAAGAGTCAAGTGAACTAATTGCATGCTTGCTGCTAGTGTTAGGCCTAAATAGCCCACCGTATATTGATAGAAGTCCACTTTGTAAGAAGAAGAAGAAGAAGAAGAAGAAGAAGAAGTGAGATGAAGGAAGATGACGAAAGAGGATCAGAACTGTAGGAGCTCTGATACCATGAAAGCTGATGATCTTTCTTGATTATTAACAGTGAATGTACAACACTTAATATAGCGTGAGAGATTACACAAAATCAGGGATCAGTCCTTATAATGAGAGACGTTACAAAGTGGTATTCTTCTTCTTCTTCTTCTTCTTCTTCTTCTTCTTCTTCTTCGTTTTAGCCTTTCTTCTTCATCGGCCATGGCCAATGCAAACAACAATCTCACATAAAGGTGTTTTGGTGTCACAAACATCAAAAACCACATTCCCGTGATTCTGGACATCGAGGATCACAATTACAACGCCTGGAGAGAACTCCTTCTCACCCACTACATGGCTTTTGATGTCGCTGGACATCTTGACGGCTCTCTCCTCCCCACTAGAGCCAACTATCACGCCTGGCACAAGCGTGACGGCTTGGTCAAGCTCTGGCTATACGGCACGATGGCTCAACTCCTGTTCCGCTCATCGTTCAAAACCAGCGGCACCGCAGACGATATATGGGTGCGCGTTGAGAACCAATTCCAAAACAATAAAGAGGCACGGGCCATTGAACTGGATAATCAACTTCGCACAATGGAGATCGGTGACCAATCAATTCATGACTACTGCCAGAAGATGAAGTCCACCGCAGATCTGCTCTCCAGTGTCGATTCACCAGTGAACGAGCGTACTCTTGTGATGTATCTCATTAATGGACTTAATGATAAATACGATAACATCATAAATGTTATCAAGCACAAGGAGCCATTTCCGTCCTTCAACTCCAAAAAATCAATGCTGCAATAGGCAGAGACTCGCTTCAAGAAACACCGCGCACCAGCCCCAGCCAGCCACACCGACAATTCCTCTTCCACGACTACTCTCACCACCTCCACCCAGCGCAATTCCGGTCAGTCGCAAAACCACAACAACAGGTTCGGTAATAACACAAGAAATCGTCGTGGAGGTAGGAGAGGAGGACGAGGCAATTTTCCGTTCAATCCATACAGCAACCAATGGTCTCAGCCTCAGTTCTGGCCACCACCGCCTCCACCATATTGGATGCCGCAATATCCACAGTGGTCTTCTTCAGCACCTGTGACAAGTGCCCTGCAGTCCCAGGCTAACCTGATCGAGCTTCCTCAGCTCCAGCAGGCTTACACCTCAGAGAAAATTAGCGAGCCCTCAGCTGATTGGTACATGGACTCCGGAGCTTCGGCTCATCTCGCCGCCAACGCTGGTATCCTCCACTCTAATCTTAATCATCACACCAATCAATCTGTCATTGTGAGAAACGGTTCAATCATTCCCGTCTCTTCCATTGGCTCCACCTCCATAAAAACAAATTCTCGACCTCTTTCACTCAAAAATGTTCTCGTCACCCCCAAAATCATCAAAAACTTAATATATGTTCGTAAATTCACGAAAGATAATTAGTGTTCCGTTGAATTTGATCCTTTTGGTTTCTCTGTGAAAGATCTTCAAAGTCGGAAAGCTCTGCTCCGATGTGAAAGTTCCAGTGACCTTTACTCCCTTCCTGCCTCACTTAATAAGTCACCGTCCAGATCCACATCCCTTCTTGCTTCCACCTTGGCTCTATGGCATAAGAGACTCGGGAATCTTAATTTGTTTTCTCTTAGTTCAATTTTTTCAGCAAATCCAGATTTATATAATAAAGAAAAAAATCCTTTCTCCTGCGAACCATGCCATTTGGGTAAATCAATAAAGCTCCCTCTTCCATTCAAACCCGCTCAAGATCGGGTATCTCTAAACCAAAATGGATCCTTTCCCTTTTTACCACTACAAAGTCGCCACTTCCAAAAAGCCATATCCTTGCATTATCTGATCCTAACTGGAATCCCGTAATGCATGATGAACATGGTGTGATGCTTAAGACTAAGACGTGGGATTTGGTACCGCACCCACCTAATACTAACATTGTGCGTTCTATGTGGTTCTTTAAGCACAAGTATGATGCTGATGGTGCTTTCTCGCGACATAAAGCTCGTTTGGTGGCTAATGGGAAATCTCAAGAGGTTGGGGTCGATTTCATGGAGACATTTAGTCCGGTTGTCAAACCAACGACGATCCGCTGTGTGCTAAATGTGGATGTTGCTTTGGAATGGCCTATTTGACAGCTAGATGTCAAGAATGCGTTCTTTCAAGGTGATCTTGAAGAAACTGTGTATATGCATCACCCGCCAGGTTTGTTGATAAGCTGTTTCCTACACATGTTTGCAAGTCAACAAAGCGATTTACGGATTAAAACAAGCACCACGTGCTTGGAATTCACGATTTTCTAGCTTCTTGAAACTGATGGGTTTTGTCTCGAGCAAAGCCGATTTTTCTTTGTTTGTTTTCAGAAACAGACGAGACTATGCATATCTTCTTCTGTATGTCGATGACATCTTACTAACGGCATCCACTACCGCACTTCTCTAGAAGATCATCGACAAACTGAAGACAGAGTTTCCGATGACTGATCTAGGTAAGCTCAAACACTTCCTCAGAATAAAAGACGACTTCAACAGCAAAAGTCTCTTCTTAAGCCAAACTACTTACGCTGAAGACATCATTGCTCGAGCAGGTATGACTGGTTGCAAGCCACTCGCCATACCAGTTGATCTCAAGTCTAAGCTTTCGGTGGACGATGGTGACCCAATAGAAGATCCAACGTTCTACCGTTGCCTCGCCGGTGCTCTTCAATACCTAACCCTCACACAACCGGACATCTCTTACGCTGTGCATCAAATATGCCTCTACATGCACATGCCTCGTCAGCCTCACCTTCACGCCCTCAAAAGAATAAGCAGGTACTTGAACGGAACAACACACTATGGCATTCAAATGGTCAAAGGTCGAATAGATTTGCTCTCGGCCTATTCCGACGCTGACTGGACCGGCTGCCCAGACACTTGACGCTTAACATCAGGTTATTATGTTTTTCTCGGCCCTAATCTTGTTTCTTGGTCCGCCAAACGTCAGCCAACTCCCTCTCGATCTAGCTCCGAAGCTGAGTACAAGGGCGTGGTCAACACAGTTGCGGAGTTAACTTGGATTCGCAATCTCCTTGTTGAACTACATCATCGCATTAACTCTGCCTCAGTAGTCTATTGTGATAACATCGGTTCAGTTTACCTCTCCACAAACCCGGTCAAGCATCAACGGACAAAACACGTTGAACTCGACATCCACTTCGTCCGTGACAGAGTTGCAATTGGCAAAGTCAAAGTGCTACACGTTCCGACCACACTACAATACGCAGACATCTTCACCAAAGGCCTACCAACATCGCTTCACAATGAATTTTGTTCCAGCCTCACCGTCAGCAAACCCGACGCTGTGACTGAGGGAGGGTGATAGAAGTTAAAGATACGTAACATATTCTGTTACCTTCTTTTGTGAATACCACTTTGAAACGTCCCTCATTATAATGACTGATCCCTGATTTTGTATAACTTCTCACGCTATATTAAGCGTTGTACATTCACTGTTAATAATCAAGAAAGATCATCAGCTTTCATATATCAATGTATCCAATAGTACAATAAGGTTAAGAGCTAAGTTTTATATAAGGCTAATGCCTCTACATCGTTATTACTAAGAAACTTATTCATAACTTCTAAAGGTTCTTGACATGGTATCATAGCGATTAACCTAACTACAAAAAGGTTTTTCGTATCGATCTTATGGTCTTCATTTCGAAGAGACATATTCTGTTATTTTCTCTTTCGATCTTTGACCTAAATTTTGATAAACTCTTTTTTGTCGATTTTATTTCTTTCAAACAAAATGATTATTGAATCAGCATTAACTACATCGTTGGTTCCAACCCGTCGTATGATCTCGCCATATGATTTAACCTCTGGTGATAACCCTGTACTTTGATATCTAAGTCTTTGTTACGAGGCCCTAACTACGATGAATGGAAAAAAAACTTACGGTTAGCAAGTCAAAGCACGAAAAAAGTTTGGATTCGCCGATGGCTCTATCCCTAATTAGCCCGCCGAAAACACTCCAGATTTTGAAGATTGGATGCCAAACAACGCACTCGTGGTCTCATGGATAAACGCACCATTGATGAAAGCTTGTCCTTGTCATTGTCTCATACCGACAACTCCTACGAGCTCTGGACGCACATTCAGAAATGTTTTAGCATGAAGAATGGACAGCGCATTCAACGTCTTAAAACCAAACTTGCAAACTGTCGGCAAAAGGGTCTCGCTTTGGAAGCATACTATGGGAAGCTTACTCAATTGTGGAGAAGTTTATCCGACTACCAAAGAGCTATAACAATGGAGTACGTTCGCAAGGAACGTGAGGAAGACAAACTTCATCATTTTCTCATGGGATTTGATGAAACCTTGTATGGATCTGTTAAATCGGCATTGTTATCTAGAGTTCCTCTACCCACTCTCGAAGAAGCATACAATGCCTTAACTCAAGAAGAAGAATCAAAGCTTCTTGGCCATATGAATGATGAATGGACTGATAATGTCAGCTTCACAGTCCAAGTCGCTTCCTCGTCCACGACAATTTGATAACAAGATGAGTTCAAACAACATGTGTACCAGTTGTGAAAAATCTGGACACGTTGCTGAAAATTGTTATCCAAAGATTGGTTATCCTCCTTGGTGGGGAAAAACATCTTCTAGCAACAGAACTGGAAATAATTTTTCCAAGGGAACCTTGACGTCCAGAGGTGCTGGGCGTGGGTTTAGTCCTAATTCAGCTCAGGCAAATCATGTCCTTACGATGAATACGGCTGCTGTTCTAGCGTTTGGTCTCAATGTTGCTGGTTCACCAATGCCCAACACGGCTTTAACGGCTGCAGATCGTGTTGGCATAGTTGGTTTGAGTGATGTACAATAGAAGACGTTGGTGACTATGCTGAACGAACACAAACCTCCAATTGAACGTCTGTCCGGTAAGTATTTTCTTGAATCATGGGTTATAGACACCGGTGCCTCTAATCACATGACCGATTTGCTAGAGTTTTTGAGTGATTATTTGTGATATGGTTCTGATGTTGGTCAAACTGCCTGATGGAACAGTTTTTGAGAGTCATTTGACAAACAAATCCTTTTTTTTTAATCTTTTAAAGAGAAACAGAATCTTCTAAAAACTGTCAACAAGTTGCAGATTACTCAATTTAATATTTTTTTGGGAAATTTGGAAATATATGATGTTTTCCACCCAATTTGACGATCTATACTCTTTTGAAAAGTTTATTAAAATAAATTGAGGGTATTAAAAAAATTGAAAAAAAAAACTTAAGCGAAGAGGAAGAAGAAAGCATTGAAAGAAAATCATGAAAACCAAAAATTATAAATTGTCAAAACAATATAAATTATAGGAAAAATATTTGAAAAGCAAATATATATATATATATATTTTAAAACTTTTATGCATATATACGAATTCACATATATTAAGATTCAGTTTCTATCTCTAATAGAATTTCAAAAAAAACAAGAATGTGTATTCTAATCTTACTAGAATATACATTCTAAATGTCGTAGAACATGAGCAATCCATAAAATACATATTTTAATTATTTTTTATAGTTATGTATCTACATGATTATCTATTTTTTAAATGCTATTAATCTAGTAATAGGGGTAATTTAAGAAAAAATGACAATTTCTAAAAAAAGGTTTAGATAGGCAAACTTTTTGTTAGAACTTTTTTATTTCCAATTTTCTCATATTTTTTTAATCAAAACTACAATTTTGGGATATAAATCATTTACATTTGATCTTATAAGATTTACTCGAGTCAGCATGCTATAAATTTACAAACTTCTGTACTGTATATTTTAAAATTTTATTTTAAAGATTAATATACAAACAATTCTCTTTAATGGATACACTACAAGAAATTTACCGCAAAACCGACGGAATTTCCGACGAAATATAAATCCGTCGGAAAATTCCGACGGATTCCCGACGTATTTCCAATAGACATGAAAATTGACGATTTCCGACGGATTTTTGATGGAATTTGTTTTTCGGCTTGTCTAGTCATATGTCAGACTAAACCTTAGAACGAGACACGTGAAACCACAAAACCATCGGAAATTTCCGGTTTTGGTTTTGAATTCTGATCCGTTTCTCTTGAAATATGTTTGTAGTATGCTATGTTACTCATTTCAATAAAAAAATAATACCAAAAACCTTGTTATCTATCATATATACCAAAATTAGAAAAATTCATACAATCATGTTTACATGTTAGACAATGATACATATACTTAAGCGATAATTTATAAACATAACAAATAAAATTTTCTAATTTTGGTATATTTAATATGTAACAAGGTATTTGTTAGTATTTTATCATTGAAATGAGTAAAAAATCATATTACAAACATATTTCAAGAGAAACAGATCGTAAACGACCACGAAACCACAAAACCGTCGGAAATCCGTCGGAATTTCCGATAGATTTCCGATGGATACTATATTAAATGTGTTAAATATGTTGCATATCAGTTTAATTCCGACGGATAGCAAAAATATAGGCGTGAATGTTCGAAATATTTTCGAAAAACACCGGCAAATATTAATTTTTTTCGCCAGTTCCGACGGAATTCCGACGGATATATCCATCGGAAATTTGTTTTTATATATCACTTCTTCTTCTCGGCGAATTCATTTCTCATTTTAGAAGAAAAAAAATTAAAAAAAGAAGAAGAATTTAATTTTTTATTTTAATTTTAATTGTAATTAAAATTTTATAATTATAATTTTAAATTTTTATTTATAATTATTCTGAATTAATTTTATATATTAATTATAATTAATTACAATTAATTAATAATTATTACAATTAATTAATATTAATTACAATAAATTAAATATTATTAATATTGTGTCCGTTGGAAATCCGTCGGAAATGTGTCCGTCGGTTTTCCGTCGGTTTAAAACCGATTAAAAACCGACGGATTTCTGACGGATTCCTGATATCGGTATTCTGTCGGAAATCCGTCGGAATTTCTGACGGATTTCCGACGCAGCTTTTATTTCCGACGAGATAGAAGCGACGGAAAAAACCGACGGATTTCCGACGGATTTTGCCAAATCCGACAGATTTCCGACAGAATTGGCCGTCAGTTTTGCGGTATTTTTCTTGTAGTGATATAGTAATGATTTTCATTTGTTCATTCATTTATTGCTTTAACCAAAAAATGATTTTCATTTAGTAGCACAATTACTGGGTATTTACTTGCTTTTGGTTAAGAAATCAAAGTAGTGGATCTTTAACCATACTTGGAATTAGGTACGGAAAATGTACAAACTTAGTCAACATGTAATAACTAATAATTATGTTAGTCAACATGTAATAAGTACTTAGTCAAGTGTACAAATACTTAAATCAATTTACATATATTATAAATATGTTATATTTAATTGTTATTATTCAATTTACTTTTACTTTAAATGATATATATATATATTAATTGAAAATAAGTGTTTAAATAAATTTAATTTTAAAATTAATTACTTGGAGGATCCACAATATTATATTGGTGATGATGTGGACACATTAAAAAGAGAAAAAACTCTGCTATTATATTTATATGATTATCTTGTAGTTTTTGGTTAATGAATCTATTTCAACGGATATAATCATTTTCATTGATTGCTGCTATGTATATTTATAAATTTCTGTTAAAAATAGTGCAAATTCAGTTATTGAGTATTTAATTACTTGCTTTTGATTAAGAAATCAAGTTAGTGGCTCTTTAACCATAGTTGGGATTAGGTAAGAAAATATACATGTTTCTTAATTAGTTAAAATACCATTGTAATTCCAATGGGAGAATATAATCTTCAAATATATAAACGTCCAAATCAAAGATGAAACTTCCTTCTTCTTATTTTGATAAATCAAGTTGAAACTTCTTCCTAGTTTTTTTATGATTAAAAGGGCTAAACACTTTTGCTTTTAACCAATGAAATCTCTTAAAAGTATTTTGGCTCTCTCATTTTTGTGTTTGACAGCTTCATTATTTGCCTCTTCTCATGGTTTAGAACCGAAAGATTTCTACATAGATATAGCAAAGACAGTGGTGGTTAGTCATAATGGTAAAGCTGATTTCAAAACCATCCAAGCAGCCATAGACTCTATTCCTTCTGGTAACAAAAATTGGATTAAGATTTATCTTAAACATGGAACCTACAAGTAAGCTTCTCGTTTACATTTTCTCATTTGATTTATGAAATGCATTACAATTTAAAAGAGGAATCAAACAATTTTTTTCTTTTTATTTTATTGTATTTGGATTTACCGATGTATATATATGTATATGTGTTGATACAGCGAAAAGATTGTGATTCCTAAGGAGAAGCCAATGATAGTTATGCAGGGAAACAATGCATCAAAAGTTGTAATTCAATATAATGATGCAGGACTATCTAATTCGAGTGGTCCTTTCTTAGTGAACGCCGAATATTTCGTTGCTATCAATATTACATTCAAGGTTAGAGTTTTTGTTTTGTTTTGTTAAAGCATTCAAGGTTAAAGTTAACATATATACATTAGCACATTATTATTGATATCATTTGGCTCCTTTTTATCAATCATTCTCAAACCAACCTTACACGAAAAATATTTATGACATGACATAAAAATAATATTTATGACATAATTAAACATTGTGTTTTTGTTCCCTTCAATTGGACATGAATGTATTATCAATTTGAATTCACCTTTTCAAATTTGAAAAAAAACATGATTCTGTTATTATTTACCATTTTACCACACTTGATATAAAAAATATTATATATTGGGCAACAATAGACTACCCCAATTATCTACTTACCTCATTAAAAATGGGAATTAAATTCGTAGGCAAAAAAAACTGGCTGTAATATTTTTAAACCAGGGTAGAAGCACCACCTCTCACAGTTGTTAATTTTTAAAAGTTCTTAAAAGTGATTCTTCCTATATACTCCCTATGTTCCTTATTAATCGTATTTATAGGAAAAATTGTGTCAACAATATCAAATTTTTAGGGTTTTTATGCATGTTTTATTAGTTACTGATGATGAATTATAAACTTTAAGAAAAATAATTGAATACTATTGGTTTATAATTATAGAAAATTTTGTTAATCATAAAAAAAGATGCATTTATAATCAAATATTAATATATTTTTTTAATATGTGTGAAAATCTTAGAAATATGATTAATAAAGAATAAAGAAAATATATAATACATGTAAAAATATTATAAAAGAAATACAAATTCATTCATTTAGAAAAAAACTCCACCATTTTATCAATTGAAGATCATTTTATCGAAAATGTTTCACCTTAAGTAATAAGTACTTTCACTATTTAAATATTTTGCTATTCACATTATTTCATTATTGATATGACATTATACTAATCAAGTAATCATCATTTGTTTTTTCAGTTTTTGTTATTTTACAATAAGATAGATTATTCGGGTTGATTTTCACACAAGTGTATATGATCATATGAAAAAAGTGAAAACTAACATTTTGTTTGTGCAGAATACTAATTGTTCCAAGAGTACACCAATAATACCGTATAAAGAGATAAAAGTAGCCCCGTCAATTATATTAATGGCGGACAAGGCATGGTTCTATGGATGCATCTTCATCAGTGTCCAAGACACAGTCGCTGATTTACTGGGCCGCCACTATTTTGAGAATTGTTACATCGAAGGAGCCATTGATTTCATATGGGGAGGGGGCCAATCTATATACCAAGTAATCTCATATATCTCTCTTAAATTTGGGTTAAGAATAGGGAATGATAAAAGTAGACTTGAGGATTGGCTCGTATAAATAATTATGGACTTGTTAGGATCCTACATCGAAAAGTTAGAAGAGACACTAATATATAAAGAATATGAGCCACTTCATTCATTACCAATTATTTTGTAGCTAGGATCCCATAAAACTTAACAAAACAAGCCGAGCTGAACCTGTTTCAAGCCTAAGCTCGTCACATAAGCAAAAACCTACAAGGCCGAATATACAAAGCAAAACCTATTATTGTTCTCTATGGTTTTTCATACATATTGAATCAATAAATATCTAAATGACTATATTGTGTGTGGATGCAGAACTGTATTATATACGTTAAAGCAGTGGCATCAAATGCATTGTTAGCAGGATTCATAACCGCGCAAGGGAGGGAAAGCGAGGGAGACACAAGTGGATTTGTGTTCAATAACTGTGTAATTAAAGGAGATGGTATGGCATATTTAGGAAGAGCTTACCGAAGCTACTCTAGAGTTGTCTTCTATAGAACCAACATGTCCAATGTTATTGTTCCTCAAGGATGGGATGCTTGGTATTATAAAGGCCAAGAGTAAGTAATTCTTATTCTCCTTTACTTCCATATATATTTACTTAGTAAAACATGTTTACGATAAGTTTGATTCAGGTACAAATTTACATATGTGGAAGTAAATTGCATAGGAGAAGGAGCAAATAAGAAAAAAAGAGTTAGGTGGGAGAAGAATCCATCTGCTAAAGATATTGATTTTCTTATAGAACCAAAAAGTTTCATTGATAAAGATGGTTGGATGGCCTTTCTTCCTTCTTCTCTTCTCTCTTTATATTCACCATCTTCCATTTTTTAAGCAAACCGTAATTTATATTTCTTTTGTTTTTTAATTAATGTTTTTATTGTCAAGATTTCTTTTGTATTTTTTTTTCAACAAAATAAAAATTATTTTGTATTTTATTTAGTGGGAATAATAAAACTTACTTTGTACATGTATGTTTATAAGGGTGACGCAAAGGAATAAAATGAGCATACTTAGATAAACGATTAATGATAACCCATATACAATCAAACTCGTTCAATCGCGGTAGTCCAGTGATGAAATCCATCGCAATCTCCTGCCAAACTGGAGAAGGAATTGGGAGAGGTTGAAGAAGACCGGCCAGTGCCATAGTATCATATTTATTTTTCTGACTTGTAAGGCAATCAGCAACAAATGTCTGAACATGCTTCATCATACCTTTCCAGTAAACACTCGCAACAAGACGGTGATAAGTACGATAAGCACCAGAGTGACCACTTGTTGGTGTAGAGTGAAATTCAGCAAGGAGTATTGGAATCCAAGGAGAATTAGCTGGAAAAACAATCCTTCCATGATAAAATAGACGATTGTTGACTAGAGTAAATAGTGGACAACTTGAATGATCAACTTGAAGACGAAAAACAATCTATGACAGCTCCTTATTCCCTGCAACTGCAGAATCAAGTTTTGACCAGTCCAACCAAACTGGAATCGAGAGTGCAGACAGTTCTCCGTCTTCATCACGATGCGATAAAGCATCAGCGACTCGATTAGTGGCTCCTTGTTTGTATTCTACCTCAAAGTCATAGGTGAGCAAATTAGAAACCCAATTTTGTTGTGACGGAGTTGTTATTCATTGTTGTAAGATATGTTTTAGGCTGTGTTGATCCGTACGAACAATAAAGCAGCAACCCACTAAATATGGACGCCAATGTTGGATGGCAAGAACAAGTGCCATTAATTTTTTTTCATAGGCGGATTTGGCGTGTGTCCTATATGACAAAGCTTTGCTAAAATAAGCGATAGTTTGGCAAGACTGCATCAAAACTGCTCCTAAACAGACACCTGATGCATCACATTTGATGACAAAGATCTGTGTAAAATCTTGCATCACAAGAACTGGAGCTTGTGTGACTGCTTTTTTGAGATTTTCAAATGCTGCAGCAGCTATATGAGTCCATATAAAAGGCACTGGTTGATCTTTACGCAGTAAGTCTGTAAGAGGACGAGCCATGAAGCCGTAATTTTTTATAAAGCGTCTATAATATCATGTGAGACCCAAAAATCCACGAATTCCTTTTAGTGATTTAGGAATTGGCCACTGTAAAAAACTCGAAATCTTTGATGGATCCATAGCCACACCTTGTTGCGAAACAATATGGCCAAGATATTCAACAGAGAGACGACCAAATGAACACTTCTTAAGGTTGACTTTAAACTGTTGTTTTTGCAGTATGCGCAAAACCGTTTCTAAGTGTTGAAGGTGGCTCTCCCATGAAGGACTGGAGACAAGGATGTCGTCAAAGAAAACGAAGACAGATTTACGGAGGTAAGGGCGAAAAACGTCATTCATTATAGCTTGAAAAGTGGCAGGTGCATTTGTTAAGCCAAAAGGCATCACGAGAAATTCAGAATGACCGGGTGCGAAACGCTGTCTTTGGAATGTCATTAGTGGCCACACGAATCTGGTGGTAACCGGAGCGGAGATCGATCTTAGAAAAGAACTTTGCGCCACATAACTCATCCAACATTTCTTGAATGATAGGAACGGGTATTTATCTGTGATTGTTACTTTATTTAGTTCGCGATAGTCCACACAAAACCTCCAACTACCATCTTTCTTTTGAACCAATAATACGAGACTTGAAAATGGACTGCTACTTGGCTGAATAATACTAGCGATAAGCATTTCTGAAACTAAACGCTCAATTTCGTCCTTCTGGTTATGAACATAACGATAAGGTCTAACACTAACCGGTCGTGTTCCCGGATGTAAAGCAATCTGGTGGTCACTGGGACGCGACGGAGGTAAGGTTGTTGGTTCGCCAAAGGTATCCGAAAACTGATCAAGAAGATTACTTAATGCACCGTTGGAGTTTGTTGATCCTGAATCTTCAAACTCACTTACAGTTGCTGGCCATAACCAAGCACAATATTCCACTTCTTGTAATCGTTCAAATCCATTAGCAGAGATTTCAGTGCGAGCTAACGAGGGGTCACCGTCTAATCGAATATTGTAGCCGTCTTGAGTAAAACTTAAAAACATTTTGGTCCAATTTGCACTCACATCTCCGAGGGAAGCCAACCATTGAACACCAAGGATGATGTCTACCCCACCCAATGGAAAGAGGAAACAGTCAACAAACAAAGATTCTGATCCAATTTTGATTGGTAATTTGGAATACTCCCTTGTGAATCTTCTTTACGCCCATCTCCTAAACGAACATGGAAACGCCTTGTATGTTTGATTGGTCTTTTGATTTTTTCAGATAGCCAAGAAGCTACAAAGTTATGACTTGCTCCACTATCTACCATAACTATGACCTCTTGTCCATCAATGAAACCTTTAAATTTCATAGTATCTGGTCTATCAATACCTCCCAAAGTGTAAAGAGGCAGATCAAAGAATGTCAATTGAAGACTATTGAGTTGTGTTAATCTAGGACTCGAGAATTCTTTCTATAGCTCCAAGGAAATGTTAGTACAACAAAGAAACTGCCCATTTACAACGGCCAAAAGCATAGCAAACCTGTCACTATATGGTATTTGCAACAAATTCGCGCAGAAATGTAATCCGTGGCTATTCCTTGCATCTTTTCCATCACATATTTGCGATGACATATTTATTTACAAACCTGTCATCGCAAATATGCGACGATTTGGGCAGTCGCAAACATAATGATATTTTGGGTCATTGCAATAAACCATAATGAGAACAAACATAACAATTTTACATTCATCTATGTTTATAGACATTCAATTCTTATTTTAAAAACAAATAAATCTATAACTCGGTTCGCTATATCATATCCATCATCCCCTTTATTCTTCAAACCCCTAATGTTCTCCATTATTAGTATTTACATTAACCATATACTTTTCTACAAAGAGTATATAGTGACAACCGTAAGTGAGTAGATGGCTTGAAATAAGCACTCATAATATCTATTTAGCCTTTGTTCGCCTTGTAACATCTGAGACTGCACAATGGAAGATTAGACTCTGAATCTCTGTATTTGTATGGATTTGTACATTCTGGACCCGCACAGCTCTCCCGCGGTGGAGGATAACTGATTCATTAGCAACACGAACCATGTCAAATCGGTTAAACCCGGTTAGCATCAAATGCCATAGTTACACCAGTGATGTCTTAGATTAGTGTTCATAAATCATACCTATGAGGTCTAGAGTTGAATATAGTTGGTAATCCAAGTTCTTCTGGGAAAGTTACAATGGTTCCTGAAGGACCCATCACCCACTTTACTGTGTCTGATCTTTGGGCAATCGAGTCTGCAGCCTTCTCCTGCGTAAAACAGATTGCAAAGAATCATAAGATTCATATAAAAGACCTCATTCAACAGCAGAAGAAAATGGTTATACAGTCATAAAATCAATCGAGAGGGAACTACGAATAATCCTTTCCAAAGTTTTGTTGCCATTTTTACCTTGGCTTTCTCTTCTTGGCGTTTCTTTATCTTATCTTCCTTCTTTTTTCTGCTAGAGTCTTGGCCTAGAATCTTCCTGATTGCCTCAGCCTACGGATGCGAAAAAAGACTATGTAAGCTTGCTTTAACCATTCAACTGAAAAAAGAAAAAGAGGACCAAACCTCTGACGCTCTAGCTGCCTTTTCGACTTGCAGTTTACGTCTCTGGGAAGCCTCAGCTTTCTTTAGTTGCTGATCAACCTCTAATCCATTTTCTTTTCGCTCTGTAAACAAACAAAACAAGCAAAAAGCTTTTCAGTCAGAGAATAATTTAGTAAGAACCTTGACTGGAACATAGATTGAACAACCATACAGGCCACTAAGCTAATGTCACAACCAGGCCTAACATCGAGTCAACAGTCTAATGCAAGTAAAACTTCAAGATTGCATTTAGTGATTGTCTTTATATCTAATAACCAAAAAAGAGTAAGCTCACTTCTAGGTGGAGCCGGAGGTAGGCCACGAGGAAACTCGATATAGTTTCCACTATGTCCAGAACGTCGACGAGTAGTCACAGTCATTTCAGTCTTGACTTCACTCTGACCTTCTTCAGATCCTCTTCTTCTAGTTCTGGCGCTCTTATTTTCTAGCTCCACATCTGAAACACTCTCTTCTTCTACCTCATCATCATCATCCTTAACATAATCAACATCTTCAAATGCTTTTACCGTCTTATCCTTTTTGCCTAACTTCTCAGATGTTCCTACACCACGTGAAGATTCTTCATTTTGTTTCATTACCTTCGAAAGCTTTCTATGTTTTCTGCTCTTTTCGCCATCGTCATCAACATCTTCTTCCATAGCAACAACTTTAGCCATTTTCATCCTTTTGAGAAACTGAATCTCTTCATCATCATCCTCAAGACTATCGAGTTCCTCATCAAGAACACGTCGTTTAGAAATCCGATTGCTTTTACGAATTGGATTAGTATTTGTTTTGCTAACTCGTGTATCATTACATGAATCTGCTTTGCTTGCAGTATCCAACGGTGTCCCTCTTAACCTAATGGATCGCTCATTTGACATTTCCTGTAAGTTAAATGGTCACAACAGACAACAACATATTACAACTGTACTAATCAAAGTTCACCAGAAAGATGAAAATCTCAAGCAATCACACAGCACATACTCCAGTGAAAATTTGAGAAATATATTAGGCAATCGCGAACGTATTTACTACCTGATTTATCTGCCTAATCTCCAATCCATCATCTGATGCATGTGAAGACTTTGTTGAACACAAACCAATATCAGAAGCACCATCAGATGCAGATATTACATTTATAGTTTTTGACGAACCACCAAGTTTGAGTTTAACTTTCTTGACAAAATTCTCACCAAAACCACCTCGACGTTCTGCTGTATCGCTTGAGTCTTTTGCCTTTGTAGGAACAAGAAACCCTTCAGTGGATGCAGTACTGTGACCTCCACTTTGCCTCACTTGGTTACTACCTTGAAATGAACCATTCGTTGAACCTTCGTCTGATTCCACTGCTTCCTTCTCTTCTATCTTATTCTCATTCTGCAAACACAAAGCCAAAATCATTCATAGAGTAGAAACTCATACAGCTGCAGAGTAAAAGTTCTCATTCTACGTAGAGATACTAAAGAAGTATGAAGAAGATATTTAGCGGGAAAACGATTCTTAACTAAAAGAGATTCATGGTTACTTTACATTTTCAGGGACTGGTGTTGATGGCAATGAAGAAGAATCTTGTAACTGTCGTTCATTCCAAGGCCGACGCAATGTGTTGCTTCTCTTCTTCTTTGTTGAACTGCTTGTATTACTGAATCCTATACCTCTGAGACTGTCCATAACTGTTTTTGCTTGACTCAAAGATCAAAGCTTTACATACTGAAGTCCCTAAGATATATTCCTCAGCATCAGGTAATGAAATCAGAATACCCACAACAGCCAATAAGAGAAGAGCTTAAGCTAGAAGTACATCTAAATTCAGAATTCAGATTCCAAAATAATAAACTTGGTAATCAGGTATTTTCCATTTCTAGCACTACGTTATCAGAGGATTCTCTATAAGGAGGCATAGAGGTTAAAACAATATGATTAAAGATTAAATAATGAAGAATTTCAAGAACAGATACTAACTCTATTTATTTTCCTTAAATTTACAAATCAAGTTCAACAATGCCCAAAAGGGTTGAGAAAGAGATCAAAACAGAGAATAACTCTAAGCACGCCTGTAGAGGAAACACATAATAATCAACAAGAATCAAAGCAAGGAAATCCCTTTAAACAAGTCGTAGATTCGTTTCAAGGATTTCGATTTCGAAATTGTTTCTCAGTTTCGGTTGGTTTGATCAAAACAATTTGACAGCAAAGATTGATTAAAACCAAATTAACCTGTTGGTTTGCTGATTAGATTCCAAAGATCAAAACTTGATCAACGTAAGTTGGAATTAGGGTTTATGGTTGACAAAGAGAACCCAAAAGTTATGAAATTTACTGCTGGGTCACCGTCTTCACTCTTCTGCGCTTCTCTGAAGCCTAAGAAACTAAACAGCGTAGGTTAGACTAATCTACGCTTACTTGGTTAACGTTAGCGTTGTCTAACCTACGCTTAATTGGTTAACGTTAACGTTAACGTTCACATAGTGGGTTTACCACTAAGGAGGTGTCTGACTGGGCCTTGTCTCTCTGTTCTATCTATATATGACTTTGGTTTCGCTTCATTGTCATAAATCGGAGCATCACAACATAATAATTTGTCTAGTTGTCAAAAAAAATATACTATACGGTTTTTTAAACTTGAATGGTTACATAACTATGACCTGAGTACGAAAAATACTATTTATGTAGTACATACTACATATGATGTTAGCTAGCTCGAGAGAAACTTTTTAAATGATCTCACACTAATGATATATTACTTTTGTGTTGCTTTATATGCGAAGATTTGACTTTTAATTTCATGTCCAATGTGCAGTATGTTATTATAATGTTTTAAGAATCTTTAGTCAGAAATCTAAATATTACAGAGAGAATTATACGTCATGGGATTATTCGTAAAGCGTAGATTAAGTATGTAGATTTGATAGATTTATTTATCATTATTTATGATATATATATATATATATAGTTTTTGTTGTTTATTACTTCATTAGAGAGATGATATAATCCTATTATGATGATATGACTATTGCAGTATATGCGATTATGATCTTCATCCAAACGATGATCCATAATGCAAATTTTTCTCGACAAGCGGTTTTGCATGTACAACATCCTTATGATGGACATGCTCTCTCCGCAACACTCGGATCTATGACTGATGGTTTTGCTTGTATGACATCCCTATAATGGACAGACCCTCCCGCAACACACGCGACCACAACGGACAAATCTATCTGCAGCACTCTGAAACCTCTAAAAAGCTTTGCATCCATTAATCTGCAAGAAACTGCGCTCTCTGGGAATCAAACCTCATGTATGGTGTAGAAACCTTTAAAACCCATAACCAATGGGTCAATGATTTTTCCACATTTATAATATAATTAGATCAAATATCTCGATCGGTAATATTTATACTCAACTCGTGAACTATCAATTCGGATATAAAATCGCCAAGAACGATTAAAATTAAGTTAACCGGGTCCGCATGTTTTTAAAAAAAATATTTATGATAATTTATACTTACGATTGAATTTAGATTTATTCTTAGTATGGGTGGACATAATTCATATTATGTTGTGTTTCATCCCGTTTTGTCCCTTACTTGTTCATAGCCCTGTCAAGCGGATATAACCCGCAATCCGCGACCCGCCCCACAGCAGGTTATATGAATTTTTGACCTGCATCAAACTGCAACCCGCAACCGGCCAAATAAAAATAATTAATCCGCACCCGTCCCGCTTAAATCTGCGGATACCCGTAGGTAATCCATAATTATTTAAATAATAATTAAAAATTATTTAAATAATAATTAAAATTTATTTTTTAAAATTTTTAGTAAAATTAATATTTATTAATAAAATTTTCGTATTAAAAAAAACATAAATTCCCAATTTTTTAAAAAAAAAATTTTTTGGATAAATATATATATATATATATATATATATTATATTTTAAAAATTTAACTACTAAATTTTATAAAATAATAGTAATTAATATTATATTTTTTAAAATACGGGTATCCGCAAACCCGCTTTACAAAATATGTTCACCCGCACCAATTCTGCCAAAAAATATTTCGATCTACATCCGCGATCCACGATTTGAAAAAAAAATTGACCCGCATCCACTCCGCAGCGGTCCGGGACCCGTGGGTTATGAATCAAATTGACAGGGCTAGCCCTGGCAAGCGGGTGAAACCTGCAACCCAGGCCCTACCCCGCAGCGGGTAATATGAATTTTTGATCCGCATCAAACCGCACATATGTGTGGAGTTTTACCAATCTTGTAGTCAACTCTTATCAAAATTAGTGATAAAATTATATACATATAAAAATATATTTAATGTGATTTTTCATTGGGCATTTATGTTTTCACAAAACATATTAATAGAATATAAAATATGGTTTTCGTTAGTTTACGAATCATTATTTAGTTTTAAATCATGATCTTAATGAATTTTGAAAATAAATTAAATTCAATTTTTTTCTTAAAAAAATTAAATTAAATCAATTTGAATTAATATATTTTGTAAAATTTAAAATTATTATGATTTTTATTATAAAATATATTTTTTGTTTACATGTTAATAATGTTTTTACAAAGATTAGTCAAATATGTAATTATTTTAACTATAAGAAGATTTGCGTTAGTTACTATGCAATATTAACGTAATCATAATAATTTTATCAATAGATTTAAATTATTTATGTAATATTTAAAAATCTTTTTATTAAAATCACTATTCACGTAAATTTCTTATTATAGGTTAAAAATCTTTAATTTAGTTAAAGATTTTTAAATATATTACATAAATAATTTAATTAAATAATTTAAATTAAGAAGATTACATAAATTTAATTTAATTTAGTTAAAGATTTATAAATATATTACATAAATAATTTAAGTAAATAATCTTTTATAAGAAGATTTATTAACGTAATCATAATAATTTTATCAATAGATTTAAATTATTTACTTAAATTATTTATGTAATATATTTTTAAATTTTTTTATTAAAAGCACTATTAACGTAAATTTATTATTATAGGTTAACAAAATCTTTAATTTACACATTAATCTGCTTATAAAAGATTTTGTTAGAGATTTTCTGATTATATGAAATATTTTATTTCTTAATTAATATTTTAAAAATCTTTTAATTGTGTTAGGATACATGGATATAAGTTACGATACAAAGACATTTTTGTCATTAATGAATTTTTTTCTTCTTCTTAGATTTAGTGGCATTTCATGTAAATATTTTAGAACTCTAATATTTTTTTTAAATAGTGTTTCCCTTTTAATAGTATAGATGGATGCATAACCAGGGGCGGACCCACACTATTAGGTGTGGGGCACGTGCACTAGTAGTTTATAAGTAATTAAATTTTGAGCTAATTGGTGAGATGGATATTTTATTTGAAAATAATTAGACAATTGGGTAATTCACTATTTACAATTAGTTGATTATGTTGTTACGATTCATCTCTAATAGGTTAATAGAGGCTTCAACCTAAAAAGACAAAAATGCCCCCAACATTTTAACCACGCTCTTCAATAATATTTCGCACACCAACTCGTCTCGTACACTGAGTTGTCTCGTACACCGAATCACCTCGTACACCAAATTGCATCGTACACCAAGTCGCCTCGTACACCAAGTTACATCGTATACTGATTCATCTCGTACACTAAGGTGCATTGTACACCGACTCTTTTCGTACAGGAAAATAGAGTATAAGATGGTTTACAAGATGCACAAGACCTCAAACACTGACCTAATATACCAAGTCGTCTTCTTGTACACCTAGCCGCCTTGTACACCTAGTCACCTCGTACAGACTATTATGTCTCGTAGACCATTATATCTCATACACTATACACCAATATGTCATGCACATTGCATGTCATGTACACCGCCATGTTCTGTACACTATTTTGGATATACTTGTGTACACTATCATGTTTTGTACTGTAGGAAAATGTTTAACTAGACAATGTACTGTTTATAACAGTATACATAGACAATGTAAACTGAAACGTCCCGACCCATTTTATTTTATAATAATATTCTCATAAATATTATTACCCTCAGGTCAACTAATTTAAACAATACCAGCAATAAATAAATAACAACCCGCGATATGTCATCCCCTTTCCACAGCCTTGGTCCCACGAGCTCTAGCAAGCTAAATTTTTTTTTTTGTTGTTGTTGACTATAGAATTCAATAATAGATCAAGATTCATAAAGACTACATGACATAGAGTTAGCAAAGCTAGACTAATCTAAAATTCCATAAAGGATATCTAAGAACCGTCCTATAAACTAGAAATATTTATGGAAATTTTCCAACTCATATAATAAAATTTCAAAAAAGAAACTGTAATCGGAATCCAAAAGTCTCCATTGGACTTTTGGTTTTGAAGAAACTCAAATGGCAAATTTTGATTAATCGGCTAACTCGATTTGGTTCCATAAAATTTAAATTCAGTTTTAGTACTTCAATGTATAAATTTGTATATCATTTGGATTATTATAAAACTTAATTTGGATTCAGATTGACGAATGTTCACGGTCTTGGCTGGTTCTCTTAGCGTACTATGTCATAAGGATATGGAACATAACAACTACATTTCCGTTGGAATTTCATTGAATTTCGTCGGAATATGTAACCTAATTTTGTTTAAGCTTTTGTTTATCCTTTCTCTTAGGCCATTGAGTTAGAGATAAATTGATTGGATGGTCAGAATTTATCTCTAAAACTAAACATAGACCAAATGAAATATCGAATATGCTCATTACATATGTTAAAAAAATATGAGGCTAATATGAGACCATTTTTGGATAAATTAACACTAAAAACCACTCAAAATCAGTTTAAACAGATTTCGTAAAAGAAGCAAAAAATGGCTTTGAAACTGTACTCACTCTCTTCTCCATCTTCAATTTTCTCACAATCGAAGAGATTTTCTTCTTCGCTAATTCCAATAAGATCAAAATCCAGATCAAGAGCATCTTCATTCGCCGGATTTTACTCGAAATCCGGAGTTTATCTCAGCAAAACGGCGCTTTCTTCGTCGTCCAAGGTAGGTGTAGCGGCGGAGAGTCCTCCGGCAACAATTGCGGAGGAAGATTGGGGGAAAGTATCGGCGGTGTTATTTGATATGGACGGTGTGCTTTGTAACAGTGAGGATCTTTCTAGACGCGTCGCCGTGGATGTTTTCGCTGAGATGGGAGTTGAAGTCACAGTAGAGGATTTCGTTCCTTTCATGGGAACAGGTCAAAAAGCTTTTAAGGTTTTTATTCCATGAAAATGATGAAATTTTTGTACAATTTTGTAGTGTGTTGTTATTGAAGACGCGCTAGCTGGAGTCCAGGCTACTCAAGCTGCAAACATGAGGTACTTAACAAACAATTGAGTCAAAACATGGCATGTGAAATTTTATTATTTCTCATTTAATTTTGAATACAAACAATTTGGTTTGCTGCAACATTAGTAACTTCAAGATGTCAGTACAAAGTCTGTAGATTTTCTAGATTAGTGTTATATGTCAAATACATCCCTTTGCTCTATTCATATTGTTTCATCCAAAGTATCAATAAAGTATTTAACATATATCAAGCTTGACAACTATTGAAGAAAGAATTTATTGCTTTGCCATTGTTAAATCTATCTACTTGCTTTCCAAGCTCTGGATTTAGATAAATTTTATTCATTTTCTAAACTTGCAGATGTATAGGCGTAAAAAATACTTTATCTGAAGTAATTCTTAAGGACGCTAGTCTGTCAATGATTCGAGATGATATTGGAAACATTTCAATCAATGACATTCTCACTGGTGGCTCAGATTCTACCAGTATGTAGTCTCAAAGAAATTTTCTGCAAAACATTGTTCTTTTACTGTATTTATTACTTGTTAAATCCTCTTGAAAAACTTCTGAATAAAGTGGCTTTCTTAGTAATGAGATTACGTCTGCCATATCGAATTAGACATTAAAAGTATGATTTTCTACTGTAATTATCTCTAGGCTATAGATTTATAATTCACTAAATCCATGAATTTTTCTTCATCAAGTTCATAGTAGCTTATATATACAGTTTCAACCTTTTCTTTTTTACATGCTTGAGTACTTACGCAGGAGATTCTGCAAATATACTTAAAGAGAACACTGTCAGCGACAAAACCAACAACGATGGGTAAGAAAGGTTCCTTAATCCAAGTAAAAGTCATCTGATTATCAGTCATATCTCATGGAGTTCAAGAATAAGAATTGTGTTGTGTTTCAACGTTCGAGAATGAAACAGTGGCATGTGGAAAATTTCATATACTTGAGATTGCAGATACAATTTTCCAACAGGTTTCAGGGTTCTCGCCGAGATATATTGAGGTACGGGAGTCTTGGCATTGCTCTTTCTTGTGTCTACTTTGCAGCCACCAACTGGAAGGTAAATCTGAAAACATACATTCCAGAATATTTTTGTTGTCAAAGCTTTTTCTTATGGAGTTGCTGTTTATGTATAGGCTATGCAATATACTTCTCCAAAAGCTTTGTGGAACGCATTGGTTGGAGCAAAAAGCCCTTCTTTTACACAGAACCAAGGTTTGGCCCTTTTTCAAAATGTCCATAATATTTCGTATTATGTTAGCATATAAGATAGCTTTCTGGATTGGTTTATTATTGGCATTCGGTAGATTTATTTCATATCAAATGGTAAAACTATAGGGAAGGAGGAATCTTGTGTCATAAATAGACAAAATGTTTTAATTGATGATATGTTTTGCACAAGAAAGTTTAGATACAGCCGGCTTATAACCAATCTCATTTTGCTTCAATAATAATGTGGACTTACACAAATCTGTTCAGTAGTTATTTTATCGCAATCGCGTTAAAGATGAACTAATGCAAAATTTGTGTTGCTTTTTTGTCTTTTGTTTTTGATTTACTAGAGAAGTTGTCTAAAGATGTAAGGGATTATATTGTCTTACCTTATAGGTGGAGGGAGAGTCCAACAATTCGTGGATTACATTGCTGAGCTAGAGAGCAGGTAAGAATAACTATTTGATATTTATTCAGTCTAATATAAATGGCAAGTCAAGAGTTCGATAATTTGGCAATTCCCTCATCAAGAAGAGATTATCATATAATATTATTATAGACTACATAAATTGGGGATAATCTTCTATTATGACTTGTGTGGGTGCTCTAATTTTCTTATTTTATTTCTAGGCAAACCGCTACAACTGTGCCAGAATTCCTGTCTAAACTCGATTGGCTAAACACTGCTCCTCTCCAGTTTTGCCGGGTAAATTCTCATTTAAAGTTATGTGAAGAGTTGATAACATATATTTTTGTTTATCGAAGATGTGTTGAGGATTAGTTTTTCGATGAATTAAGAGACTGTTGGTTTCAACTCTCAGAAACATTCGATAAATTTATTTCTTTGCATTGGCATGTACCAAATTATACTTTTGCATGTGAACTCTTAGTAACTTTTGACATTTTGTGAGCAGGATTTAAAAGGCAAAGTGGTTATACTTGATTTTTGGACCTACTGTTGCATAAACTGTATGCACGTATTACTGGATTTAGAGTTTCTTGAAAAGAAGTACAAGGACATGCCAGTGAGTATTATATTATTGCTACTCTCTAATATGAAATTTCACTAGGGATGACCAAAGCTTTAACCTATGAATTGCCATCTATGTGTAGTTCACCGTTGTGGGTGTGCACTCAGCTAAGTTCGACAATGAGAAGGATTTAGAAGCAATAAGAAATGCAGTTCTCCGCTATGAAATCACCCACCCGGTAGTTTCCATGCTTAAATTTTGAAATTTTATATAAATTTTTCCTAATTGTTTGTGAAAATTTTCCTAATTTTTCCAAAATGTTTTTTCCGAGAAAATAAATATTTAGTGAAATCAAAATTCCACCTGAAATATCACTCACTGTTCTTTCCTTTGAAGGATCTTAATGACTTGGTGGCGGCAGTACTCCGCTTCCAACACGCTTGGAGAAAGATAACGATCCACGCTTGGCTGCATCTCCATTGAAATTTCCGGGGAAGTTGGCTATAGATACTCTTAACAACCGGCTATTCATCTCAGACAGTAACCATAACCGTATTGTATGTCCTTGGCTCTTTATATCACCCTTGTTATCTCTTGTGGTTGTCTCATATCGATGTTCTGTATGATTTTCAGATTGTAACTGATCTTGAAGGAAATTTCATCGTCCAAATAGGCAGCACCGGGGAAGAAGGTTTCCGTGATGGTTCCTTCGAAGTTGCTGCATTTAATCGTCCTCAGGTACAAATGATAGTCTCCCTTTGTATTAGTTGTTCCTGAATAGGTTCCAAACCACAGCTTTGCTGTTACATACATGATTGTATTTTTTCAGGGACTTGCTTATAATGCTAAGAAGAATCTTCTTTATGTTGCTGACATCGAGAATCATGCTTTGCGGTATGTATGTCTTTATGTTAATTCTAATGCAAACAAGAACCTCAATTTTTGTGGTTCGACATCTTATTTTGGAGCTTCTTTGATTGTTTCTGTAGGGAGATTGATTTTGTCAACGAGACTGTGCGGACTCTGGCTGGTAATGGAACTAAAGGTTCAGACTACCAAGGCGGACGAAAAGGAAGCATACAGGCAAGAGACTTGACTTAGAAAATCGGTTTTTACATATCAGTCAATTCAGACTTACTTAGAACTGTTAACTTATCAACATTGAGTAAATGTTTTCCTTTATGATGTTAAATAATAAGAACAGTGTCTTGGAATTTGAATTTTTCAGCTTTTGAACTCTCCTTGGGACGTATGCTTTTAGCCGGTGAATGAGAAGGTATACATTGCAATGGCAGGTCAGCACCAGATTTGGGAATACAATGTGCTTGATGGTATTACTCGAGTTTTCAGTGGAAACAGCTATGAAAGAAACCTCAATGGTTCTACATATGTATACACTAATCACTTAAATTACTTGACATGTGTCTGCTTTTCTTGTGATATATTTTTGGTATTGATGCAGCCCTCAGACTACATCATTTGCTCAGCCTTCAGGAATCTCATTAGGCACTGGTAACTACTACAAACTACAAACTTGTCCACCTTTATTAGTAACTAGGATTGAGTTCTATGTGTAAAATGTGAATGTAGATTTGAAGGAAGCATATATTGCTGATAGCAAGAGCAGTTCTATTCGTGCCCTTGATCTTCAAACTGGAGGATCGAGATTGCTCGCTGGTGGTGATCCGTATTTCTCTGACAATCTTTTTAAGGTAATGACTATATTTGTTTTACACCAAAATCATTGGTATTTGGAAGGATTGGAAAATTTAACTCTTCTTTGGTATTTTTAGTGAATATACAAGTTTGAGTGTTCCATCTCTACTACATTAGTCTCTAACACGAGCTAAGACCTGAACAGTTCGGAGACAATGACGGTGTGGGAGCAGAAGTGCTGCTGCAACATACGTTAGGTGTATTATGCGCAAAGGACGGTCAAATATATCTAACTGATAGCTATAACCACAAGGTAACTTCATTTGGAAAGTCCAAGAAAACATCTGTCATTATGAATATGAACCAAAGAAGGTTTATATGATCAATGCGAGAGACGATTCTTCTATTGGACAGATCTCGATTAACACATACTTAGTTTTGAACAACTCTGTTACAAATATAATAATAGAAAAGTCTTGACTGTTATAAGATCTTAACTCTAAACTTTGATGTGTAGATTAAGAAGCTGGATCCTGTAACCAAACGTGTTGTTACTGTAGCTGGAATGGGAAAAGCTGGTTTCAAGGATGGGAAGGTCAAGGTTGCTCTGGTCTGATCTTGGTTACTACAATCTCGAACATTGATTAAACAGACAGTCTGATTTGTTAGTTTGACACATTATGTTTCCATTGTCTGTTGTAGCTTTCAGAACCTGCAGGATTTGCTCTAACTGAAAACGGTAACATTGGAATGGTCCCTTCAACCATTTTTGATGAAGGAACAATTGAGTGAAAATTTCTTAGCCTATATTATATTCAGGGAGGCTTTTCGTGGCGGATACAAAAAATAGCCTTATCAGATACATAGATTTGAACAAGGAAGAAGATGCAGAGATTCGTACATTGGAGTTAAAAGGCATTCAACCACCAATGCCAAAGGCAAAATCCTTGAAACGTGTGAGGAAACGTGCATCCGCTGATACAAAGATTGTCAAAGTGGATTCTGTTACGTCTCAAGAAGGAGATTTGAATCTCAAAATCTCATTACCAGATGGCTACCATTTCTCCAAGGTCCAGATCTCTTGCACTCGATCTCTCTCTCTTTTTCCCATTCCTATTGTGTGTCTCTCTCTCTCTATCGATCTTTATCAATTATACATATTGCTTGTTGTGCACAGGAAGCGCGGAGTAAGTTTGTGGTTGATGTGGAGCCTGAAAACGCAGTAGCGGTCAATCCAACTGAAGGTTCAACGATGATTCATTTTAAACAATCTTCAACTTCAGCTTCTGTTGGGAAAATCAGTTGCAAGGTTTGCTTCAATATCTTTGATAAAACTGAAACTAGTTGTTTAAAGCTTCAGTAACTGTTGATATTCTTGTAAATGCAGGTGTACTATTGCAAAGAAGACGAGGTTTGCTTGTACCAGTCCGTACAGTTTGAGGTCCCTTTCAAGGTGGAATCAGAATCATCTGTTTCTCCAACGATCACATTTACTGTTAAACCGAGAGCATCTGAAGCCGGTTGGTTACAACTTCCAGCTACTAGCTGAACCACATGATCATGATATGATTAATAAAGACCACAGGTATATATGATATATGTTCCATCAACATATATTTGTGTTAAGTGGAGCATTTGATAAACAAACTCCAACTCAAAAAGCTAAACTAAATTTTATATGATCTTTATTCATTGGTGTGCCTGTAAACATTACCGGCAACAATAAATCTTTGGGTCTAATATTACAGATCAGATTCTACAGGTATTACTCAT
This sequence comes from Cardamine occulta, assembly GCA_028015245.1. Taxonomy (NCBI): domain Eukaryota; kingdom Viridiplantae; phylum Streptophyta; class Magnoliopsida; order Brassicales; family Brassicaceae; genus Cardamine; species Cardamine occulta. Next base: position 5,339,141 of record CM051368.1, read on the forward strand.
TGATTTCTTATCTCTCTCGAATGTGTAGCTCTGTTTCGATGTTTTCTCCTTTTTCTGTTTTTGAGCTTCTTATGCTCTGTTTGGAACTTTTGTATTTCTGCAACTATTTGATCCGGAGGCAAAAAAAAAATAAAAAAATTACTAGTAAATATGGTAGTCGTAAATGCGAAAAAAGTCTTTAACTCTTCCATTCATACTCTTGTAACTCTTCCAAGTCGAAATAAAGAAAAAGGAATAAAACTTTTCTTCTCTCATTACGCGTTTGCAATAATACATAGGAGTCCCCACGTCTTCTTTCAATTTTTCTAAGTTTGTTTGTAATAATAATTTCCATTTGAATTTTTTTACCATTTAAAATTTCGTTTACTTTGCAACGAAAGAGCAAAGAAACTTCCCATTTCTCTTTCTCTTCTCTCTAAATAAGCTTTGCCATTACCTCCTCCCAAACAAAACACATCTCTCTGAATCTAACGATTCTGAACCACAAACTAATTCTCTTTCATGACTTCTTCTTCTACTTCTTCGCCTGGCACCTGGAAATACAACGTCTTCACGAGCTTCCATGGACCTGACATCCGTCAAACATTTCTCAGTCATTTACGTAAACAGTTGAACTACAATAGAATTACGATGTTTGATGATAATGGGATGGAGAGAGGCCAAACCATCGATACTTCTCTCAAAGATGCAATTAGAGGATCGAGGATCTTCATCGTAGTGCTCTCGAAGAACTATGCGTCATCGAGATGGTGTCTTGATGAGCTACTGGAGATTCTGAAGTGCAATGAAAATGAGCAAAGAGTGATGACAATCTTCCATGGAGTAGATCCTTCTGATGTGCGGATACAGATTGGAGATTTTGGGATCGCTTTCGATGAAACCTGTGCTCGTAGAACAGAGGAGCAGAAGAGAAAATGGAGCCAAGCGTTGACCGATGTGGGAAACATAGCCGAAGAAGACTTCAAAAACTGGTTTGTGTTTAATTAATTACAGTTTATCTCTCTTATGATGAATAATTAAATTTTGTGATGAATGAGAGGAGAAGTTACAAAGAATAGGTTAGATTGAAATCATTTTATGGTGTTTCATGATAAATGAGAGGAGAATTACAATGATATATACTAGAATTGAAATAATCTCCTTGCTCTCTCAAAGTTTTATTTGATGAGGTTCATATTCTTTTGTAAGGCCAAGGTTTTTCTCACAGAGATTGTATCCATTCTTTAAATTTAATTGAAATCCCTTATCTAAAAGAATTGAAATCAGTAAGGGAACGTTTTTGTTGAATGAGTATTATAAACTCTTGTTAAATGACTATTTGACGGCAAACATTGGTTTTTTCCGCCCTCTTTTGTTAGGAAAAATGAAGCCGAAATGGTCGAGAAAATTGCAAAAGATGTTTCAGATAAGCTGAATGTTACTCCGTCCAGAGACTTTGATGGCATGGTGGGAATTGAAGCTCATTTGAGAAAAGTGGAGTCTTTGCTAGATTTAGATAATGATGGAGTTAAGATTGTTGGAATCTCTGGTCCTGCAGGCATTGGTAAGAGTACTATTGCCAGAGCTTTACATGCCCGGCACTCGAACAGTTTTACTCTTAGTTGTTTTATGGAAAACCTTAGGGGAAGCTGTCATGGTGGCTCTGATGAATATAGTTTGAAGTTGCGGTTACAAGAGCAGCTTCTTTCAAAACTTTTGAACCTAAATGGTATGACGATACGCCATTTAGGCGTGATAAAGGATAGGCTACATGACCAGAAGGTTTTTATCATTCTAGATGATGTGGAGCGTCTATGTCAACTTGATGCTTTGGCTAATATCGGCTGGTTTGGTCATGGAAGTAGGGTCATAGTGACCACTGAAAACAAAGAGATTTTGAAGCAACATGGTATCAATGATATATACCATGTGGGTTTTCCATCCCGCGACGAAGCTCTAAAGATCTTTTGTCTGTCTGCTTTTAGACAAACCTCTCCACCTGATGGGTTTATGTATCTTGCGGATGAAGTTGTAAGGATTTGTAGCAAGCTTCCATTAGGTCTGCATGTTTTGGGGTCGTCGTTGCGGGACAAGAGCAAGGATGACTGGATAGAAGAACTACCAATGTTGAAAAATTGTCTTGATGGAAGAATTGAGAGTGTATTGAAAGTGGGCTATGAGAGTTTACGTGAGAAAGACCAAGTTCTATTTCTCTTCATCGCAGTCTTCTTCAATTATGAACATGTTGATTATATAACAACCATGCTGGCAAAAAGTAACTGGGAATTTAGACTTGGGTTGAAAACGCTAGCTAATAAATATCTCATAGATATAGAGCAGAGTCTGACTTGGGCTGAAAGCAGAGTGGTAATGCACCATTTGCTACAAGTAATGGCTAGACAAGTCATTTGCAGACAAGAGTCTTCGAAACGCCAGATTCTTGTAGATCCTCAGGAGATTTGTACTGTTCTGGAAAATGCAGAAGTAAGTTTTCTTTTTGAGGGGCTTTTGCATTACCATATTTATTCATTGTTGTTTAAGCAAATCATCTTGCCACTAACAAGTTCCGGTTTGAAATATTATGTTAGGGTACTGGAGGATCAATCGTAGGTGTATCATTTGATGTAGCAGAGATCAACGATTTAATGATAAGCCCGAAGGCTTTTGAAAAAATGTGCAATCTTTTCTTCCTGAAAGTCTACAATAGCCAAGAAATACAATTGCCTATTCCAGACGATTTTGAGTTTCCACGTCGCCTACGGTTATTACATTGGGAGGCATACCCCAAAAAGAGTCTTCCTCTTCGACTTTGCACAGTAAATCTCGTCAACCTCAATATGCCAGATAGCCAGCTCGAGAAGCTATGGGAAGGAACTCAGGTATATGAAACGAGATAGCTGATATTTGATATTCACATAGAAAATATATAAAATAAGATGAAAAAGTACATTCTCATTATGTTCTGATTTTTACATTCAGCTGCTTCCAAATCTCAAGAAGATCAATCTCTCTGGGTCATCTCGTTTGAAGGAACTTCCAGATCTTTCAAAGGCTACAAATCTTGAGAAATTGGAAGTGCATTATTGCAATGCTTTGGTAGAGCTTCCATCCTCAATCTCGAATCTTAATAAACTACATGTGTTACATATGTGGTACTGCGAAAGTCTAGAAGTAATTCCAAGGCTCACCAACTTGGCATCTACATATATCAACACGGAAAGCTGCTCACGATTGAGTAGTTTTCCAGATCTTCCTACCAAAATCAGGCATCTCATAGTAAAAGGGACAGCTGTAGAAGAATTGTCTATATCACTTACGTATTGCTCTCGTCTTGACATTGTTGATCTAACTGAGAATGGAAATCTCAAGGCCTTCTTAACAGAGCTCCCCACGAGTGTAAGATTTTTATTCCTAAGAAAAAGTGGTATTGAGAGCATTACAGATAGTATCAAAGGTCTTCATAATCTACTAACACTCGATATATCAGAATGCAAAAGACTCGTGTCATTGCCAGAGCTCCCCTGTTCGCTCCAACATCTTTATATATCAAAATGCAGAAGACTCGTGTCATTGCCAGAGCTCCAACTGCTTAAGGCAAACGATTGTGAATCACTAGAGAGAGTAAGTGGACCTTTCAACACTCCAAATGCAGACCTCGATTTCAGAAACTGCTTCCAATTGGATCGAGAAGCAAAACAAGCGATTATTGAACAATCTTTTGGCAGGTTTGGTATCTTTCCAGGAAGAAAAGTACCTGCAAATTTCAATCACCGAGCCAGAGGAAATTCCTTAACATTTCCTTATTCTCCTTTTAACAGATTTAAGGTTTGCGTCGTGATTTCACCACCTATCCACATCCTATTCTGTCGTTGCATAGTCATCGGCGACTCAGTAAACTCCACTGATATGGAATTCATCATAGGCGAATTGCAATTGGAACATCTATGTATATTTGACATTAATTTGCCATTTATCGACCCCTGGCCCTCTGAAGAGAGGAGAAAGATAGTCCTCGAATTCAGCACCATATACTACGGGGAAACTGAATTGTGTAATGAGAAAGATGACCAGATCTTGACTGACAAAATCAACAGAAACAAGAATGGGGATAAATTGGAAATAATTGAATGTGGTGTCGAGATCTTGACGGACGAAACCAACAGAAACAACAATGGAGTTGGTTTGCAACTATTGCTAATGGAAGATCTGAATCTGAATCTGAATCGGCCAAGTGTCAGACATAGAAGATGATGAAGAGGGATACAAATCTGAATATGGAGAAGCTTCTAATAACAAAGTTGAGGATATAGCCGACGAGGAGGGTGAGTACCAGTCTGTATCAAGGAAGAGGAAGATGACAAGTGCTACTACACATCTCAGGAAGGAAATCCAAAGACCAGGTTTCAGAAAAAAGAAGAGAAATATGAAACATATGTTCAAGAAGTTTCGGCATTGCATTGGTACTTCGGGGCAGAAGAGAGCCAAGAGGGCAAAATATTTAATAGGATTGGAAGAAGTGTGAGTTTGTGGTTTCAAGCCTTGAGAAGATGACTGTCCCAAATCTGAAGCAGGGCATTCAAAGACGACGAAGCTTTTGTGCAAACAAGTATGAATCAGATAGGCCTCTCTCTGCTCTGATCTTTTCTAATATTTTTTTTTATATATGGTTTTGTTTCTGAAACGACAATATATATGGTCACCTTTTAGAATATTGTGATAAGTTTATGCTGTATGATGAATTAATGCTTCAGTTTGCAGATCTATCGTTGAATGTTTTCGCTTAAAATGTAAGTTTGCACCACGTTTTCCCCAAATTTTTTATACTTATTTAAGCTGTTGACTTATTTAATTTATATATTAACTTTTTTTTTCAGTTTACATAGAAAAATATAACCTTTCACTAATTGTTCGTATCCCCAATGCTTTAAAAGTCCAATTGACAACCTGATTGATACATAAACATAAAATATGAAAACAACATCAAACAAGATCTCAACTATCCAAAGATAAACAGAACTTTCCCATAAATCCTCATTGATCTAACTCTTGAATGTCATAAAGAAACCACAATTGTTAATAGAAAATCAACTACAGTACAAAGAGTTTTAGAAACATCACATAACATAAAAAAAGATAGCTTCCTTGAAAGATCTCCAGATCTCCAGACAATGTGCTTGCTTGGCTTCTTACCAGGAACCTTGAGCACCAGCAGTCAATGAGTATGGCTGCGCGGCCTTCTTCCGTGATCTTCGCTATCTGCACAGACATCATGCCCTTCCGTTATTACATTCTAAACAAAGAACTTCAACCGAACTTAACAAAAATCATTCTTGCTCATGAAATAAGATAATGGTAAACTGAACTTGAACAAACCTGGAACTTGTTAATAGCAGATCTGTCGCGGTAAAAGAATTACACATACATTTCTCAAGGAGTTTTAACATCTTCAAAATTGACACCTAGAGAATCAAATATTGAATCCTGAGATCAAATAAGTTAATAGTTACATTCATAAGAAGATTTTACATATATATGAGAATGGAAAGTCTGAGACGTACCATTCCGAGATAACTTTTCCCATTTTTGATGCCTCCGAGGACGAGAGTGTTCCACAGAGGGTTAAACTTGTTGCGGCGGTTATACATCACACGGGTCAGATAGTTGTGAACCTCTTTTGGTCCCAAAGAATTACCATCATCCCACATGTTATCATTCAGGCTGTGTAAAAGTGAGCGCTCACAAGGCATTAGAATGGACAAGAAGGAAAGATTACAAAAGAAGAAGACTGAACTAAACAGATTCTTACATGAGCTCATCAAGATAACGGAGAATCTCCTGAAAGTCACTAATCTCTCCACTGGCACCAAGAAGAGAATGCTTACCAATAGCCTTAATTCTCTCAATGTTCTTGTATCTTAAGGTGGATCCATATGAACCTGCAGATTCACAAAAGCTTGAAAGTGATTTTAAGCCACAGTATCATCATTTCTCTGGAGCAGAAGTTCCCAGGAAACAAGGACCCACATTCAGTACTAAAGAAATAATCCAAGATATTCAAGAGATCAGGAAAATTTATAGATTTACGATCGAAATCATAAACCATACGGCAAATCATAGTTCTTATATACTGTGAGTTGGTGTTAAAATATGAGAAATCAAACTACTTCAGTGAATGTTACAATGTTTAATCTCAGTTGTCATATCTTGACCTATTAAACAATAGATGTCACAGAGGAAACCGAAACAGATGGCGAAATGAACAGGAAGCAGTCAAAAATTTTCAACTTTACTCTCTGGTTCATTCAAACTTGTGCAACAAATTCAACGAAAAAAGCCTCAATTCATAGTCCACCCTAAATCTTAAAATAACAGAGAGACGAAGCACAAATAACCACAGAAGTAATATTATATATTGGCAAGCATACGTAGGTAGGCAAACAAGCGCATGAGGAATGTGAAACTAATGTCACAAGAAAACAGACTCATTGACAGCACCAAAGCAGTTGCATATCTATATGTTTAGCAACAAATACATATTCTAATTAATCACACGGCTAATAGCCAGAACAAAATCTTTTCAGCATAATAGTGTTCAAACCTAATTCCCCGACTCATCAAAGACCCCTAAAAAGATTCAAAAATCCAAGTTGACCAGAAATGTTACATCACGATTTCTTCATCATTGCTAAATCTCACAAGCAGATAAGAAAATACAAACACAGCTGAAGAACTCTAACAAAAGATACTAACCATACTACAAAATGCAACAGAAGAGACACTAAAGAAACAGAAACAGAAACAACAAGGAATCATGTGAATGAAGCTAATACCCCAAAACAACCTGATTGCTCACTTTTGATACATGCATACACAAGAGCACAAGTGGAACTACCTACTACCGAAACAATCAATGTCATTAAAAGTTTCTGAACTTCATTCAGGAATCCTGCAAATAACTATCTAAAACATATCAACTATTCAACTACCTTTCTGTGATCTCTCATCATAAAAAGAAACAGATTTAACAAAAATAAACACCAGGAGAGACAATGCAAACGCTGCAAACAGTCAAGCGCAGAACAGATATAAATCTAAACATTCGGGTTCGGTTATTAGGGTTTTATGCATATAGCCAAAAACAAACATTACAGGAACTTGCGAAAGCATACATGAAAAACCAAGACTAAAATCAATTACAAGTGTTAGTGACTCATAAGACAGTGAAATGCACCGATGAAAGAACTGAAACATACCTCCCATATCAGAAGCCATCAAAACCCCATCTTTATACTTAATTGCAACAATTGAAGTTCCAGTAACATATGGGTACCTAAACAAAAAAAAATCAACATAAACCCTAAAAAAATGAAAATCGATCTCAAAATTTCTCGAAAATCGAAAACCCTAAGGATAAGAGAGAGATTTTACAGTGTTCTTTGTGAATCTGCTTCTGCGTTCTTCACAGCATCTCCGTTATCAAACGGAATCGTAAACTACGCAGAAGAAGAAATCATCGTTAATAAAAAAAACAAAACCAGAAGAATCAGAAGCAAGAACGTTGAAGCTTAGAGATTGATCGGACTTACAGTCATCGTTTCGAAAAATTCGTTGTAAGCTTCTGAGATTTAGGTTCTTCAAGATCTGATGTTTTTGGGTTTGTTTAATTCACTAAAAAGACTTCTGCGATTTCCATTTGCTCAAGAAATAAAATGAGTCGGGTCAGACCGAGTGTTTTACCGGGTTAAAGACCGGATCCGAACTCATCCAAAAATTATTTTACCGGTTTAACCCGATTATAGATCCGAACCGATCTGACCGGGACTCAAGTATCATTTTTACCGGTTTAACTCGGTTATAGACCTGACCCGACCCCAAATTTATCCAAATAGCATTGAGGCTGTCCAATAATATTCAAAATTGAACTCTCTGTCTCAGTCTTCTTCCAGAATCGTCTTTACACATTCCCGTCGACTGTTTTACTCACCGGAGAATCTCTCAGTATGGTTAGGTCACCGAGCAAACACGGCCGCGATCAAACTCAAGTAACCATTTTTACTCGATTCAGTTTTATTCAAACACCTCTAGGTCATCTTTTGCTGAATTCTCTGTTTGCTTGACGATTGACAATAAAAAAAATCGAAACTGTTCGTTCGTGCTTGATTTCATGAAGATTATTAGTAAAACGAGCTATATTATATTTGATTCCTTGCTTTGTTCTATTGTTAATTGTTCATTTCTACACTGATCATAGTTATATCTAGATTATGAATGAATTAGATGTTTACTTGCATCCTTGGATTCGAAAATTTTCCAGGGATTGTTGAATGACTTGCAGGATTGGGAACTTTCATTGAAGGATAAAGACAAGAAAATCAAACAACAACCTACAAATTCATCAAATTCTGTTCGTTCTTTTGTATATATATATATATATCATAGGAAATTTTATAAGTAACTCTCATTTGTAAATTTGATGTATTCTTATGAGATTTATTGTTTAATAACTTTCAGAATAGTGAGAAATATGGTGATTTTGTAAAAACGTATGGTGATTTGTCAAGTAGTTTCGTGATTGATGAAGGCTTATTGGATTCTAATTCAGAGAAGGAACAGGTACTTACTTATCCTCAAAGCTATGATTAGCTATTTGATATCCTCTCTCGTAGCCATCTTCGTAACGGACTCTCTCGAAAATACAGGGGAATGAATATTTCAAGCAGAAAAAGTTCATTGAGGCGATCCATTGTTACTCTCGAAGCATTGCTTTATCACCAAATGCTGTGTCTTATGCAAATAGGGCTATGGCTTATCTTAAAATCAGAAGATTAACTCAATGTCTTTTTTATTGGTTTTATTCATTCATGACTGTGTATGCTTGTCTTATGTGATATCTAATAATCTCTGAGGTTTTGTTTCTGACTTTTTAAATGTTTCTTTCTTTACATTAGATATCGAGAAGCTGAGGTAGACTGCACAGAAGCCTTAAATCTGGATGATCGATATATAAAAGCATATTCACGGCGAGCAACAGCAAGAAAAGAACTTGGCATGATTAAAGAGGCCAAGGAAGGTATCACACGCACCCATATGTTCATTATGTTATAGTTTCTTTATTACATGTTGCTGCATATTTAAGGTGATTTAAATTTAATCGCAGATGCTGAGTTTGCTTTAAGATTAGAGCCTCAGAGCCAGGAACTTAAGAAGCAATATGCCGATATCAAATCTTTGCTCGAGAAAGTAATATTTTCTATATGCTCCTTTGCTGTATCTTATCCAGTTAAATTTATATGCTTCAAAAAAATAACTTTTAAAATTCTGAGCAGGAAATCATTGAGAAAGCCAGTGTAGCAATGCAAAGCACTGCTCAAGATTTACTTAAAACAGCGGGTTTAGATAAGAAAACAAAAATGCCAAAAACGGAAGTTAATTTGAAGCCCGTGACCCTAGGGGCCAAAACACACAAAGAAACGGTTCAGCCTGTTTCAGGTAGCAAGGAAAGTTCGGGGAAGAAGCTCATTGAAAGTGTACAACCTGAGGTATATACCAAAGTTACTTTGTTATGTATATCTTAATTTCGGTCATTGTAGAATTATTGTCTCTAATAATGTTTGTGTGATATTATTATCACACATAAAGATCTTTAAATAACCCAGATGGAATTGTCATGCAAAATTATTTTGTGGCATCTTCAGGAGAAAAACAAAGAAGGTTCCAAGAAAACTCCATTCATCACGGAAAATGTAGACAGCAGGAAAGTGACGGCAAGAAGCCAAAGTTATGAGAAGGAGTCTTCTGACAGAAATGGTACTCAGGCTTCTGGACAGGTGAGTTTTGGTGATCTAAGTGGGGTTATAAAGATTAACATAGTACAAAAAAATCCACTCTGATACTACAAAGCTTGTCCCCATTCTAATTTTACAGGGAAACCATGTTTCTAGAAAGCTTGAACTAAAGCCATCAGTGCAAGAGCTTGCAGCTCATGCAGCATCACTTGCAATGGTCGAAGTTTCTAAAAACATTAAAGCCCCAAAATCTGCTTACGAATTTGAGAACACTTGGCGGAGTTTTTCTGGTGACCGTGCATTACAAACCCAATTGTTGAAGGTTTGAAATACCACCGTCAAAAACTAATTTACTTACCCCTAATAACAGTGCCACTCATCACGTTTCTTAATATATCAGGTTATGACTCCAAGCTCTTTACCTCAAGTTTTCAAGAATGCTTTGACTTCTCCTGTGCTGGTTGACATAATCAAATGTGTAGCCTCATTTTTCACGTGAGTAAACTGACCATTTTCATTCTGAGTTCATCAAAAACTCCGGTAAAATTCGTGCTTATGTTTTTTTACGTTTTTTGCTTGTTGCAGTGAAGACATGGATTTAGCTGTTAAATACATTGAGAACCTAACAAAGGTTCTAGATTCAACATGCTCATCATGTGCCTTACTTCAACCGAGAAAAATGGTACTCCCTTGATCTGTTTCATGTCATGTCAACGATCTTTCATCTGACTACATCAGAATGTAATTGTGATATAACTGATGTCTTTTTGCAACAGAGCTTCTGAAGATATGGGACGATGTTTTCTGCAATAAAGCAACCCCAATGGAGTATGCAGAGGTCTTAGATAAACTGAGATCAAGATACTGCCTGAAACCGTGACCTAGGAACAACATAGATGGTGAAGATTTTGCAGAATCAGTAAACATTTTCCAGAACCAGTTTTTGTGTTTGCGATGCATACTGATATCGGTTATGGTTTTGTTCATATATTTACCGGAAAATGTAGAATATTAAAACCGGGTTTTTGTTTTGGTTTACCTGAAATCTGTCAACTAATATATAACTCTGAAATGGCTATTGTCAGATTTCATTTCATCCATTGTGTATTGTTTTGGGGGTGTTCGATTCCGGGTTCGGTTCGGATTTTTTTGGTTTTCATATTATTTGTTTACAAATAATGGTATCCAAACTATGTTTGGTACGGTTTCGCTTCGGATTCTGATTATAGTCAAATATATCCTCAATGTAGAAAAAAACTTGTTTTAGATTGGTATTTTTCTCTTTTCAGTTCGGATTTTGTTTCTTGTACATAATAAAACGAATCCATTTAAACCATTGTAAGATATGATTTGGTTTCGGATTGAGTATTTCGGTTCGGATCGGAATGGTTCATCCGGATTTAATACCCTATAATGTTGCGTATAAGAGAGTTTCTTTTTATGGTTTAAGATTCAGAAACCAAGTTTTGCTTCTAGGAGTGGAAATTAGAATAGAAACAATGTATTTTCCATTTCTTCATAGACGACACAAGAAGAAAAAAATAATCATGTTCTTTGGGAATCGGATCTTACTACTTTAGGATATAATCTTCACAAAGTCTACTCTTTGAACAGAACAACCATAAGCAAGATTTTAGACCAATCGTATCGTTATCATAATAGGACCTTTTTTTTTGTTATTATTCCGACAAGAATAATAAGTTCTGTCTTGTCTTACAGAATCTGCTTAAACCACCCTTTGCAAATTGCAATAGACATCACAGAATCCACCAAAATAGAAGTAGTCATTGTCAAATTTTCAAATCAGATGCTAAGAAGCAGAAGATAAAAGACAAAAACAATACTGTAGTAAGAGGTCATAGACCCCAACATTTTCTTAAAACAGATATGATATAGATAGAGATCAAGAAAACTGTAAATCAAACAGGTTCTTCAGCGCCTGCGAATTCCTCAATAATGCTCTTCTTCTTGTTCATAAACGCGTGGATCTTGTGACAGTTACACATGAGATCTGAAGCTTCATGAACAATATCATCTCCATCGAGCTTCCTTGAGATTACAATGGAGTTGATAACTTCATCGGTAGGGTGATAAACCGATAAAACTTTGAAACCTTGGAGATCGCAAGGCTCGACGATTGGATAAAGAAAGGCTCTAGGTCCATGAGCGCTTCTTAACATTAGCAAAGCTCCAGGAGACATGTGTTTCTCAAGATGCTCGATCACTTTGATCTTCTCCTTTTTATCCATCCCGACAAGAGCAGCCAAGAACACCACGTCGAAGCTCTTCAAGCTCTCGGTCACATCCATTACATTAACGGTGTGGAAGAACATGCGTTGAGAGAGATCAGGATCAGAAGAAACAAGACGAGTTGCAACCAAATTTGCTGATGGGTCGATGTCAAAGTTGTGAAAGATTGAGTCTTTGAGATGAGAAGAGGCAAGAACAATGGAAGTGAGAGGAAGAGGACCAGAGCCAATGAAAGCTATAGTCTTTGGGACAGATCCGTTTAGGTTCTGTTCAAGGAGATCAAACTCGAGCTTGCTTAGTTTGAGATAGTTGTTGTAGTAAGGGAAAAGGTTTAAATGGTTAAGTGGGTTGTCTTCAAAAGAGGTTAAGATTGAAGAGAAGTGATGCTCTAAGTAACCTTCAGCTTCTCCACAGATTTTGATGAGGTTTGATCTCATCTCTTGGATGTTTTCAGACATTTTGGTGACGTCGATGTTAGGGTTTGGTGGTATGCATGTGGACACGAGTTGTTTGAAAAGAGTGTCGACATCTTCACAAGGCTTTAGGGTCTCGAGCTTCGAGATCTTTTCGTATAGATCGCAGATCTTGTTCACTAGTTGGTCGTCTTGGCAATAACCCATGTCGACACTTCTAGTTAGTGTTTGTGAGAGAAAAGAAAATGAAAAGTGAGTCTTAAGAGTTTATGTTTTTCAGGTGGAATGAAGTTTTTGGAGAGATGGCTATTTATTGGCAGATTTGTGGGCTCCATATCATGGAAAAATTAATTAATATACTTTCGATCTCTTTTAAAACTCTGCATGATACATTAATAAAGTGTTATTTTTAAGATTTTCGTATGTAATTCACGATTTTGTTATTAATTTTGAATTTAATCTGCATGATTTATACATACATGTGTTAGACTATTTCAAAATTATATTACCTGTTATATTACTAGTTATGATCCGATATAAATGAGTTCGTCTTTAGTGCTCGAGTCTCCAACATATAAAAATGTAAATACATAATCGATCGTTTCAACTTTCAATAAAAACTAATATTGGTGATTATTTGAGACAATTTTAGACACTTGACTTTTTTTAGGGGATTGCTTGATAGAAATTTTTTTTTTTTTTGCTAAAATTGCTTGATAGAAAACTTACGTCGTCAATATTAAGAATAATAAAAATACATGTTTTTTTATTATATGTGAAATGGTTAAACCTTGATGAGAATAAAATTTTGTAATCTGATTTTAAAAGAGAATGTTATTTTCCTAAATAGTAAATACTTTATACACTATACTATAATGAGTATTTTATTCCCCATAACATTATGGTAGTATGTCAGTATTAATTATATAAACTAATTATATAATTAGTAGGTAGAAAGAAACGCCAATAGCTCTGTTGGAAACTTCTCCAAATATATATTCGCCCAATATAATATATATTTATATTATTGTAGGTAGAAACGATTTGAGAGTTGTAGCTTTAGGCATTATAGAAGATTTGTGGCTACATTATTGACCATAATATATCATCACTATTCTTCGTATCTATTTGCATATTCCTTTCTTCTTCTTCTTTATTTTTTCTTTGATAAAAATATTAATTTCTTATTACGATAACTCTTAGTAAAAACCATTTACGTAGATGTTGATGCAGTAGCGGATTCAGTGAAGGTTTAGGGGGTCACTTGAACCAGGTTAAATAATAAAAGAAATATTGTGTGCATGTATTTAGTCAAAGTGCCAGCAGCAATAGTGGTAATTTCAATCGAAAATGAAACTCCCAAACCCATGTTTAATTCTCACCATTGACATTTTTGGTTTATTTTTTCTTTTTCGACAGTTTATTTCTGTTTCTTTAGTTTTATACTATTAAGCACAAATTTTGTTGATCTGCCATTGTGTTGATGTGTCATTAGTTATGGTTCTTATGGAATATATATGGAACCTGTCTTGATACTTAGGCCATCTCCAACCACAAACACCAAATTTGGTGTGAAAATCATACCAAATTTGGTGTTTTGATGTTTTTCATCTCCAACCCACAACACCAAATCTCACACCAAAAAGAATATTCTTTATTATTATATTATTAAACTTAAGATTTCTTTATTATTATATTATTAAATATAAGATTCGGTTTAATAGTTTTAATATAAGTAAATATTATGATCAATAATTAAGAAACTAATTTTTTATTACTTAATTATAAATACGATTAAATATGATAATTATAATCAAGATTACAATTGAGAAGTAAAAATATTAAAACATAAAAACAACATATTAATTTTCTGATTGTTTGTACTCAAGAAACGCCATTAAGCAGATTACCCGAATTGCTGTGTAACATCCGCAACCCAATAATGGGGGTGTAATTGTTGAATTCAAAAGTTAGGGGTTGATTTGTTTAAATCCAGAAGTTGCAGTCGGGTTTAATTAATAATTTTGGAAGTTTGGGATCAATTTGTGATTTCAGAAAGTTAAGGATCAAATTGATCGAATTTTGGATGGGTTAAATTGATCGGATTGAAAGTTTTGGGGTCAATTGCGAAAGTGGCAGAAACTGGGGGACTGGTTGGAGTAATAAGGGAAGTTGGATACACATATATGTATATGCGTGTGTATCGTCTCCTCCGACGAAACCTATCAGATCCGTTCCTCCTTCGAATCTCTCTCTCCTCCGTTTCCCGTTTGCCGTTTGCCGTCGCCGGTTGGAGTGCGAACCCACGCCAAATTTGGCGTTTCCCGTTGTGAACAGTTGCACGCCAAATTTGGTGCCGGACTGTTCACAAATCGCCATATATGGCGTTTGCCGTCGCCGATGCCGTCCGGTTGGAGCTTCTCGACGCCAAATTTGGCGTTTGCCGTCTCCGATTGGAGATGCCCTTAATTTAGTTTTCTACGTTTCTTTGCAACTGTTGATATTTGAAGTTTTATATATCTTCGTTAAATGAGTTTTGCATTTTATATATGAGTAATTCAAGATATCAACCTCTCTATGAGCTATATCTTGCATCTTACAACAAACGAAACACCAAGCTTTGGGAAAAGATTGCTGATATATCTTCCTCATGATTAAAAGATCAGAGGAGTGGTCTAACTTTTCTACAGAGCTTAAAGAATTCTCTCACCTTAGGAACATATTTTCATCGTTTTTTATCATTTATATTCAATAAAAAGTTATTTTCAAAATGGACCATTTAGCTCGCCTTGCTAGATTTTTTGTTAGGTCTTTTGTTATTTGGTTGTTTTATTCATGTGTGAGTTGCCACATTCCCCCAATTTTTTGAATAATAAAATAGCTAATTGACGTTAAAATGATATTTTACTTAAAATGTGTGTTTTTATTTTATAACCAGGAAGGGGTTCTAGGTTTTCGACCCATAATTCCCTTCCTAGGCCTGAGACCTGACGTTGATTTCACCAATTAAATGTGTTTGTCATCCCTCTCAAGTAGACTCAAACTCGTGACCTTCTTATCAATGGCCTAATCTCATCAAAAGAAGCCACTAGACCAAGAGCTACTTGGTTATTTTAATTTTTGAAAAGATAAATGTATTTTGGTGACATAATGTGTGTGTTTAATAAGTAGAATGAAAGGTTTGTGTTATTTTACGTAATTATACTATTACTTATAAGAAATACTAATATAAGTTATGAGATTTATATGTTATTCCATTTGTAGTTTAATTCTCATCCGGTATATGTTTGAAAACAATATTGTAAGATATTATTTTATTTTTAGTTCTTATCCTGTATATATCTTGAAAACAATATTTGTATATGTATAGTTTGTGTTCTTTTGTAAAATAAGTTTTACTTCACTTGACCCAAAATAAGTTTAACTAATTAAGTAGTTTGGTTTACCGCTGATAATGAGAAGTGACCAAGTTGAAACTATGTGACAGGATGTTGCCATCCTCACTGTTGGTGCACATTCGACGGATCCCATTTAAAGACTTCCCATAACTTTCGTATATTTTACCAAATAATCATTTTTTTAATGTCAACTACTAAATAATCATTATAAAATATGTTGTTGTCCTGTAAAGTTCTGCCAACTATATGTATACAGTTAAAGAAAATTGTTTAATATTTTTGACAAAAAAAATGGTTTAATATTCATGGCTGATGTTTTTTTTAGATGTGCGAGACCACAAGTGTATATATTCTAAATTAGGACAGCTTAGAGCCTTCGATCCACTTGAATATAGAGGAGCACTATTACAATCTCTTCTTAAAAACAGAAATATGCGTTGATTGATTCTTAAACATGACATAGTTAACTCGAACTAATGACTATTTTCATAGTTTAGATTCGATGCATGTAATAATAATAAAAAAGAAAAAAGAATAGATGTATTTAGCTGCAAATCCAAATTCTTTTTCTGTTGGGACATAACAAAATAAAATATATTTTAATTCAAAAATTTAGTGTAAAAAGTTAAGAAAAATTAAAACAATAACTTTACGTTATTTCTGTTTAATATTTGGAAATTTGCTATTTATTATTTTTACGAAAATTAATGTATTTTATTCATGAACCTAAAAATGAAAAAGAAAAAGAAAGATTTGTTAGCTTTAGAAAAAAACATTGATCGGAGTCTGCGAGTGTAGGCGCCTCGTATCTATCTTATCAGAGTGGGACATATTCAGACATATCACATCGTTCAACATGCACAGAATTTGAAGCTTTATATGTGCTAAATTCTAACCTATTTAAACTCCGATCTTTTATTTTTCTTTTCTCTGAATAGTACTTTTATCCACGGAGAAAAAGACATCGTTTTGAGTTACAATTAAACTGGAAGATGAATACATAAACAAAGCTAAAACAGGGAGTTGAGAAAATTAAAATATGTGAAGCAAGCAAGTGAACGGTTTCTTTAGTCCAATCACTTGCTAATTTGATCTTATACGTAAAACACTTACGTCTTGGTACTTGGTACATACATACACATTAGGCCTTGGCATAAAAACCGAATCCAAAAACCCAAACCTGAACCAAACCAAAAAAATCGGTTTGGATGAGTATTATTAAATTACTCTAATAGGTCCTGTGTAGTCCTACCCGTGGATATCGGATAAAACCCGGATCCGAACCAATATCCATACAAGTATCCATAAACCCGAGACTAAAGGCATTATTAGTACTTAGGGTTTTTACATTTTTGGTTTTGTTACTTTTGTCGATTCAGTACTACTCTCTACTCTTTTGTCTTTGTCTTTTGCTTTATGTAAATTGGATTTGTTGTCAGTAGTTTATTATCTTCAGTCTTTGGATGTTAATATTGGAGTTATATTCTATGTTTTTATGAGTTTTGTATGTGTTTGTGTATGTAAATTGTATGTGTTTTTGGGTAATTGAGTTACATTTCGGGTATATTGATAGATTTTGAGTATATTCGGGTATTTTATATCCAAACCGATGGAATATCTATTTTTTTGGGTATTTAAAAGTTCTTAAATTTGAAACCCGAATCGATCCGAACCGACAAAACCCGAACCAAAACCGAACTGAATATTCATATTTACTCTATTAAAGTAGTAAATACATAAACCCGATAAACGCGAACCCGATCGGATTTTACTTGAACCCGGAACCATTATCCATATGCCCAGGCCTAATTATTACACATTATTTAACTTAAGATGACTTCTACTATCCAATAGATATATGACACAATCAGCATAGTTGATATAAACATAACACATGCTTAACATTAAAACCAAAAAAAAAAATATAATACATGTATAAACATTAAATTTACATAGTTATTTCCACTAAGACACTAATAATTTGTGTCCATTCTGGTAGAGTGAAGTAATAAACTAATAGTATCCTCTCTTCACGGCCAAGCCACGCGTTAAAGATAGCCTCACACGAGTTCTTTCAAGGATGAAGCATGTTCCTAAATGCCACGTGTACTCTCGTTTTGAGCATTTGAATCAAGCCCTCGCCCAATAGAAAGTCAACAAGCAGCTTAATTTGGGTTTTTCTTAATATATGTTTTAAATGGAAAATGTCGAAAGAAATAAAGGTTCTCCAAAGATGACAAATTGGCCAACTATTTTTTAGCATCGACCAGTTTGACGCGACTACTCGACATTGAAATTATATTTCCTTTTTCTCTTATATATTTTCACAATCTAATCAATATATTATTGGCCCCTCAAATATCAATTGAAACGAAATGTTTGGTGCCCCAAGTCACGTTGAAAACCTATAATCTAAATAGTATTTGTCTTTCGCCTTTTCGTATTTTGTAAGAATTTTCTATAGATTTTTTATATAGACAAAAGATGAATCTCATGTAGGTCCTCAACCACTCTAATTGGTAGTTAAAAGTAGTGGTTTTATTTGGAAGAACATATAGTGGTATAGTGATTACTAATCAAACTTCAAAACACCATTTGTTTTTCCAACTCATTTTGCAATATTACGAGTCGTGATTTACGACATATACAGTTAAAAATTAGCCAATAATATTAGCACTTATCCCATGCGATTTATCAACTAAACTTTGTTATTATAAAAGATACATTTAACCTACAATTCGATAAGAAAACTATGCATCTCTAAGAGCGTTTATGGTATTAGTGAGTTGTGTTTTGATATATCACATATAAACCAAGTGTTAGATAGCTCATTTGGTTTTCCAGATTCTCTTGAAATATAGGCTGAGTCTTTGTACCTAAGTATGAGTCTCCATTTGGAAGAAATGGTGTACAGTTTAATAGTATTATCAACTACTGGTTTCAGACTGAGAGAGATTATGGATCAAAAGCCTGTTAAGATTAGAACTAAGAATTCTCTATAAATACTTCTTTATTATCTGAAATAGTGAATATAAAAGAATCCAGATTACAAGAGATAATTGATCTTCTAAGACCTTAATTACTTCTTAATTAAAAATAAAAAATTAAAAACAATATATATATATATATATATATATTACGAAAGTAGTAATTACAATTTTTATACTTATGGTTATTTTAACAACATTTTACATTCTTTTAACGTTTAAAAATATTTACGTTCCTAAAACAACTACTCAAAACTAAAAACACCTACATAATGTTCAATATATACAATAAACATACATTATTTAACTCAATCACACTACTAACAATACACATGCACTATACTTTAAAACCAAAAAATATTAATAATTTAATTAATTCATACATAACAAATAACGATTTTAAAAATATTGCATCCAGACTCAACACGAGTTATTAATCTAGTCATATCAATAAAATGATTGACAATAAGTAATCTTGTTCAAAAGGACATGAATTGAAACGATACAAGAAACAAATAAAGCAATGCTAATCCTTTTGCCCAATGTTGTAAAATACGCTATATGCTAGACGTACAGTATAGCGTATAGACGTATATACAGCTGCTTATGTGGGGACTATACGTTGAATATTTTTTGTAGAAAAAAAAATATAATATATAAATATATAATCAAATTTTTAATGTATATATATAGTTATATACACATATGATATGGGTAAAAGAATTATGTCATTTATATGAAAACTATAATAGCTGAATATCAAACATTCACCGAATAAATAACAAAAACGTCTTAAAATATAGTAGAAATCAAAGTCAAACAAAAGAAAAAAACCAACTTAATAGGCTTATAGCCAAAATGCTAAATAAATAACAAAACTCTAATCCTCATGTTCCTCTTCTCCATGTAGTTCTAGAACGTGGTCGTCATCGGACTCAAAATCAATATTAAGAATTTCTTCTTCCTAATCGGATATGAAATCTTCTTCATGTAGTTCTCTAGCTTCATTCATATCATCTCTTCTAACTAACTCTTCCTCACCAAGTTTAGATTCCGTAGGCAAGTCCCCAAACCCATCAACAATCCATGCTTGAGCATTCATAGCATGATCAAAAAGTACAAGTCCCCTCCATCTTCCAACTCCAACATGTCTAAATTAACAAACTATACATTCTCTTTTCTATTTTTTATTTCTAAATTCTAACAAACTTCAAAACTATCTCCGAAGAGACCATAATCATGTTTGAAAATTATACAAATTCATTTCAAAAAATCAATCACAAACAATACAAACAACCAAACAAAAATAAAAACAATAAAAACAAAGTTTAAATCATAAAACAAAGCATTAATGCATCAAAACCTAAGAGTATTAAAGGATACCTGAAGTGGAATAGCTGAAGAAGATTGTGAATGGGAACCTAATTAATAAGTAGGTCATCTCCTAATTACCTTTTTATGGTTAACTTATTATTAATAGCAAAATAAAACTACGTAGTTTTGTTAAAGGGTTTTACAAAAAAAAAGAAATTGTATATACGGTACCATTTATACACCGTATAAACATGTATATATAGTCGTATTGTGTTCAGTGTACAAATTAACTATACAACATAAATACAGTACGGTTTTCTACTTTACATGATATATACGCCGTATGTTAATTTGCACTAAACTTGGAACATAATTAGAAGAGAACACAAGTTCGTTATAATATACATACCTGGGAGGTTTCACATCTTCTCCGAAATTCATCACAGCTTTGAAATATCCACCTTCTCCAAAGATATATGATGCATGTGATTCTGCTCGATTGAAAACCACAACGACTTTGTTGTACTCGACGATGAAGAAGCTCCCAGCAAAAAATTTAGCCGGAAAACCAATGAGGCATGTCATGTGCACTTTGAAAAACTTGCTCCAGGATAACGCATGGGGCTCAATTTCCGTTGTAATCCAAAACTCCAATATTAGAGGTGTCATGGAAAAGAGATATAACAAAGTGGGCTGCTCATTTCTAACATAAGATATAGTTACGCTTTCTCTAAGAATAGAGAAAGAGTGAAACGGCAGAGAAATATGCGGTCCAAATCTCTCCACTGTAAAATCAAAACAGATTAAAAAACTCCAACCGTTAATTGCTTTTTTTGTTTGCTCTTTAACAACAAAGTAAGTATTTCCTTTCAAAGACACACTGCGATTATGATACGTTGTTGTCCAGTCGGGATTGACATCAAGGACCTTCCATGAATTAGAATTAAACTCATAGACTTGGAACAGCGAAAAGTGTGTTGTTCCGTCACAACCTCAAAATTTTGTGGCTACGGTTGTTGTTGTTATTATCGTATCCGAGAGCATAAAAGTCAAATTTGTTGAATTTATCTATTGGTTGGATCCACCTGGTTTGCCCCAAATACGGATTCCACACCACCAAGAAGCTCGTGTCAACAGACTCTAAATATCTTGACTTGGTTAAATATTCTCAATTGCTTTATGGATGGATAAACAAAGTCGCCGTCGTTGCGGATTTCTTGGAGATCCAATTTCAATGAAAAAATTCCTAGAATCCACCAACATAAAACCTAGGAACTGCTTCCTTGCTTCTTTTGCTACTGCGTGCTTTACTAAAATTATGATGTTTGGATAAATCGTTCCAATTTTTGCAAGAGGATTTCACTGCGCTAAGAGACGTCAATGGAACCTTAGGGAGTATCTCCCTTATCATTAAATCTCCTGGAAGATCCGAGATTATCGTCATTCTTATGTTTTTCTTTTCAACTTCTATGCTTCTCTCCAGTGGCGGACTCAGAAATTTTTTTTACCTGTGTCAAATCATAACTAAGAAACTAAACTCAACTTTGAATATAAATATAAAAAAAATCTTATAAAAGCATCCTGCGATCCTTCATATCTTGAAATCGTTTCATCACAGTCTCATTTGTAATAGTATCGAATACATCTTTTTCAATAAAACAAACTAAACAATCATTCAAAAATTGATCTCCAATCCGATTGCGTCGATATGACTTTACGATCTTCATTGCTGAAAAGCATCTCTCAACAGTTGCTGTAGCAACATGCAAAATCAAAACCAACTTCAAAAGTCTATAAACTAAAGGATGTGACATATGTTTTCGTGTTTCCACCAACATTCGAGAAAGTTCTCCAAGACTCTTCAAATGATAAAATCTCTCATCATTTCGAATATTGTCAATGTAGATATCTAATTCTTGCTCAAGAGATATGCACTCCCATGAATTAAAATCATCTAGGTAGAACTTAGATAACTTCATTAACTTCGAGTGATCAAACTGAGAGAACGAATCAAGAGGAGATAAGGAAGCAGCGCAAATAAGCAAGTCAGTGTTCACCTCGTTAAAGCGATCGTTGAATTCCCGAAGCTGCAAATCCAAGATAGCATATAAGCAATTGACCTTATAGTGATGCATATTTGATATTCCTATTTTTTCTGTCTCTTTGAGTCAACAAAATTTTCCTCCATTTCAATATTTTCAAGACCATGTTTTTCACAAAAAGAAGAAACTTTCATCATGAGAGAATTCCATCCTTCATCCCTGAACTTTTGAATTTGCCTCTTAGTTGATTTCACCAATGACATAGCATTTAAAATATCTTGATCTCTTCTTTGCAGCACCATGGATAAGTTTTCCGTGAGTCCCAAAATGTGTATCATCATTTGCAGATAAAATGCAAAATCAAAGCTATGAAAATATTTAAGGAGGCCATTTGCTTGATGTCTTTTCAAGGTATCTGCGCCTTCAGTCTCAATGTACTCAAGCACTTCAACGATAGAAGAAAACAAATTAGTCAAACGCAGTAGAGTTTTATAGTGAGAAT
This sequence comes from Cardamine occulta, assembly GCA_028015245.1. Lineage (NCBI taxonomy): Eukaryota > Viridiplantae > Streptophyta > Magnoliopsida > Brassicales > Brassicaceae > Cardamine > Cardamine occulta. The sequence continues at coordinate 5,361,811 of CM051368.1, forward strand.
TCCAACGAGTATTCCCTGGTCTTTGAAGACAAATCTCTTGATTCAATCCTGTCCCCATACTGATCTCACCACTATTAATTCCTTCTTGAATATTTTTTTCTATGCCTCTCTCGGATCATATCTTTCCTTTTGCATGAAGCTCTCACCACATTTAACAAAAGAGAAATCATATCAAAGAAATTACCAACCTCAAAATTTTCTTTTGCAACTGCCACAACTACCAATTGAAGTTGGTGAGCAAAACAATGAACATAATATGCTGATATGCTTTCCCTCTGAATTAACGACCTTAACCTATTGAACTCACCTTTCATATTACTTGCTCCATCATATCCCTGTCCTCTTAGTTTTTAATGCTCAATCCATATTTAGCAAACAAATTATCAATAGCAGACTTCAAAGATGCTGAAGATGTCTCACTCGCATGTGTAATACTAATGAATATCTCTTTGACTACCCACTTTTATCAACAAACCGAAACACTACTGCCATTTGTTCTTTGTCAGAAACGTCAGCTGACTCATCCACCAACAGAGCAAAAATATCATGATTTATTTCTTCAATAACTGATTTGACTAGTTCTTCTGCAAAACAATGCACAATATCTTTCTGGATCTTAGGAGACATCATTTGATTATTGCGAGGAGCATTATCTAAAATAACCTTACTCACAACTTCATTCTGATCAGCAGTATATTTCAAGAGTTCCACAAAGTTTCTTCTATTAGCAGATTTTTCAGACTCATCGTGGCCACAGAAAGGTAACCCTTGTCGCAGTAAGTATCTGGCAGCATCAATTAAAGCATTCAGCCGAATCCGATACTCATTTTTTGAAGTATCATCTTGCTTCTGAAAAGCATGCTTAATAGACTGGAATTGTTTCAACAAATTTTCACACTTCATAACTGCATTGTTGTGAAAACTATCAACAGCTCCCACATGTTCCATAAAACCCTTGATCTTATTCCATCCAGAGTATCCATCTTCGATAAATGCATCACTTTTTACGCATTTACCTACACTATCTCTGAACAAGTAACAACAAAGGCAAAAAGCTTTTTCTTTTTTCACACTATACTCCAACCAGTTTTTGTGTCAATCAAACCATATTGGATTAAATCGCCTCAATACACCTCCAATTGGCTTTTGTTCAAAATTATGATCACGAGGTTGGAAAGGACCTTTAATTAAGTATTGTCGAATTACCTCATCTCTTTGATTCAGATGATAATCTCTTATTCTTTTTCAATCTGCAGGATCCCATGGTAGATCAAGATCTTCTAATTCGCTACGAGGTGGAGATGGACATGGAGCTTTTCTTTTAAAATAATTGTGCAAATTTGCCATTGCTTTGTCTGCAAAAAAAAAAATTATGATTGAAATTTTATCAACTATGTATACATATTCCAATTGATTGTCTACGAATGATAATTTTTCTCCAAAACAAATTATACTAACATAGTAGAATAAAACATTACAATCAGGGATTTTTTTTTGGTATCGTATTGTTAGATAAATATATTTCTAAAAGAGATAACCTTTAACTTTTTAAAAATATAGTCAATGGAACTTTGATTAAGCAATATAAACATTCAAACAACTTCTTTAATTCTCTACGAACTGAAAGAATTTAATCAAAGCTTTATACATGTGAATTGTTCAAACTAAATTCATAAAAAATTGACAACCATTCATAATAAACTACAATAGAGGTGATTTTAAATAAAAACATTATAGTGACTACAACGACTTGTTTATGAGAAGAGAATTTTAAGTCATGAATTATGATTATGAATATAAACAAACTTAGCTTAGAAATCGTTGATGTTGATGTTTTTTAATGCCAGAATTTTATTACAATTCTATATTTCTAATTATAACTGAAATTTTAATAAACATAAATCAAAATCATTGTAAAAACAAAATCAAAAATTTTACCTGAAAGATGAACAAACTTGAATGTAAAAGAGAAGAGGTTAAATCTTTAAAGAAGAAAACTGAAAAGTCAATTAAGAGAAATTTTTTTAATCTTAATTAGATTTGTTTGTGAGCAAAAGCAACAAAAAAAAAGTGAAGAACGTAAAAAAAAATTAGGTTAAAAATTTGGGCCATTTTTCTTGTTAATTTAAAACTAACAAAATATAATATGGACTTTTTTTATTTATGGGTTTCATGTATATTATAAATTTTGGTGTGTCAAATTAATAAAACAAACTGATAATAAAAATAAATTGGGCTAGAAACAAATAAAATCCATAGCATTTATAAAATTTTTTAAAATTTGGGTGTGTCACCTGACCCACCTTACAACAAGGTGGGTCCGCCCCTGCTTCTCTCTCGATCGATATATATTATATATACTGTTTAGGATAATTAGTGTTAGGTTGTTTATGTCCTTTTCCTTTTTCGACATAACTTCTATAACAAGGAATATAATTTATAAGAAAACAGACCTATTGTCTTGGGCTATAGTTTTTTCTTGTAAGCCCATTAGGTATATAAAAGCTTTCTTCTTATTATGATGTTCATCTTCCTTTGTTTTTGTAATCTTTTAATAAAATCCATTTGACAAAAAAAGGAAAGTTGTTCCGGTTATCGTAATAGTTGCATCATCGGCACGGCTGCGCTTAACCTGGTTTGGAGAGATCTTCACATCACTGGCCTTAATGGGGTACTGACGAACACGTTACGTATTATGATTCTTTTTCTTTAAATTCTACAAATCAAAGTAACCCATCTCGTACCCTTGAAGATGCATATGTTCGAACCCTTCACCTCTCTACCATCCGTCTCTCTCCTTGCTGTCCTCGTACTCCTTCCACATATCCTGCAATATCGGACCCATCTAAAAGAAGGAGGCAACAAACCCAAGAACTCAGAGAAGGCGAAGTCGTGTTTCCCGGAGAAAACAAAATCGATGAGCTAAAAAATGATGGGTTGAGGTCGGACTGAAGTTCAAATATGTTGCATACTGATAATTGATTGGAAATTGAAAATGAAGAGCTGAATAAAAGAATCGAGTAAAATCATGGGTCAAAAGCCATGAAAATTCAAAATCATGTTGGATGAAGAAGAAGAAGAAGTCGGATCGATTATAGATCAAATTTTAGACTGGGTCAGATTTTAAATCGGTGTAGTATCTGATTTAGGTTGTTTGACATTTGGTTTTGGTTTAAACCGATAATCCCAACATTTATGGATTCTGAGAGTTATATCTTTCACTTGGGGAGATATATATTCGAAACTGTTTTTTCACATATATTTAGATCGAGGTCTTAGTTTGGGCTCTATATGATGATATACGATATCGTCAGCCCAATTGAATTAAGTGTTATTTTTTTTTGTTTTTCTTTTCTTTTAGTTTATCTTTTTATTTATCTCTGCTTTGTTATTCTCATGTTTTTTTAAAAAATTATTAGTTGGTTTTATTTTGTTTGTGTATGATGAATTATTGTAAAACATTATGATTGTTTATGAATTCTTAGGCGACTTGTGAAAATTCATATATGATTAAGTGTTGTTTTATTTCCTTAATTTTGTTTTGTTCCAATGGTTTCTGTCAATTTAACTATTTGTTGGTTTTATTATTATTTTTTTGGATGAATTATTTGTAATTAATATTATGGTTGTTTATTGTGAATGCTTAGGTGGGTGACGAGGTGCCAGAAAGAAAAGAGAGAAAAACTAACTTTTTATATATGGAAGTGTTATTTTCTTAGTTTTTTTGTTCTAATAGTTTCTTTCAATTTAACTATTTGTTGGTTTTATTAGTTTTTGTTTGATCAATTATTTGCAATTAATATTATGATTGTTTATTGTGAATGCTTAGGTGGATGATGAGGTAGATAATGAGGAGATAAATAATGAGGTGGCAGAAAGAAAAAAGAGAAAATGCAACTTTATATATATATATATATATAACCATGAGTAACTAAATTGAGCCGTGATTTAGGTGTACCAATCTTTTAGTATTTTTTAAACTTATAAATCATAGAACCATCGAAAAAACAATTCTTTATCATTTAGATGATTCCTGACCGTACTGGGATGCATGTCAAACTTGGTCTTCATCCCAGTTTCTCCACGAAAGAAGATCCACGCTGATGTAATATGTGACCACATTAAACGAACTAAAAAATCTATTCCATGGAATCATTAATATTACCGTATTGTAGTGAAAAGGACCAAAAATTCATTTAGGCTATGTTTCTATAGAGTGTTGACCGTTAGAGTCTATTTATGAAGTGAAACCCATGAAATCTATGAAGTTCAAACAAAAAAATATGCTATAATCCTATTTTGATAAGAATTAAATTAGTTTAGTATATATCATAATATTTAGATAAGTTATATTTCTAGTTGAGATATGTTTAAATCTTATGTATATATAGATGTATGTTATTCATTAATCAATAAAAAACCACAAATATAAATCATTCTCTAAACTTAACATGATATCAAAGCCTTTGATCCAAACCTCTTATAAAACTTCCGCATTAAAATTCATATGATCTCAACGTTTTAAAAAGATTATGGGGGTTATGTTTATTGGTGATGAAGATGACATGTGGTGTGCACTTGTGTCACGGTGAAGTTTTTAATTAAAATTTAATAGTTTAACCACTACGGGCAATTTTGGTTATAGTTCGGTTATAGTTTAACCATTACGGGGGAGTTGTTTGGAATGCTCATGTTTTAGGTTAATTTTTTAGTCCAATTTGTGGAGTGTCCAAGTCAAGGACAATTTTTTGTGATTGCATATTTTGTGTTTCGCGTACCACATTTGTCGTGCGGGGGAGTATTAAAAAAGAAAGATGTGTATCTTGCGGATAAGTATTGTGGACCATTAGAACCCGTTTATGAAGTGAAATCCGTGATGTCTGTGAAGCCCAAACTGAAGAATACTCTATAATCTTATTGTAATAAAGATTAAGTTGATGAAAATATATATCATAAGATTTAGATAAGTTCTATTTCTAGTTGAGATAGATTTAACACTTTAACTCTTATGTATATATGGAGATGTATATCTTTCATTAATCAATAACACTAATACAAACACAAATCATTCTCTAAACTTAACATATACAAGAGTTTAACATGCCATGTTGGAGGTGCGCCAAGCACAACCCAAACTCGGCCCAAATTCGTAAATTCTCATTCTACATTGTGATAAAGCTTAAAAAGCCCACCAAAAAAAATAATATTAGGGCAGCTGACCCACCAACTAAAAAAGGATTAGGGCAGCTGACCCACCAATTAAAGAAGGATTAGGGTAGATGTCCCACAACTAAAGAAGGTTAGAGCAGCAAATTAGAGCAACTCATTGTCACTATAAATAGAGAGGTATCTTCATTTGGAAAGCTCGGACCCTATCCTTTTGCCGACCCCACTTCTTTTAAACGAAAGTATCCGAACATCTCATTCATATTTACTTAAACACTCTTGCTGCGATATACCTTCAACATGCCCCGAATCAAGAGGAGCAATAATAATCCTACGAGTAAGGTAGATTAATAACACCGTAATGGAAAAAATGTGTTATTGTGCTTTTTAAGACTGATGTTTTAAAAGTATTTCAAGATTTGATGTGTTGGTCTTAATACTTTTTTTATTTTTTGGGTGAAAATCCCATTTCATGAGCTAATGTCTCAATTGACAACTAGTTTAGATTCTTCGTACATTAAAAAGTATATAACAAAAATAAACCATATCATAAAACAAACTTAACATCAACATTTCAAACATCAGTAAATTGATCTTGTTGAAACTTGCAACTCTTTTAGTCTATACAACTATGTCAAATGTATTACAAACGAATCCATAATCTTCTAGAGCTTTCCAATTACATTCTGACTTATCTTCAGAAGCTTCGTAGGTCATTGTCAATCCTGAAATCCAACAGTTTTAATCCATGGAGCATCTAGAGATCGTAACTCGAAGATTCATATGTAGAGTGATCCTCAGAAGTTTCATTTGTAGACTGATCTTCAGAAGTCTCATATGTAGACTGGTCCTCAGAAGTTTCATATGTAGACTGGTCCTCAGAAGTTTCTGTAGACTGATCCTCAGAAGTTTCATATGTAGACTGATCTTTAGAAGTTCCATATGTAGACTGGTCCATAGAAATTTCGCCAGATTGATAGGTTTCAATAAAGAAGTTTACACCATTCACAACATCATAAACCATCAGTCCAACCCGTGCGCCGATCCAATTTCCCAAGTGACTCCCTACAAGATAACCGAATCTACCAAATCTCTGTTCACCCACATACCCTCCTGAGTAAGCACCAACCATAGTTCCAGAACCACGCAAGAACCCTTCAGTTAAAGTCCCTCCAAAGTAAAGTGCTTCAAAGAAATCCCACCCGGCTGCTACTATTGGTCCTATTATCCGTTTTGCCTGCCTAGTTGCCAGTTTAGCCGCTTTTTCACCCGCTCTCTGCACCTCTTTAGCTGCTTCTTTCGCAGGCATACCATTTACCAACGCCTCGTGCAAGGCTTTCTCAATTGCGATGTTCCGGGCTTTCTCTACGTGAATAGATCTTATGTTGTAGAAATAGAGCTTTACACCTTCTTTAACAGCACAAGCAACAGTTCCTGAACTCATATCAAAGCAGTTCAAGAATGTAAACTGTCCACTCTTTGATGCAGCTTCTTGTCCAACAAGTTCCCGACATTTTTCAGCTGTTTACCATATCCAAAAACAACATAAAAGATACTCAGATATCACAACCCTATCAAATAACCAATTTACGCGAACAATTCACACGCAACAAAGTAAAAACAAAGGCTCAAACACAAATTTGTAAAAACAACTATGAGTAAAAAATTTACATGATAGTAACATAACATGGAAAGTTCAAAACCACAGCAAAATAAAAGAAAGCACAAACATTTTAACTAATCGGCGAAATCGCTTTGAGACTGATATGAGACATTGTTGCAATGGCTAACAAGCAGAACATTAAATGCTGCAAATTGAAGCAGGATTAAGCCCCATACTGGAAAAATTAAACAAAAAGCTAAAATGGTGATCTTACATATATATTATCAGCAGCACGAGTGTGCAACACAGATGAGGACAATGGTATTACATAATATGAACATAAAAACAATATTTCCAGACACACTAAGTTCATCAATCAAGTTATCCCTAAAACATTAAACTGTGAAGTGTTGAAAAATGTCAAATTTAGTCTAAATTCTAGTCACTAATCTCATCTTAGTATCCAAATCTTGAATAACTACGTTTATTATACGATGAATTAAACTTCTTTTTAGTACCACTCAGATCAAAGAAACAGAGCCAAATCGAGATCTAAAACTCAAGTTGTTCCTGAAAAGTCGATACATTTACAACAACCCTAAAATAGAAATCAAAAACCCATAAATTGATTTAATATAAATGATCCTAAAAGACCAAACGCGAAATTTATGGTTAAAGAAGAAACAAGATCGAAACTTTTGCGGAAAAAAATCTAAGTACCTGTCATACTAAGAGCGATTAATCCGATAGCAAAGAGTAGAAATAGAATCCTTCTTCTGCGGAAGTCCATGGCTTTTCAAATCAAAATCCCAAACTCTTACCCTTAAAACACCAATTCCCAAATTCTGAATTAGTAAAACAAAAACATTTGAGTGTGACGAAGGTTTCTGGAAACCACAAGTCAGGGGGAAAGAATATTCAAAGTCATGTTGATGTGAATTGTGAACGGGTTCATTACCGGTTTAGTATGAAATTAATTTGGAATTTAATTTGCTGAATCAAAGGGTTTTTTTTTTTTGGTCGTCTAATCAAAGGGCTTTAAGAGATTGTTATGTATCTAATATAAATTCTATATAAAATTAATTAATTTGAATTTCATTACTTTGACAGTACAAAAGTATAAATAATTTAAATTTAAAATTGTAAACATTAATTAATACAAAAGTTTAACTTATCTTTTATATATATAAAGTTGTGTTGCAGATTTAATACTATTTTTCACCATAAGTTTTTAGTTATAGTTAAATAGGTACCATGCATATATATATATATATATATATATTAGTTTTTTAGGTTCAATGAACTTTTGGTTCATTTTACGTTCTATATAAGAAATTAAATTTACATATTAGATTTGTAGATCTATTTATGAATAAGTTTGTTGATCTTTCTTTTTACACGAATAAACAATTTGTTTCAACATATTTTATATTTGATCTATTGTTAATTACATTATTTAGCAGTTAAAACAAATTATTTTATAGATTAAATATTATGCATTAATTTTTGAAAAAGATGTGGAGATAAGACCATAGACCCCTTATTGCGTATTTTCCGTCAAGTCCACATAAGAATACGAGAAGCTTTATGTTTGAAAAAGATGTTTAGGAAAATCTGGATTTAAAGAAGCGGTGGAGGATGGTTGGGGCAACTCAAGCTCCTAGGAAAGTTGCTCATTTACAAAGAAAATACAAGATTGTAGACGGGTAATCTCAAAGTGAAAGATAAACACCCAGTCAAATTCATAAAACTTATTAAATAACTATAGGATAAGATTGAGGAAGCACATGAGGATGATTATTATTCTCCCAAAACCCTTCTCGGATTGAAGTGGAGATTGTGTGATTCATACAAGGAAGAAAAATTCTATTGGAAACTTAAAGAGTAGATAGCAGTGGTTGGAGGAAGGAGACAAGAATACTATACTCTTTCATGCATCCACGAAGCAAAGAAGGCCGAGAAAAATAATATTAGGACTTCCCAATCGTAATAGTTCATGGATAGATAATGAGGATGGTATCGAGAAAGCCTTTGTGGAGTATTTGACAATCTTTTTAACTCCTTGACATCAAGAGATCATATCTCAGTAACTTGGAACATTTTTAGCGTGGTCACTCCAGAGATGAATGGAGCCTTAACCCGATAGATTACAAGATAGGAAGTTTAACCATCTATTTTCTCATTGAACCCTGGTAAAGCTCCATACCTCGATGGAATGATTGAACTATTTTTACACCGCTTTTGGGATGTCATTAGTTTTGACCTTATCAAGATGGTCAAATATTTTTGTAGCTTTGGTCTCTTTGATGGAAAGATTAATGAGATGAACATTTGACTTATCCTTAAAGGAGATAACTCTCCCTTGGGCAATTTCAGGTTTCCGTTATATTAGTTTATGTAACGTAAGCTATAGAGTGATTTCCAAGATTTTAAGCTTGCGGCTTTAAAAGTTCATTCCAGATTTAATTTCCGAGATGCAATCCACGTTTGTTGTGGGCAGACTAATTACATACAACATTATCATTGCACATGAAAATTTCCACGCTTTCTGGTCTAATTTGGCTAACCAAATTTTTTTATGGCACTCAAAATAGATATGAGTACAACATATGATTGAGTGGAATGGTCGTTCCTCAGAGTTGTGATGGTTAAAATTGGCTTTGGCCCCTGATGGGTGGGGTGGATTATGTAGTGCACAACTTCAACATCTTATTGGGTGCTTATTAATGGAGCTCCAAAAGGATGGATTATACCAACAAAGGGATCCGTTAGAGAGATCCAATTTCTCCATACCTCTTTATTTTATGTATGAAAGCTCTTATAGCTCAACTCGTGAAAGCATAAGGAGATGAGAAGATTCAAGGTCTCTGAATTTCATGCATGAGTCCATGAGTATCCCATCTTCTATTTGCAACTGATAGTCTCTTCTTCAGTAAAGCGGACATACATCAGAATAAGGAAGTGATTGATATTATATGTTCTTATGGTGAGGCATCATGGTAAGTGATCAACTTTTTTAAATCATCGATTATGTTTGGGACGGAGGTTCATACCCCCATGACACATGAGATAAAAGGAAAAGTGGGTATACCCGAGAATGAGGGATGAGAACCTACATAGTTCTAATGGAAAATATTCACAGATCTAAAGCTTAAGTATTTGCGTTTGTGCGAGATACACTCCAAAGATGGGTTAATTCTTGGTCATCAAAATTTCTATCCAAGGGAGGGAAAAAGTATTAATCAAGTCTCATGAGCAAAACCTTCCGACATATATAATGTCGTGCTACCTTTTACCAAAAGTTATCTGCTTTAAGATGAGTAGTGCGAATGTGAACTTTTGGTGGAGTCATTAGATAGAAAGCAAAGGTATTCACTGCATGGCTTAGAACCAATTATGTGTGTCTTTAACGGAAGAAGGGTTTGGATTTAGAACCTTGAAAGAATTCAATTTTGCCCTACTTTCTAAACAACTTTGGAGATTACTACGTTTACCTGATTATCTCCTAAGTAGTGTTCTAAAAATGATATATTTTAAATATTGCAATCCACTGGAAGTACAAGTATCAAACATGCCCTCATACGGATGGTGGAGTATGTACAGATGGTGGAAAACGATAAAATCGAGATTTAGAACGTGCATTTGGATGGAACCATGGATACCAAATATCCCAACATGCCCTCCAAAAGGACTAAGTAGGGAAAAATATTCATTAGTATATGTTAATATGTTGATTCAATTCAAGAAAAAAATATGGCAAATGGATCATCTCCGGGAACTTTTCCCTCCGGAAGAATTTACCTTAATGTTAGGGATAACTCCAAGTTACACTGTATCGAGCGATGGGTATAGCTGGAGTTTGACAAAGTTGTCAAATCTAGTTATTGGGCTGTGAGAGCTCTCTCTCGTCCTATTTGCGACCATCCTCTTTAGGGACTAGTGTCACGTCACTAAAGACGCAAGCTTGGAAATTAAAAACTACACAAAAATTAAAACATTTTGTGTGACAATGCTTATCATGTTGATTGGCTTCATGCCAACGCCTATATTATCACCACATATGTCGGGATAAGGAATGTCCATGATGTGGGGCAGAAGAGGAAACTATTAATCGTTTGATCTTCAAATGTCCTCCGGTTAGATAAGTGTGGCACTTGAATATTCCCTTATCCTCGAAGATTTTCTCCTTGCTGTCTCTATTTTGTTATATGGGTTATTGTATTGCTGGGGGAATTAATATTGAGTGAATGAGGAGGTTTAAATTTTTTTTTCCATGGAGTATGTGGTACATATGGAAGGTGAGGAATCGTAAGATTTTTGAGAATATTAGCGATTAGCGAACATCCCCAAGACACCCTAGGAATTGTCATCCAAGAAGAAGAAGCTTGGAGAAGAGCAAACACGAGAGACGGATCATCGGATGAAATGCATAGTCGAGATGTAGTGGACCTTGTTCTACAAGACATCCCAATATGCTACACTGATGGATCTAGGTATACATCATATACTAGAAGTGGACAAGGTTGGATAGTAGCTATTGGGGACAAGATCTTGCATTTAGAATTAAAAGGTTTGCGACGATGCCTTTCTCCTCTTCACCCCGAGATGGAGGCTCTTTTATGGGTAATGCAGAGTTTGGTCCCTAATTCTATGACGAATGTCTTTTTTGCTACATATTGCTCAGACCTAATCACAATGACTTATAATCCCGAAGAGTGGCCTTCATTTACATCGGAGCTTAGAGATTTCTTGTACCGCATAGATTCTTTTATGTCGTTTAAAATGTTTGTGCTGATTATCTTGTGAAATATGCAAGAGCACGCAGTTTCTACTTTTTCTATTTAAGCATATCGGCTATGAGTGGTTCTCCCTAGAGGAGAATCATTGACTGAAAACTTAATATATAGGGCTTTGGCGACAAAAAAAAAAACATAAGAGATGAAGAAGGTGATTGTTGCATCATAGGAAGAGAAAGTTGATAAGACCATCTTCAACCCCCGTCCATATTCACCTCCAAATTCCATTTCGGAGAAAATCTTCTCCAACCCTACTCCATTTCTAACTCCAAAATAGAGATCTCCAATTTTTACTCCATATTTGTAGTCTTCCATTTGAAAATACATTCCAATCTTTGGCCCACCTACAAGAACAATAACAAAGATTTTGTTGTTTCCTCACCTCAAATTAAGTTCATCTTTGACAACGATATCTACAATGAATCCACTATGCACGTTTGTATTATTACCCAAGAAGAAGGTACTTAAATGCATTAGTAGACTTTACAATCAATTACCCGCTGTATTGCCTATACATAAAACCCAATTTTCTGTTCAATTGCTTATTCAAAGCCTAAATGAATCTTCTCGAAGTACATTTTCAAGATCTATTGAGAGAGATAGTTTAAAGATCGGTGCTACATCCCCAGAAGATTTCCACAATTGCATCCTCTCTAGCAAATAATTAGGTGCATCAGCTAACGCCGAGTGTGTGCTCCAAAAACCCAACCTATCCCCATTGGTGAAGAAAATGTTAGTGTCAATCAAATAACAAACCTTCAGAAAAAAGTGCCTAGCAAAACAACAACCTAGCTGCTCACTATATTGAAGGTATAATACAATACTTCTACCTAGGGACTCTATTGTAGGTTTCCACCATTTGGGCATAGCAGCTGATGCAAGGTATAAAGAAGCCGTCTACATGTATGCCATTATACTAATGTGTAGGAATGAATAAACAAGAGAAAAACTATATGAGCAAGCTAAATGGGTTGAAGACACTACCATGGTTGACACTTGCTGGGAAACCAAAAAAATCTCATTGCATGGTCTTAAAATATTAAGAAAGAGATGTTATTTTAAATCACTTCGACAAATGAAACCAACCGGCTTGTGCCTCAACAACATAGACAATACATGTGAAAAATGTTTCCATACAAATTGTTTTTAAAGTTTATCTTCATGATATAAGTTAAACACCATCATCTAGAGGGTTGGAGAAACTGTTTAAATTTTTTTCCGAAACTGCTTATAGGACGGTTGGCTATCACAAATCCTAAACACAAGTTGTTTCTGTTATTTTATGATTACATTTCTTTATTATTGTAAGATATTTTCCTATTCGAATAATATCCAACTTTTACATTAACTATCGAGACATATACTATATTTATATTTCAAAATAAAATCAGCCAAAAACTAGAAAATGGTAGAGAACATGGATATGAGTTGGATCGCTAAACATGTTTCGAAATGCTTAACTCTCTATGTTATATATGTTTTCATTCTTATTTCTCAACTTTTATGTTCAAGAAAAGAATCAAGTCACCTTTACGAATGCAGAGCTTCGATATCTCTATGATATATGCCCAAGCAGAACACATGATCTCCGATCTAATTTTTTTTAGATTTTAAAATTGATTAAAATTTGATAACAAAATGTTAAAAACCATGATAGCAACGAAATAACACAGAGGTGAAGAAGACAATATGAACACACAGACTTGTAAAATTAAGAAGTATTGGTCATGGAGTCGATGAAAACTCATAACCCTCAGGGACATGAGACTGAAGACGAACACACTCAGCCAATTTGCGGGACCAAAATGACTTCCGCAAAAAAACATAAACTTTCTTGAATCTGATTCTCTGATTTTTCTCTATTAATGAATTGAAAAATCCAAATTTTGCAGATTAAAGCCAAAATCGCGAAGAAATAGAAAGAACACAGCGAGAAAATAAAATATCTTTCAGCTGCTACTGTATACGACTTAATACCTAAATCTAAATGTATTAATCAACGACTGTAACTTAAAATTTTTTATTTTTTAAATTTGTTTAATTTTAATTTTAGTTTTTTTTTTATGTTTAAATGTATTGTTACTTGGAATAATTTCATTGGTTAAAGTTAGAAGATGTGAATAAAGAATCGTTCGCAGATTATTTGGCACCCGAAATCGTTATTTTTTTGTGGGATAAAATTATATTTTGTGGAAATCGTTAAAATACATTTTCAGTTCTTTCATTGTGTGAGTATTCATTTGGTTTAATTCGGTTTAGGAAAACCGATTATTTCTTTCCAAGGTGAAGATTGATAACCAAATCCAATCAGCGTTAAAAACAAAAAGCTAGAAATTTTGCCGGCGATAGAAAATTCGCGTTAAATCTCTGATTGCTTCTTTTTCTCGATCGAATTCGGATTCTCAGCTTCTGGGTTTTTTCAAAAATCAGACCTTTTGTAGCTACGATCCTTTGTATCTGTCTCCGGTAACTTAAGGAATCGTTGAATTGGAGCGAAAACAGTTTTTAGGGTTTTTGGGTTGGGGATTTTGAAAAAACAATGTCGTCTTCTTCGGTAATTAAACCAGAAGACGTTCTTGAATCTCTTATGAACGATGGTACCATCGATGCTCTTCGATTAAAGATCATCAATCAGCTCAAAGCCAATGTAAATCAAAAACTAATCTTCGCAAAGGACACAAATTTTATGATTAAAAATCAGATCTTGGCATTGTTAGTGTGTAAGTGTGGTTTTTGTTGTGATTGTGTTACAGGAGGAGTTGAAGAGCAGAACGATTAAAATGGCAGAGGAGAGTAAAGTTCTGAACACACCTGGTGCTGAGAAACAGACTAAAAGAGAACTCTTTGATGCTCTTCGTCAAGAACTCGAGTAAATATTTCTCCTTTATATATCTCAACTTAGTACATTGATTCTGAAATTGCTAGTTCTTGGTATTATGGTTAAGCAGTTTACAAGTATAAGTGGATAACGATTTTGCATAATTCTGCTGCATACTCTTAGCTAATTTTAGAGCTGATTGAATACTATAGGAAATTCCTGATTGGTAATATAGATATCAGAATTACGAATTATGAGTATATATGGATATCGGTTTTCAATTATTCTGCTTCATACTCTTAGCTATAGCCCAGCAGCTGAGTTTAGAGCTGATTGAATTGTATAAACCATTCATAGTAATGATCTAAATTCCTTGGAGGTGCAGTATTGATCGTGTTCTGCATCACATTTTTAGAGCATTTATGGATATCGGTTTTCCATTGTTCTACATTACATTCTTAGAGCTGATTGAATAGCATAAAACATTCATAGTAATGATCTAAATTCCTTAAAGGTGCAGTATTGATTTTTTTCTGCGTCACATTCTTAGAGCTTTTATGGATATCGATTTTTCATAGTTCTACATTACATTCTTCGGAGCTGATTGAATAACAGGAAATTCAGGATAGGTAACATTGGATATCAGTTTTGCATAACTCTGCTTCATATGCTTAGCTATAGCCTATATAAATAATATAAACCATTCATGATAAATAATGTTCTAAATTTCTCGGAGCTGCAGTATTGATCTTGTTCTGTTTCACGTTCTTAGAGCTGGTTGAATCATGATATGTAATGTTCTCAATTCTCAGAGCAACCTGTATGCATACTGACACATACACAGATAGGCTTATGATCTATAGTAGCGATCTTCCTGGTTTAATTTTGTTTTTGGAAAAAGTGTTTGATGAAATATTTACTACGTTTCTTGTTACCTTTTTGTGGGCAGAGGTCCAGTGCTAGAGAAGGCATCAAAATCAGTATGGGAATTGATTCTTGAGAAGGATGGGTTAGGGAAAGAGATAAACGAAACAGTAGAACGTGTCTTTTGTCGTCTCAGTGGACGAGAACTACCTCTTTATGCTTCATCTAACATGGAAAAATCCCCAATGGAGATAGAGAAACAGACAGAGGAGACAAAGGAGAGTAATAGCTCAAAGACGAAACTGAAGAAAAGAAGTCTCAGTGAGGCGAATTCATCTGAAGGTATTGATGAAGTTGCAACGACGAAGAAAAAGCAAGGAGATTCCTCTATTGTAAGCATAGAATCTGGGAAAACGCCTTGAGCCTTGTTATGAGACATTGATCATGTTTTGTTGTTGACATTGCTCTTTTCAACTATCTTTAATATATAACCAAAAGAATAACATAATCGCAAATAGAAAACTATTTTCATATTGAAACTTTAAAACTTTAAACAAGTGATTATCATTTTCTCTCTTTTATTTCATTAGACAAGTAGATTTAAAGCTAGTTTATGAATCCCATCCAATTTCTGTATACAAATCAGTGGGACGAACAACGATTTTTCGGGAGGTGATTCTTGTTGATATTTGTTACTTTTTACTTCTTTTGTTTTCTTAATCTTCTTGGTGATTTGGTCTTTTGTTTTTTGCATTACTTTTGTTTTTTTTTTATCTCAATATTGTCCATGTATGTGCACAAAGATTTGTAGAGAACTCTTTTATTATAATGGATCTTACGAAACACATCTGACAATATTATTGACTTCATGGTTACGAAACACATCTGACAACACAAAACCGGTAATCGCCAAATAACAAAATTATTAAACCGGTTTCAGCAGTCAGTCCGAGTCAACGTCCTTAAATGAAAAAATAAAATCTGTTTTGTCCCCATTTAATCTACATGTCTTTTTTTAAAATGTTTCAGTTTGTGAAAACCAAAATATGCTTCTTCTAATATCTCCAAAATAATTAAAAAAAAAAGAAAAAAAAATTCTCTCTTCTTTCCTAGCTACTCGATCGGAGAAAAAATCCAAAAAATCTCCGCCGCCGCCATCGAGCTCTCTGTGCCCCCGGCGAGCTCAGTGGTCGACTTCTGCCTCACCGTCGACCTCTGCATTGGTGTTACTCCGTCCTTGATCTTCAAAATTTAGATTCTTTGGCTCAAATTAGGTATTTAAGTTTTAGATTTTCAAATTGAAGATTTTTCTATGCACATTTAGTATTTTACCATAGTTTCTGGATCGATTAGGAATTTAAATTGGTAACAAACGAATTTCAGTGGTTAAATCGTAGTGTATTGTAAATTAGAAGATCCAATTTAAGTTTTTGCGATAAGAGACCTGGGTAATACTAGTATAACTTGTAACTGGTATTACTGATAAATGTAGTAGAACTTGTATAACTTGTAACAAGTAATACTGATAAATGTAGTAGAACTAGTATAACTTGTAACAAGTAATACTGATAAATGTGGTATAACTAGTATAACTTGTAACTAGTATTACTGATAAATGTAGTACCACTAGTATAACTCGTAACTAGTATTACTGATAAATGTAGTATAACTAGTATTATTGATTGAGTTTTTTTGTATTGTTTTGGTAGGATAAAATGAGCAACAACGTCAGCATACATTTTAAATGCCAAAGTCGCATGTATAGTTTAATGTTGAAGACATCAGTGGAGGAGATAACTTTGTCGATGATAGAAGTTAGGATATACAAGAAGCTTGCGTTAGATGAAAGTAAGGTTAAATTGCAATTGAGTTACTATCCACTGCTGGGAGTGACTGTACTTTAAGAATTTCCAAATAGGAAGGCATTGCAAGATGTTGTGGATAAAGGCTCATTTGTCAACAATTTTTGTTTTGATATAAAAAAGTCAGATCCGAGACGTTTAGTGCTCAAATATAGTCAAGAAAGTTGTAAATGGGGTTTACGAGCTACAAGGATTCAAAATACAGAAATTTTTTCGATTAGAACGTACACCAATATGCATACATGCTCTTGGACTAGTTAGAGCGACAGCAGCAAAACAAAGAGGCAAGGCACACCACAATTAGTTGCATCTATTTTGGTAGAGGATTATCGAGGAAAAATGAAAACTCCAACTCCTGGAGATATCATGGATTTTTTAATTCATATTAATAATCCCAACATACATCATATTTGTTTTAAAAATTTGTTATGAGTTTAGATATCGAAAAACATTAGTAATATATATTTTGCATGTTAATAATTTTTATATGGGAATTTTTTAAAAAATACCCTAATTTATAATTTAAATTAGGTTTCTGTTTTCATAATTTAAATTAAAAGGTTTCTGTTTTCAATTCATCCTTCAAAAAGTATGCCAAATAATGTGGGTGGCGTATTCATATACGTTAAATTAATGAAAACTCCCAAAGTGGTCCAATAAAATCAATAAATTCGCATAATACAAAAATTATTAAATCGCTGTTTAAAAGTCTAGAGGTTTCGGACTTCCTGCCCACAGATTCAACTAATTCCCTAATTTATTCTACCAATTTATAAATACTTTAATACCAATAGGGTAGTTACACCCTGTTATAAAAAATTTCGCCAAACTCCGATTATTTTCCGTTTAGTTGCTAGATCCAATTTCGCCGTCCGACTAGCGTCTAATCGCTAGATCAATTTTCAACACAAAACAATTTTTTTTTTGTTATTCAGATATTTAGATTAGGAGTTTGTGATATTTTACAATAATTTATGTTCAAAATTTTAATGAAAATCATAAAATTTTGTCTTAAAAATATGTTTTTATGTGTTTACTGCAATTTTAAAAATAATATTTCATATATTTATTTTTATAATTTGAAAATACCCTATTTATTTTTATAATTTAGAAAATACCCAGTTTGTATTTTTTTCCGGAAATTGTTACAATGTTTTAAACTTGTATTTACATGGGGTGTTACCAAATTTTTTTAATAATTCGGACATATTTTAATTTTTTAAAAGATAATTTTTTAATTTGGACGTATTTTATTTTTTTAAAAATACCCTAATTTATAACTTATTTTATATGTGTCTCAAGAATGAATTATAGGCATTATAAACATCTGAAATATATGTTTCTATATGTATTTAGAAGGAAATTACAATAATACTATTAATTAAGTTGCTATGAAACAATTTACCCTATATAATCCTTATACTTTTAAGGTGAGTTTGTTGATAATATCCAACTTATGGTATCAAAGTTACAGAAATCTAGGTTTTTAACATGTTAATGCACAAAACACTAAGAATTATATGTTAATCGATTTAAATCAAACGTAAAACTAAAATTTGTTTCTTTAAGTATATGTAATACTAATTAAAATGGAAAACATCCAAAGTATAACTACTTTGGAAGTTTGGTATAACTACTATCTTACGTATAACTATGTATACTTAGGCGGCGCACATATCATTAAAAACGGCGCACATGTGACGAAAACGGTGCACATGTGTCAATATTTTGCGCGCCCAAACCTCAATTTTTCTAATTTTTTGGCTCCCGAATTTGGGTTTTCCTTCCATTGCTTTTTGAGATTCCTTTTAATTTTTTGCACCAGTTTTCTTTTTCTCACATTTGTTCTAGAGACTCCTCTTTATCCTCCTCATCCTATTCCATCGAGACATCATCGCCATCTCCATCTCGAAGAAGACTTCCATCGAGACATCATCGCCATCTCCATCTGAATTTGTGTTAGGTCTTTGATTTGCTTTTCAATTGGACAAAGATCTGAATTTGTGTTAGGTCTTTGATTTGCTTTTCAATTGGACAAAGATCTGAATTTGTGTTAGGTCTTTCATTTGCTTTTCAATTGGACAAAGATCTGAATTTGTGTTATGTCTTTCATTTGCTTTTCAATTGGACAAAGTTTTGAATTTGTGTTAGGTCTTCGATTAGCTTTTCAATTGGACAAAAATCTGAATTGTCTTCATGAATTGTACATCAACAACCTGCGTAGGGAGCTGAAAATAATGCTGAAGAGATTGCAAACCTGAAGGACTCGGTGGCTAAGCTTGTGGCTCGATTCGAAAAGCTTTTTGGTCCTATGCCTTGATATAGAAAGACTTATGTTTGTTTCTCTTTTGTAAGACTTATGTTAGTAAGACTTATGCTTTGTTTATTTTGTAAGACTTATATTAGTAAGACTAATCCTTTGTTTCTTTTGTAAGACTTATGCTTTATTTCTTTTGTTTTACAAAAGTATTACCATTACCAGTATTACAAACATCATAGTTTTACAAAGTATTACAAACAAATAGTTTTACAAAGTATTACTAGTACTACGAATTTAATAGTAAATAAAAATCATAGTTTCACAAAGCATTACCAATACTACGAATTCGAATACTAAAAATGCAGAGTTTAACAAAGTATTACCAGTACTACGAATTCAATACTAAAAAAAAGCATAGTTTCACAAAGTATTACCAGTACTACGAATTCAAAGCGTGCTCCTTGATCTCATAACGGATCGGAGTCCCGTTGACAACAAACCACGCTTCTTTCTTCTTTTCAAGGCATGCCGTTCTGAGAAGGAGCATCCACATCCCCATAACCTTGTGGTTTCTTTCCCGCGGCATATGGAATATGTGTTTGAATTGCGGATGCTCTTCAAACCATTTTCACTCAAATGCCGTGAGGGGATGTTCCAATTCATCAAGCGTCTTCAAGGCTTCATAAATACATTCTCAGAGGTTGTAGTGGCGCCACCATCTCCTCATAACCCTGCAACAACAAGTTTTACAGAGTATTACTAGTTATACATTTTCATAAATTTAGCAAAACACATAATGATCTGTTCTACTACTTAAAACCTACAAATTCAATTCCAATTATTACCAAGTTAAACATTTTCCCTAAATAAAACGAATTACCTCAACAACAAAGCCAATTTCCCTAACTAAAACGAATTAGTATTTCCTAGTTCTACAAAGTTATACCTCTCCGAACTAAGCAATATATCTATCGAATCCAACTACTTACCATTGACTCGCTCAAGGTTCGGCTTGTGCTTCCCTCATCCGACATTGTATCTCCTTCTTCTCCGTTTCGGCCGACTTCCTCATCTTCATCACAAGATTGGTCACTCTCTTCTTCGAGATCGTCTTTGTCTTCTTCACTCCTTCCGTCTCCAACCCTCTCCTCTCTGGCTCTTTCGGCATCATCACTTCGAACTGGAGATCGCTCGTTCTCATCATTCCAAACCGGAGATCGATCTTTCTCTCCGTCTTCTTCACTCCTTCCGACTTGCCCAACCGGAGATCGTTCCCTATTTTCATCTTGAGTAACTTCCTCAATCGAAGATCGTTCCCTATTTTGATCTTCAGTAACTTGCTTCGGAGCATTCTTATTTCCCCACCTTGTCCTAGCCATCTTCGTGCACAGGGGTTTTCGATCAAACACAATAATCTAGTAGAAAATCGAGTAGGATTCGTGTAGTTATCCCTAGTTTCACGAATAGAGTTACACGAATAGAGTTATGAGAGAGCGTTTTTTTTCAGAAGTTGTCTCGTTCTGTTTTGATTTTTAAAAATTAGGGATTCGATCGAATTGATGAGTAATTGAGGGTGATTTCGCATTTCTGGATCAGATCCAATTAGGGACGCAACGTGTCAGTTCGACAATGGATCAGATGAGTGGCTGAGATTAGAAGAGGAGATGATAAGAAATTAATCAAAATGCACCGTTTTGCTCTTGGTATGGTTTGTAGTTTCTGATATTTTTTAAGGGTAAAGTTGAAATTAACCAATTTCTCGGATTAAAATAAATCATACAGAAATTAATTATTAGATGGGGGAATTTTGTGATTTCATTTTCCAATTTAGAGAGATTGAGACGTTTTCTCAGTCGGTCCTTTTCTCCTCAGTCTCTCTCTTTCACTTTCAATGGTACGTTTAGGGTTTTTGTTGAAGTTTACAGAGCGATTGATTTAATCAGAGAAATTGAGAAGATAATTAATCTCAATTCGGAAAGATGAGGAGATCGTTTGGGATTGGGTGTACGGCGAGGAGATTTGTTCATCTGAGTCTTCTGGAGAGAGGTACTTGTGCAACTGTATCTCCTTCGTTTTCTCTTTGCTTGAGACGAGATTTTTCTGGTCTCAGTAATGATTACAGAGAGATTTTAAGAAATGGGCTTCGTGATATGAAGTTAGATGAAGCGATTGCTCATTTCAGTGAAATGGTTCAGTCTCGTCCTTTACCTTCCATTATTGAGTTCAATAAACTATTGAGTGCCATTGCTAAGATGAAGAAGTTTGATGTTGTCATCTCTCTGGGTGAGAAGATGCAAAAGATGGGAATTACATATGATCTCTATTCATACAATATTTTGATTAACTGTTTTTGCCGCCGCTCTCAACTCTCCCTTGCTTTAGCTATTCTTGGCAAGATGATGAAACTCGGGTATGAGCCTAGCATTGTTACGCTTAACTCGTTACTCAATGGTTTCTGTCGTGGGAATAAGACTTCTGATGCGGTAGCTTTGGTTGATCAAATGGTGGGAATGGGATATCAACCTAATACAGTCACATTCAATACTCTAATCCATGGACTTTTTCTCAACAACAAAGCTTCAGAAGCATTGGCTCTAGTTGAACGGATGGTTGTGAAAGGTTGTCAACCAGATCATGTTACTTGCGGTGCGGTAGTAAATGGAGTTTGTAAAAGAGGTGATACTGACTCGGCTTTGAATCTGCTAAAGAAGATGGAAGCAGGGAAGATAGAGGTTGATGTTGTGATCTACAACACAATCATTGATGGTCTTTGCAAGCACAAACATGTGAATGATGCACTCGACCTGTTCAACAAAATGGAGAACAAAGGAGTCACTCCGAATGTTTATACCTACAACTCCCTCATAAGTTGCCTTTGTAATTATGGAAGATGGAGCGATGCCTCTCGACTACTAAGTGATATGATCAAGAGGAAAATCAACCCCGATGTGGTAACTTTCAATGCTTTGATTGATGGGTTTGTGAAAGAAGGGAAGCTTTTAGAGGCTGAAAAATTGTACGAGGAGATGGTCAAAAGGTCTATAGATCCTGATATTGTCACTTACAATTCATTGATCAATGGGTTTTGCATGCATGATCGCCTAGAGGAGGCTAAGCATATGTTTGAATTCATGGCTAGCAAAGACTATCTCCCAAATGTAGTTACTTATAGTACGCTTATAAAGGGATTTTTCAAGTGTAAGAAGGTAGAAGAAGGTATGGAACTCTTCCGAAAGATGTCTCAAAGAGGATTGGTTGGCAACACAGTCACTTACACCACTCTTATCCAAGGGCTTTTTCAAGCAGGAGATTATGAGAATGCCCAGGAAGTTTTCAAACTGATGGTTTCTAGTGGCGTGCCTCCCAATATTATGACCTACAACATTTTGTTAGATGGACTTTGTAATAACGGGAAGTTAGAGAAAGCTTTGGTGGTATTCAAGTATATGCAAAAGAGTAAAATGGAACTTAATATTATTACATATAGTATTATGATTGAAGGCATGTGCAAAGCTGAGAAGGTGGAAGATGGTTGGGAGTTATTTTGTAGTCTCAGCCTTAAAGGAATGAAGCCTGATGTTGTAACCTACAATACAATGATCTCAGGATTTTGTGGAAAAGGCTTATTGCAGGAAGCAGATGCCTTGTTCAGAAAAATGAAAGAAGACGGGCCTCTCCCAGAGAGCGGTACATATAATACACTGATCAGAGCAGGCCTTAGAGATGGTGACAAAACCACTTCAGCAGAACTCATCAATGAAATGAGGAGTTGCGGGTTCTGTGGAGATGCTTCAACCTTTGGCTTGGTGACTAATATGTTACATGATGGGACATTGGACAAAAGCTTTCTGGAAATGCTTCCTTAAGCATCCTTGAGGTGAATCGGCTTTCTATGCTGCTGTTCTAGTGATAACTGAAACCTGACTTGATTAAATTTGTATCCATCCGTATTCTTGATTTTCGCATACTAGATGTCGATTTCGATCTTAATAGTGAGATGTAAAAACAGGATTTGTCGGTTTAGTGAGCTGGATGGTAGTAAATGCATCCTTCTCTACTGATTCTTGACCGGTTTGGTTCATGAAAACCAAACTGGTTTACAAGAAGATGAAATCCAGTAGTTACAGTGTCTTGATGTACGTTTTGCATCCATTGAATCGAATATGAAATGTTAACTCTTTAAAATGTTCATAGTCACCTTTCATATATAAGTTCTTGTTACAGTTAATATGTTACTTTATTGTTGATTATGAATTCCATTTAACCCGGAAAATGCCTAGGAAAGTGAAGTTCTTAGCATTTTTACTACTTGCACATGAATAATTATGATGTCAAAAGTTTGATTGTGGCATAAGAACAGCCATGCATTTTCTTATGATGTGTCTTGTTCTTAACTTTTCTTATTCACAGCCATTACAGTTCCTTTTTGAGCTGCTAATGACCAAAGTCAATTAATGGAGAAGACTCTTCTCTTATTACTGAAATATTATGTAGGTCAATTTTGTTTTCTGAACCTCTTTAGTCTCTGCCTCACTCTTTCTTTGTTCGTATCTTATGTTGTTGCCAAATCCTTTTTTTTTTTTTTTTTTTTTTTGCAGTGGTGTTCCCATGACGCAGTTCATTACACATTGGCCTGTTTTTTCTTGGTTTTCACCTACTAGATGTCCGATTTAGATCTTGTAGTGTAGATCAAAAAGGATTTGTCGGCAATCTCTGATCAAAACATGGTGTTGACTAAGATTAATGTACAGAGAATGAGATTTGTATGCTTTTGTTCTGATCCTTAATGATCATTACACATTGGCCTGTTTTGTACAAAGGCCGTGACATTTACAGAATTTTTGTTTATGTCTGAAGGTTTCTTATTTGCTTTATCCTCTTCCTTTTCTTGATCGGTGTCTGATGAACCTAATTGGTTTATTTATACTGGTTTCCTTTTTATATTTGCTAAATCGGGACTCTTAAATTTGAGATTCAGTTGTTTTATCTATAAAAAAATGTTATACTTGCTAAATCGGGACTCTTCCAAGCAACGTTTGAATTTTTTTTGTATGAATTATTATTATTAGTAACACTAATGAAACAATGTCAGACGAAACCGTACCAGAGAATACAGACTGAATCGGTCGGTCGGTTATAGAAACCGGGAATGGTTAGGTGAAAATCTCAACCGTCAAATACAAAATATGATCCAACGGCACTGAAACTGAAATCCATCCATCTACTTCAAACCGGGTAGAACCAAAATTAAAACCCGGTACGAAATCTCTCTCTGACTAGATTGTTCCGAGAGACTGAGATTAAGAGAAAACTCGATTAGCTGAATCTGAATCGAAAAAATGAGATCTTTTGCGATTGTGTCGACGGCAAAAGGTAAACCTGGAGCTGCTCCTCCTTCGTTTAGCCATTGCAGTTTCTATTGTTGCTGGGTACGAGCTTTCTCCAGCGTCAGCAGTGATTTGCGAGAGAGATTGAGCAAAAATCGGCTTCTTGATATGAAGTTAGATGATGCAGTTGATATTTTCAGTGAGATGGTACAGTCTCGTCCCTTACCTTCAATTGTTGATTTCAGTAAATTGTTGAGTGCTATTGCGAAGATGAAGAAGTTTGATGTTGTCATCTCTCTGGGCGAGCAGATGCAAAAGTTAGGAATTTCACAGAATCACTATACTTACAGTATTTTGATTAACTGTTTCTGCCGTCGCTCTCAGCTCTCTCTTGCTTTAGCTATTCTTGGGAAGATGATGAAACTCGGTTATGATCCCAGCATAGTCACGCTTAGTTCACTTCTTAATGGATACTGTCACTGTAATAGGATTTCTGATGCTGTAGCTTTGTTTGATCAAATGGTGGAAATGGGATATCAACCCAATACAGTGACATTTACAACTTTAATCCATGGACTTTTTCTCCACAACAAAGCTTTAGAAGCGGTGGCTTTAGTTGATCGGATGGTGCAAAAAGGCTGCCAACCAAGTTTAATTACTTATGGTGTTGTGGTAAATGGAATATGTAAGAGAGGTGATACTGATTTGGCTTTAAATCTGCTCAAGAAGATGGAGGAAGCAGGGAAAATAGAGGCGGATCTTGTAATCTACAACACAATCATTGATGGTCTTTGCAAGCACAAACACGTGAATGATGCACTCGAACTGTTCAACAAAATGGAGAACAAAGGAGTCACTCCGGATGTTTATACCTACAGCTCCCTCATAAGTTGCCTTTGTAGTTATGGAAGATGGAGCGATGCCTCTCGGTTACTTAGTGATATGATCAAGAGGAAAATCAACCCCAATGTGGTAACTTTCAGTGCGTTGATCGATGGGTTTGCGAAAGAAGGGAAGCTTTTAGAGGCTGAAAAATTGTACGAGGAGATGGTCAAAAGGTCTATAGATCCTAATATTGTCACTTACAATTCATTGATCAATGGCTATTGTATGAACAATCGCATAGAGGAGGCTAAGGAGATGTTTGCGTTGATGGTTAGCAAGGACCGTCTCCCAGATGTAGTAACTTATAATACCCTTATAAAGGGATTTTGCAAGTGTGAAAGGGTAGAAAATGGTATGAAACTCTTCCGTGAGATGTCTCAAAGAGGATTGGTTGGCAACACAGTCACTTACACCACTCTTATCCAAGGGCTTTTTCAAGCAGGAGATGTTGATATGGCCCAAGAAGTTTTCCAACAGATGGTTTCTGGTGGTCTGCCTCCCAATATTATGACGTACAATATCTTGTTAGATGGACTTTGTAATAACGGGAAGCTAGAGAAAGCATCGGTGGTATTCAAATGTATGCAAAAGAGTACAATGGAACTTGATATTTACACATATAATATTATGATTGAAGGGATGTGCAAGGCTGAGAAGGTTGAAGATGCGTGGCGTTTATTTTGTAGCCTCAGCCATAAAGGAGTGAAGCCTGATATTGTAACCTACAATATAATGATCTCAGGCTTGTGTAGTAAACTTCAGCTGAACTCATCAATGAAATGAGGAGTTGCGGGTTCTGTGGAGATGCTTCAACCTTTGGCTTGGTGACTAATATGTTACATGATGGGAGATTGGACAAAAGCTTTCTCCATATGCTTTCTTAAGCATCCTTGAGGTGAATCGGCTTTTTATGTTGCTGTTCTAGTGATAACTGAAACCTGACTTGATTAAATTTGTATTCAATCGTATTCTTTATTTTCGCATACTAGATGTCGATTTCGATCTTAACAGTGAGAAAAAAAAGGATTTATCGGTTTAGTGAGCTTGGTGATAGGAAATGATTCTGCTGATTCTTGACTGGTTTGGTTCCTGAAAACCAGACTGGTTTACAAGAAGATGAAATCCAGTAGTTACAGTGTCTTGATGTACGTTTTGCATCCATTGAATCGAATATGAAATGTTAACTCTTAAAAATGTTCATAGTCACCTTTAGGATTTGCCATTCATAGATAAATTCTTCTTAAAGTTAATCTGTTACTTATTGTTGATTATGAATTCCATTTAACACGAAAATGCCTAGTAAAGTGAAGTTCTTAGCATTTTTACTACTTGCAGATGAATAATTATGATGTCAAAAGTTTCATTGTGACATTAGAACATGCATGTATTTTCTTATGATGTCTCTTGTTCTTAACTTGTCTTATTCACAGCCATTTACGGTTCCTTTTTGAGCTGCTAATGACTATAGTCAACGTAAAATTGATATGTTACAGATTTGGTTCAAAGTAAAAGTAGTGAAGCTTGATTACAAGCTACAAGGGAGACAATGCATTTAAAATTAGAATTTTATGTTGGATCTTAGAATGAAGCAAGGATACAAATTACTTGAATTAGTACATGAAATATTGGAGGAGATTAGTGGTTTAGGCTTAGTATAGATTGATTTAGAGCAATTGTACATAATACTAGATGGTTAAGTTAGACCAGATGTATATATACTTTGAACAGCTCTAATCATCTATCCATCTAATCACTTTTAATAATTAATTTTAAAATTAAAATTATATACATTTATAATCAATTAATGTATCATTTAAAATAAAACTAAATTGAATAATAATAATAACACAACATGTAACATAATTATAATTTAAGTATTTCAAACAATAGAAATAATGTAGGCTATTATATGACTAAAATAAAATAAAAATCAATACAAAGGATAATGATATGTAATTAATCTGAAATATAATTATAAGCAATTGAGATGCCTAGAAACAGAAAAATACTTCTAAAAGAAAAAAGCTTGAATCAACACAAACAATTCTAAGTCTATACTCAACAATTCTCAAAGAATACGAAAGGAAAGATATCACGGCATGTCCACATATCACGGCATGTCCACATATCACAGCCTCACATTTGCCTTACTTTCCTTTTCTGAACTTTTATTTTCTGGACTTTCATTTTTGGGACTTTCCTATTTGGCACCTTTTTCTGGACTTTCTTAAAATATGAACTTTCCCAAATTAGAAACTTTTCAAAAATAGCAAATAGGGTTTTTGAAATAGGAAAATAGGGTGTTGTGAAACTTTGTTACAATCGCCGTCATCTTCAAACTCAGATTCCTACCAGAGCTTACCTCGGAATCTTAATCTGTAAGCGGCTCTTAAAAGCTGACATCGAGGGATTTCCAAAGATATGTAGATCGTCTTCTAACTCTCTACAGCTCAATGGAAAACTGCTTATGAAGTTAGGCGGCAGCGGAATCCGATATGCAGAGATCCGCCCCATCATAACAGCCATAACTTTCCAACCCTAACTCCAATTTAGGATCCACTTGCGGCTGTGGGTAGCTCTTGATGTCGTGCATCTCTCCAGAAATTATTGTACGAAAATGAATCCGTTTGATCCTCTTTTTTCTCCTTCTCCTAGAACCGTTTGATCCTCCTTTTTCTTCTCTTTCTATCTTTTCTCTCTTTTTCTCATGATCTCTCTTCTTCTCTCCTGATTAAGGAGACACGAAAATTAGAAAATAAAACCCTAAGATCCTTTATATATGTGTCCTCATTATATTATGATTTGGGTTTAATGGGGTTTTAACATGCCTCGACTCTATGATCCAAAACTGCGGGCTGTTACACGAAGAAGAATTACAAGAATCAAAATCAATAACAATGAATAAATTAAATTCTTCAACAGCTTCTGTTTAACTCATAACAAACTCCAGCTGCTAGCTCTTCATCTCATCCCTACACGTGTCATCCTCTCTCCCTTTAGATGCAAGTTCCTCGTTCGTTATTCCTACATCACCGGAACCATTAACGGAGAAACAAGGCCGAGAATCGAACATTGGAACTTCTATCTTCAACAATATGGGTTGCGGTGTTGTTCCTCCTGAACGATCTGTGAGTATACCATATCCAAGTTGAAGTCGGTTTGATGGCTTAGAAGATTTGAAGTCGTTGTCCCAAATCTACGATTATCGAGTCCCATAAGGAACTGATGCACACAAATATTCTTGCTAGATTTTCATAACAAATCATAGCTGCACAATTGCTATCTTTGCAGCAGCATTCAAAATTGGAATCAACGTGAAAGATCATCCCATAAGACTTTCAGTCGGCCAAAGTAATTTTCAACAGTCCGGCCATTTTGTTTGCAGGCAACCAGATCAGCACACAACTTATGATCACGCATGCCGTCGTCACTCACAGAAAAATTCTGCTTGATCCATCTTTATGTAATAGATTTTGTTATTGTTAGATGTTTGCTTTAATGTAAAATCTAATGAAATGGAAGTCTTATTCTCAGTTCTCTAATTTAACATGACTTGTTTCGACTCTACACTTTGAAATGGTTAAGTCTTAATGAGTTACACACTTGTTCCAAAGCAGAGACATACTTAGATACCTAGTAAATTTTAGTGCTCAAACATCTAACGTGAAAAATCTTTGTAAGTAGTGGTAACACATTTAGATGAGCGTACTAAAGGTTACTAGGTATCTAAATATACGATACGTACAAATAGACAAAAAAAAAGCGTTTACAGAAAGAAAAACAAAGATGCTCAAATATAATAAACAAAGTATAAAAGAACCAATGATTAGGAATGATCGAATTAAATTGAGTGTTTAGATCGACTGATCATCATCAATCAATCCAGCAAACATAAAACCAATTTTGATTACAACCACAAAGTATATTTGTTCTTCGTCATGACTCCTGATACTCGATCGAGCAGAAAACGTAAGTATAATCATACAACGAAAGACAAAAATGCAAATAATTTATCATTGTTATATAGATACGCAGATGACCAATTTGACAAGAGTTTCGCTTCATAAGAGATTCATCTACAAAATATAATAAGGAAAATAGGTCAATCAAATTCAAAGCCAGCAGAATTCACTACACTACAATAATGTTATAATAACAGTGTTAATTCATTTTTAAGAATACATTTTCTTAAAGGAAACAGAGAATATAGTTCCCTTTTCTCTGAAATTTTGTGTCGATAATAATTAGATTTGGCGAAGTAATATTTACCTGGTATGCATCCTTTGATTGCTAAGACCCTCTCATTCATAACTGAATATAACAGAAGGGATGTGTTGGAATTTGTAGTATTCGTCTCCTCCTTTCAACAATCTCTCCTTCCATTCCTTGTCCATATACAGTTTCTCTAAAGAACAGATGAATCGTAGCCCATCAGGAAGCTGTTTTAACTTTTGTCAGTTACCAATAGTCAGAGTGTGAAGAAGTGGCATGGAGACTTCTTCTATTATCCACTCTTCCAAGTCAAGTAGTCCAGATAATAAAAGCTTATGCAATTGAGGAAGCCCACCATCCGCGCAAACCATTCTCCTCCCACAGAAACATCGAAGGCATAAACTAAGCTCTTTCGACTGAAGAAACTTCTCTAGAATCGGCATTGGATCATCCTCCAAACGACACTCCAATAGAGCCAGGCTTGTAAATCGAGAAGGGCAGTGCTGTTCATCCGGAAATCTTGGCATATATATACTCAACTCTAACTTGTTGAGATAAATGAAATCCAAAACAATTCTCTCTTTCATTAGCGTCTTGCTTTTTTGTTTCTTATACCCGATATCCTCTATATTAAGATTTTCCATGTCTCTTAGTGCAGCTATTGATGCAGATAGATTTTCTACATTGGTCTGACCATTTATAAGGATGCTGAGAGTCCTCAACCTAGGCATACCATGGAGATCCCCTAAACTACCATTTGCGGTTGAAAAATGCTTCAGTGTCTCCAAGTTTGCGAGCTTACTCAATCTCAACTCTGTGGTGTGAAGCTTATACAGTGGTAATGCAAGGTATCTCAATTCTTGCATCCCCATGAAGACATTGGGCACGAATACATTGACCACATCTACATCTAAATTTAGATAGATCAATAACGTTAAATTTTCTAGAGAAGAAGGTAGATGAGATACTGTAGCCCCTTCTAAGCTCAAGTATCTTAAGTGGATGAGCTTTCCAATGCTAGAAGGCAATTTCATCCCTTAAAACTCGGCTCTAGAGAGATCTAACAACCTCAGCAGTTGTAACCTCGTAAAGCTTATATCTGATAGCATCCAACCTCTTTGAAAGTTCCTAACAATCGCTAGAGATCGAAGTTTTGGATTCTTTATATCTCTCTGAAAATTTAATGTAGTAGGACTTTGTAAGACGAGCCTGCGAGATGTACAAGGAGATTGAGAGTGTGCTGTCGAGGAGTAGGTACCAGCAATTTGTAGGAAATTCTCTTCTTTAGCTTTAATTAAACAAACTTCTCTCATCATGAAATGCAAGTGACAAGTTTCAAATCTCAATGTCATGATGTCTCTTTGGGAAATAACAAAATTTCTCTTCACCAACTCTTCTATGCAGCCATCTGCAACATCTCGAATGGTCTCTCCATCATAATCCCAAGTTATTGGTATTCCTTCCGCAGCCCAGTGATAGGATAATTTTTCTACATCTATTTCATTATCTTCTTGAAAATGGGCCAGGTAAAAGAAACACTGCTTCAAATAAACAGGCAACTCTTCAAAGCTGAAAGACAATACATAGTAAACCGAACTCTTATCCTCATCGGATGCTCCCATAATTCTAGATCCAATATTCTTAGATAATCTTTTCCAATCCAGCAGTGTGTAATTAGCAGCTAACAAACCTCCTAACACTTTGACAGCCAAAGGCAATCCTCCACAATGTTTTATCATTTGCTTACCCATCATTTCCATTTCCTCATCAACCATTAATTCTGCACCAACACCATCACTAGGTTTAATGATAAGGAGATATGAAAATCAGTAGGGCTAATTATGAAGATTGTGATCAAAATGGAAAAAACCAAAATCCCTTCATTGAATGCTTACCGGGTGCATCTTTCCCTGGAAATGCTATTCTTAGAAAAAGTGTCCAACTGTCTTGAGGACTTGGTAATTCTGGCCTAAAATTGAAATGTGCTGCTACAATCTCAGTTCTAGAAGTAAGTAGTACTTTCCAATCTGTATAAAATTTACTCGTTTTATAAAATCCAAACACAAAGAGCATAATGAGTATGACCTGTTTTCATCTTAGAAAATGAAAACACAAATACTATAGGATCACCTTTGTTTAGTGGAAATATTTGCTTAATTAGCTCCCAATCTTTATCTTTCCTTATGTCTTCAAAGACAATCAATGATTTAGATCCTTCTAACAACCAATAGAGTTCACCGTGGAGTGTATCTTCTGCCATATGTAGGATTTTATCTTCCTCTAAACTGGGTCTGAGATTCCGCAAGATCGTTTGCCACACACGCTTATGGGTAAACTCTTGTGAAACACACACCCATGCAAGGCTATCAAAATGATGTTTTATATCGTCGTGATTAAAAACTTGTCTAGCAAGGGTGGCTTTACCAATACCACCCATTCCAGTTATAAAGACCACTTGAATTTTATCTTCCACTATACATCTAACTAGTCTATTAACCGTTTCCTCTAAGGCCACAAAGCCACTTTCGTTGTCCCTAGAAAATGTTTGTTGCTCCTTTTGTCTATCATGTAGAGGTTGCATATACCGTACATCAGCAATAATCTGTTGTACTTTAAAACTTTCCATATCACGAATAACCTTGGTGATCCTTTTACTTATGCCTCCAATATCTGAAGCAATATGTATGCGATAAGGAATTATGCACGAAAGTCTTATGATACGGTTCTTGATACCACTTGCCATTCTGAGTTTTTCCTTTACAAGAAAGGTTTCGATTATATCTTCTGCATCAAAAATAATTTCTTTGATCTCTTCCAAACAGTTTCTCACCACTGCACTTGTACGTTTCTTTGCATCGACATCTTGCAGACAAGAGCTTAACAAGTTTAGATCACGTGTTAGTTCTTTTAGTTGATCTTCGACTCCCTGAAATTGCTCGTATTCTCGCACTACAAGAAATCTACCGCAAAACCAACGGCATTTCCGACGGAATTAATATCCGTCGGAAAACACCGACGGATTTCCGACGGAAAACACCGACGGATTTCCGACGGAAATTAAAATTGTCAATTCCATCGGAAATCTGTCGGTTTACCGTCAGTTTTTTCCGATGGATATTAATCCTTCGGTTTCTGTTAGAAATCCATCGGAAATTTTTGACAGATTCATATCCGTCGGAATATTTAAAAGTTAATAAAAAAACCACAAAAAAACCCAAAAAACCATTAAAAATTATACACAAAACATCCAAAACCAAAGTACACTTCAATCCGTCGTAAATGACATTTTTACTTGGCTGCTCAATGTCAGTCAATCCTTAAACCGAGACACGTGTAACCACAAACCCGTCGCAAATTCTGATCGTTTACGATCCGTTTCTCTTGAAATATATTTGTAGTATGCTTTGTTACTCATTTCAATAATAAAATATAAACAAATACATTGTTACATATTAAATTTACGAAATTAGAAAAGTTTAGTTGTGATGGTTATAAATCATCGTTTTAAGATATGTATCATTGTCTAAAATGTAGTCATGATAGTCGGGATTTTTCTAATTTTGATATATATGATATGTTACAAGGTATATGTTAGTATTTCATCATTGAAATGAGTAACAAACCATACTACAAACATATTTCAAGAGAAACGGATTGTAAACGACCACGAAACCACAAACCCGTCGGAAATCCGTCAGAAATATCCATCAGAAATTTCTGACGGATTTCCGACGAATTGTGGTTACACGTGTACCGCCTCAAGGTTTGACTGACCAATGAAAAAACATGCATGTCTCGCATATCCGTTGGAAATCCGTCAGTAATTTCCGATGGATTTCCGACGGACATTAAATATTACGCGGCAAATTAATTTTCATCTCCCCGGGAAACTAAAATTTCAAGTATCCGTTGGATATCCGTCGAAAATGACCGATGAATATGCGAAATTTTAGGCGGGAATCTTCCCGAGAACGCGCTTCATTTAATTTGATTAGATTCCGACGGAATTTTCGTCAGAATTCTTTGATAAATAATCTCTTCTTCATCCTCGCGGATCAGTTAC
Source organism: Cardamine occulta (assembly GCA_028015245.1). NCBI lineage: Eukaryota > Viridiplantae > Streptophyta > Magnoliopsida > Brassicales > Brassicaceae > Cardamine > Cardamine occulta. The sequence goes on from CM051368.1 coordinate 5,395,667, forward strand.
GCGAAATCAAAAAAAAAAAACCTCCGATTTCTCCTTCAACAAAACCTCCGATTTCACAACTTTTTTTTGGCTCAATCATCAAGACGTCTAACAATCCATCAATTCCATCCAATTTGTAAGTTTCCAAAACTCTAAAACTTAAAGATTTCTAAGGTTTTAAGATTGATGTTAGATTTAGGTTCTTGGATGTTAGATTTAGGTTCTTGGATGTTAGATTTAGGTTCTTGGATGTTAGATTTATGTTATTGGATGTTAGATTTATGTTTTCTAGTGTTAGTTCTAGGATTTCTATGGTTAGATTTAAGATTTGGATAATATGAATTTTATTTTGGATATGATTTTATTTATCTTAAGAATTTATATGATTTTGATTAAGAATTTGATTTTGGATAGGATTTGAATTTGATTAAGAATTGGATAATATGAATTTGTTATGTTAAATATTTTTTTTACTTTACATTGTTTATTTAAATTAGAATAAATTATAAATTTATTTTAATAAAATTATAATGCTTTTTATTAATTTATAATCATTTTTAGAAATTTATAAATATTTTAGACATTTATATTTATTTTAAGTAATTTAAAAAAATTAATTTGGTTTTAAAAATTTATAAGGGATTACGGATTATACGAGGGTTCTGGGAGCCGAGTACGTCGAGGTTCCTGTAGGAGTAGGGGAGTTGCGAGGAGTCTACCCATATTCCGGACACCGCATCACCTGTACCACCCACTGCTGCATGGACACCACCCTCTGCTGCATCTAGACCACCCTCTACTGCACCGTCGCAAATGAGCATCGAGGACTTCGTTGCTTTACCTGGACGAGAGAGATTCACTCGTCTTCATCCGGATTGTGTTGGGACAGACACATGGTAAGTTTGATTTTCCTATTTTAAAATATTAAATTTTATTTAATATTTTTTTTATAAACTATTTAAAGTCTACAAATTAAAATAATTTTTTTTGAAAGTTTAAAGATTCGGAAAATGGGATTTCCAAGTCTATCAACCGGATGTTTAATGGATTGCTTCAGCATCCGTATCCGACGTACACCCAAATGCCCTTAGAAGAGCAGGAAATGTGGTTTCAGCAATTTGCGGTAAGTTTTTCATTTTCTTTATTGTTTACTTTGAATTTAAATAGTTTATTAGTTTATTTTAATTTAATTTTCATTTTTTCAGCAAGAATTTACTTGGGAGAGTCACATTACCGCTTTGGTTAGAAGGGAGTTCCACAAAAAAACGGCAATAATGTATTCACTGAAGCTGAACGAATGGAAGGGGTTGTGGTTGAGGAATCTTATGCCAAGGGAGTTGGTTATGAACCCGGCCCTATGGAATGGGTTGATAGCGTACTGGAGTGAAGACGCTACGAAGGCAAGCTCCACAACCCACTCTGCGTGCCGGAATAGCGATCGCAAAGGAAAGGGTAAGGCGACGCACAGTCTAGGAGCAACCAGTTTGGTCACAAAGGCGAAACAACTTGTAAGTTTTTGGTTTAATCAATATGTTGTTTTTTCAATTTTATATTCAAAATATTTACTATATTTGTTAATTTTGTAGTTTCAAAAAGATGGTGTCCAACCTTCTGCCCTCAGATTGATCGAAGTTGCACACACCAAGAAGAACACCAATGAAATCCAAGATGGTGTAGCTTGGGAGATCGTTGGCAACGTCAGGAAGATGGGTCAAGAGTTTCTTCTTACTCAACCAATCATTGAAGGAACCCCGCCTCTCAACAAAGTCCCGATCGAGAAGATCAACGAATTCGTCTACGAGGTAAGTAAATTCTAAAATTTTATTCAATTTTTATTTTATTTCAAATATTTATTCAAATTTTCATTTATGCAGTGTACTTCGAAGACCAAAGGTCGAGTCTTTGGTCTTCCGGACGATTCGTCATCTTTCTTGGTTACTTCAAGCTATTTCGGAGATCCTACCGCCGATCTTAGGGCGGATCTCGCACAGAGTCACGCTGAAATGGAGGAGATGAAGGCGAAGATGCAACGCCTTGAAGAGGCCGGAGAAGCACAAAGGGCGAAATATGGAGCTGATCAACAAGAGATGGTCCGACGGATGAACGAATTATTTTCGCAATATCCACCACCTCGACCGGGACCACCTCCACCGGGCGTTTAGTTTGATTTTCGGATTAGAAACAATTTTTCTGTTTTTTTAATTGAATTACTAAAAAATTTCAATAATATTCAATTTTAATTTTCAATACAATTCAATTTTAATTTTCATTTCTTTTTTTTTAAATTTAATTTTCTTAAAATTAATACATTTATTGATTTTTCAAATTACTATATTAAAAAAAACTTGGAATCCGTCGGTTTTTATATCCGTCTGAAATCTGTCAGTTTTTATCATCGGAACTACGTCGGTAATCTGTCGGTAATCGTCGGTTTAAAAACATCGGAATTCCGTGAGGAATCCATCGGAAATATTCCGACGGGAAACCGACGGATTTCCGACGGATTTTCCAATTCCGACGACATAGTTCAGACGATAAAAACCGATTGATTTCCGACCGATTTTTCCTATTCCGATGGATTTTTCCGTTTGATCCCGGCTATTTTCTTGTAGTGTCGGCTCAGTCTGTTCAAAAGCTTTTGTAATCCAAACGACACAAGCGCAGCCATAATGCCTTCTGCTTAAGCAGTATGAAAACAAGAGTCAAGCTACATACATACAATTGATGAACAAGTATTGTTACAAATTAAACCCCAAAAAAAAAGTATTGTTACGAATCAAACTCAAATAACCTCAATAGTTTGCTCACAGTTACTCAATATCACACTTGCACAAACCAATATTGGAATCGTAAGAAAAAAATCAGAGTTGAAAGAAGAAAAGAACACAAGAGATTTGTTTACACGGTTCAGCTAAGTGGGTGTGATACACTCCACGGTGAACTCTATTGGTTAGAAAGATCTAAATTATTGATTGTCTTGGATTTTATAACTCGTATATATACCCATAGAGTTTCGGGTCAGGCTTGGATCGGTTATAGTCGGGTTCGGGTCAGTTCGGATCCAAGAAATTGTTACCCGTAAAAACCCAAAAAAATTCGGGTGCAAACCGGTTCGGGTATTTTCGGGTATAATATACCCGAAATCGGTAAATTTTACCCAAAATACCCGAAAACACCAAAAAATACTTGAAAATACCCAAAAAATTTATCTAACCCATAAAACAAAATTAATACCAAAATACCCGAAATATGCTAAAATATCCAAAAATACCAAAATACCAAAAGCATCTATGTGTGTTAATGTATTATGTTTCGGGTATTCGGGTACCAGGTAATACCCGTACCTGAACCGATACCCACATGTATATGAATCTAAGACCCGATGGGTAAAATGAGCATACCCAAACCCGATCCAAACTTTTGTTTCGGCTCGGTTTCGGTTCGGGTAATCAGGTCTGGGTATTATGCCTAGGCCTACTCCTGGTGGAATTGTACAATGACTTGCTCCTTTAGGTTTCGTAGTAGTAATTGTTCCTTTAACAAACTGAGTTGTTGCACCAGTATTTCCTCTATCATAACCCCAATCCCAGTTGACATTACAGGTTCTGTCTGTTTTTCAGGTCCTTGTCAAGATCCTTTGTTCCCTTGCTCAACATCTTGATGTTTCTCAGCTGATCTTTGAGGCGTTTTTCAAAACAGAAGACTTGACTTTCTCTAGAGCTAGATCTCGTTCCAGATTTGAGATCTTGCTCAAAAAGTCTTTCTTATCAGTGACAAACATCTAATTTTCTTTTTTCCTATGAACCAGATATTCCCTCAGAATCTTGATGTGATCCTCCAGGGATAAATTAAGTTCTTCTTCTTCTGACTCCAAGTCTTGATCTTCCTCAACTGATATCTTAGTTTCACCTCCATCTTCTCCTAAGTACTTCTCAACAATCAGACTAAATTTTTCTTCAAGATCACCAGTCCGGCTTGCCTGGTTACCCTTAGCCATCAGAGCAATCTCTTGATCAGTCGTCCTATCCTTTCTCACAAGCATGCATATCACTCCTAGTGCGTTTCATATTGCTGTTTTTCATATGTTGCACATATGATTTTCGTGCAGCAGACTGAGGATCACTTGAGCTATTGTCTGAGCTAGTTTATGTTCTATCAGATGATTGATTAGGCTTTAACTCAAAATTTTCATCTACATGTTCGATAGATCCACACATGGCCACCAACTTTGGCACATTTCTTTGTTTTTAAGAACATTTTCCTCCTCCTGATTCCTCCCTTTTTTCTGAAGGACAATCTGATTTAAAATGACCAAAAACCTGACAGAAAAGATAAAGGACCTGATTCCTTTTTTGTCTGCCTTATATCTTTAGAACTTTGTCAACCTCCTTTATCACAAGAACCGCAAGTTCTTCTATTTTAAGAGACCCTATGTTCTCTTCACTATATATCACTTACCGAGCAAACATCAATTCCTTCAAAGTTTTTTGATACATTAGACAGTAACTACATCTCATAGGTTTATAACGTACCAACTACCTCATCAAATGACATGTTGTCTGTATCAAGAGAAACTTCCATCACAATCTTTATAACATGAAATTTCTGAGTTAAACCCCTCAACAACTTCTTAACCAGCTTTTGGTTTTTGTAATTTTTCCCAAGAACATGTGCTTCATATGCAACAAAACATATTCTACCACTAAATTCAGCACTGTTCTCAAACTTATCCATTTTAAGATTTTCAAAATCAGAAGCGATAATATCTAACTTGGTGCATTTGACACTTGTTGTTCCTTCAAACATATTTTGCAGAATCTCCCAAGCCTCTTTAGCTGACGTAGAACCTTGAATCAATGTGAACTGAACCTTGTGGACCCCATGAAATATTGCTGAAAGGGCCAGCAAATTGAATCTTCACAACTGTTTTTCAGCTTTTGACCATTCTGTTTTAGGCTTTGTAACAAAAACAGCATTTGTGTCAGGATTTGCATCAGCATCTACAACAGCTTGTTTGGATGGCTCCCATCCCAATTCTACTGCTGTCCAAGCATCCTCATGAATCTCTTATTTTATGCATCACCTTCACCTTCCAGGGACCATAATTTTTTGGATCCAACACCTATGAATTTTTCACTACAAGTAACATTAGTTGTGTGTCTATGTTCTTCACAGGATCTTCACCTATTTGTTGAGTCAAACTCTGTAAAAATTCCCGCTCTGATACCAATTGTAGAAGTAAAATAGACAAGAGACACACAATTTTTAACGAGGTTCCGCAAATACGTACGTCCTAAAACTTTGTTGAAAATACTTCTTGAACACAATTATTGTGTTCAATCTCGAAATTACACAATCCTAAGATCTTCTATTAGCTTGTTTCCGATCTATTTTCAACCCACTATGAGATCCCTAAGATAAACACAAATGATCTACACCTAGGACTCTCACTTAGAGATAAATATCAACCCTTTTCTCTCCAAAAGTGTCAAAAGACTACAAGACGTTTTTTTTTCTCTTTTTCTACGTTCGAAGGGCTATTTTTCTAAGCCATAGAGACATTATTATTATATAATTTTGTGTCTCCAACCCTATTTTGCAAGGCTAACCACTTACTTAAACTCAAGGAGAAATATTCTATTTAACTCTTTCTTGTTAAATCAATATTTCCATATCCCATTAAATCTTCTAAATATCTTTAGGATTCCCTTTTACTTTGTGCTTTGCCCCTAAGTAATATCCCAAAACGTGCCTCAAATATATCTTCATAAATTTTCAAAAATCAAGACATGTAGACAGAATCAACAGCACTCTGAATTTCTCTGTCAGACACAACAGTCATGTGTCACAAAGAAGCTCTGTACTTCCTCAACTTCTTGTAGATCTTGAGCTCGTCCAATTACACTAACAAGAACAATGAAAAGTAACGAAGAAGAAGAAGAGATAAAGAACTTAAACACAGTACTTTGATATAAAAGCAAACCCTCTATGGTGACTTGAGGTTTAGCTTTGCTCCTTTCTTCACTTGGTTTACTAATCAATTCCCAAACCAGGAAGCAATATTTCTTTAACCCTCTTTGGTTTAAGTCAAACTTGAAATTGAAGAACCATTTATACCATAACAATCTCCAACTTGATTCAAGTTTCTTTTCTTCTAGTGAACTTCACTAACATGGATTTAACCTCTAGTAAAATGTGAGATAATCACTCATTTCCATTTGATCAGTTTTAGAAGCTCCAAAGCTGAATCAAACTTAACAACCTTCAATACTTCTACTTCTCCATTTTCAATCACAATTAGGAAGGATCGTTACTGCAAGATTCTTAGTCCACTCATGATAAATACTGTTCTTAGATAAGAAAATTTTAGATTGAGAATCACACCAAACATGGGCTTTATCCTGCTTGAAACTAAGATCTTCTAATACACATTTAATACATATAGCTTTTTTCACAGCTTCAGTGAAAGATGTATACTTCCAGCTCATCATATTCCCACCTACTATAAACACATATCCACTTATGGATTTTCCTCTATCCAAATCAGCAGCAAACTCCAAGTCACAATATCTAACCACATTGAAATCTTTGTATGTAGTGTAAATCAGATTCAAGTCTTGAGAACCCTTGAGGTACCTTAATAATGATTTTACAGTTTCCCAATTAACTGCTCATGGTTTACTTATAAAACGACTGACCAAGCCAATGCCATAAGCAAGATCATGTCGTATACCAACAATCATAGAGTATATCACCCTCCCAACAAAACTTGAACATGAAATCTTCTCTGTGTCAATACACTAGTTTCTTCCTCTATTGCTGACAAATTAAATTGAGTCCCAATATGTGTATTTATATTTGATGGCCTAGCTGCAATCATGTTGAATCTTTCAAGCACCTTACTCAATACTCTGACTGATACTGTTAGATGAAATTTTGATGGTTGGATTACCCCCAGGGTAGGTGAGGGGAGCTCGACGTATGACTTAAACAAAATTCCGACTAACTATTTCTGTCTGAGTCATTGATTATGCAAGTTAAGCATGGATTACTTGTCTCAGCTGACTTTGGAGCTCGTGCAAGATGTGCTTGACATAAGTTGAAAATGCAGAGCTGTAGTGTCTGACTAACACTTCATATGATGCCAAATCAATGATTTTGCGAGGGTTAGCTCGACTTACTTGTGCCGAATGGTTTGAGACACAGTCAGTGGCGGACCCAGGAATTTTTTTTACCGGGGTCAAAATATAACTAAAAAAAAATTATTCTTCTTTTTATTAAATATCAAAAATAAAATGGGTTTTGGGTCTTGCTAAAATTTTTTAAAGAATAAGTTAATGAGTTCAAAAAGTAGATGGGCTAAAAAAAACTAAAGTTTTCATGGGTTCAAAGTTGATTTTAAACAAAAAAAAAAATTATATATATACAATTTTTTTTTTTTAAATGTATGAGGTGTCAGCTGACCCCACACTTATTAGTGTGGGTCCGCCCCTGACACAGTGCAAGGTGATATCGGCTTACACTGAAAGCGCATAACTAAAGTTTATGGCTAACATTTCTTCTCATGTCCAAGTCATTATTGTGCGAGGTGGACTTCGTCTTACATGTATCAAATGACTTGGGAGCACGGTGAGAGGCGGACCTCGGCTTAGGTTAAAGATGCGAAGTTGATATTTTTGACTGACACTTCACCTGACGTTCGAGTACTCAATTTTACTAGACTGGCTCAGCTTATCATTTTGAGTGACTTTGAAGCACAGTGCAAGGCAGACTATGGCTTACGATGAGACAAGCTCGGAATATTATGTGAGATTGGCTCAGATTTTTTTGTTTCTTGTTTTTTTTTGTTTTGTTTTGGTGAGCGAGGCGGATGTGCGATGAAGAGGGTAGACGCAGTCGATGACAAGCTTGGCCCAGTTAAAGACGAACTTGGTGCAATCAACGACGAGCTTGGCGAACTCGACGATGATTTTTGACGACGAGCTTAACGCACTCGACAACGATCTTGATGCAGTCTATGATGAGCTTTATGCTGGAGTTGATGTGCTTGTCATCATCAAGCTTTGAGCTTCTTGTGTCGAGAATTCTCAGTCCCCACAGACGGCACCAGTTGTTGGTATTTTAATGCAACAAGGGGTAGTATCGTAATTAATGAGGTTCAGAGATTTCATTGTAATAAAGAGAGTTCGGTAAATGGACGAGGTCCGAGCTTTATATATTAAATTGCAAAGGAGATCGTACAAAAACAAAGTAGCCGAGCTAGTTATAAGTTCAAACGAGGTTTTACGTAAATATCAATGACTAGTCAAGGTCGTGTTTTGATGGGCCGAGGACGTTTGAATGTCGAGGTCTTAGGTGAAAGCCGGGCGCAATATTGATTATTTTGTATGTTCTCGATCCTCTCCCTAATTTTTGATTATTGTTCATGTGCGAAGAGGTTTGCTATATATAAGAAGGTTATACCGCCCTAATCCTTCCTCCTTAGTGGGCTTCATGGGCATTTCTAATCTTTAGAGTGAGCTTAGTCGGATTTGGGCCAAGCCTCAAGATGTGCTCGGCCCACCTCCAACAATTCGTGAAAGAAGAAACAAGCATATGCTATGGATGGAAAATGATCTTTTTCGATCCGTATAATTCGCAAAGTACATTTTCTAACCTGTACAATCAGATAGTGATAAAATATGCTCAAACATTCAAAAAATTCAAATTTCAAACCCAAACTTTTTATTTCGTGCATAATTTTGAGTCGTCGTTAAAGGATGTTGACTCTACTAACCCATGTTTGCTATTGTGTCATAAAACGATGCCGTTTTGATGCTTGGGGGTTAAAATTTTAATAAAGTTTTGTCAAACACAAGATCCTAACCCTCATCCTCTAACTACTTTATGTATGTCATTTACCAGTTGAGCCAACAACCATTTACGATAATAAATCAAACTTTTATGTTTATAAACCTAAAACATTTTATGTGTTTGATTTAAACAAACTTTTAATTTTAAATAAAATGTAATAAATCATATATATGAAAGGAGAAGAGGGCTATCCCACAGAGTGACATGTCAGCACTCCAGAGAACTGACCCCTGTCCCCCTTTAAAAAAAAAAATTCTTAAGAAAACTAAAACGTCCGCTGTTCGGGTTCGTTCTTCCGATATCGTAACGTCCTCTTAACTCTTTGTTCCTCTCCATCGACCAAATCAATTAGAAGCTTCTCTATATCATAGCTCTCCTTCTCCAATGGAACCAATCCAATCTCCTCTACATCGAAACACTCACCGTCAGAGCAACGGCTATATCTCGGACAAGTCTCTTCTCTAGCTTTCCTTAATCTCCCTGAACATGTTTCTTCAATTCCTTATCTTCTCGCCGGTGAGCTCTCTCGGGACAGTTTTGTTTGTTCAAATTAAATTTTGATTGCAATGATTTTCCAGAGCATTTGATGTGATTTGGGTTTCATTTTCTTAATTAGGTTCCGGTTTGGAGATTCTGCTATACGATTTGAGTTTCGGTGAGTTGATTCGCTCATTTCAAGTGTTTGCGACATCTTAATTGGGTCTTCGACATTTGCTTCTTGCAGGTTGAAATCTCCGTCTCAATGTTACATACTTGATTTTATATTGTTCTTTATTCCTCTCCTTATGGGTTGGTTTGTTACTGTGATAGGACTCTAATGGCTCATTGGAAGAAGAAGACAAGCTTCTAGCTATTGGATGTAGTGATAATTCTGTTTGCATTTGGGATATTAAAGAATCGCATATGGCTTTTGAAGTTCAGTCACCAGGTTGGTTAATGTATAATGTATTATTGGGGTTTAAGGATTTTGAAGAAACGGGTCTTTGATGAAAGAAAGTAAAACTAAAGGGGCTAAATTATAAGCAAATTTTGATGCGCTCAATCTGTAAAGTTGATATTTTTATTAGTCAGATTTCATATGTGCATTCATATTTCGTGAGCTAATTACTAACTTCTGGTAAATTCATTTACACAGTGTTTTGTGTTATGTTTCATGATTAGTTCCATGTTTTTAATATGTAGTTAGTGATTATATTTTCCCTTTTTTTGTCTTCAATGTAGATTAGAGAGTAAAGCAACTTGAGTGGTTATTGGAAATGCAGCAGTTTGGTGATACATCCGTAGAGGTGTACTCGACGGCCGACGCCGACAGTGAGGCTGTAGACGAAGATTGTTTGCATTGTTGGTCCTTCTACCAACACATCAAAAATGAAATGGAAATTGGCTGAAGCTGGGATGAATATGTCTCATGATGATCATGCTTCACATAAGAAGGTTATGTATTTGGTTAAAGAATACAACGCACAATCTAAAGACAACACCATTGCGATCATGCTTAACACCTAAGTCTGTTGAATTTTCGTTGGAGGAGCTTGCAAAGGTTATTGGTAATTTCAATCTGCCTTTTAAGATTAGGCAAGGTGGTTTTGGGGCTGTTTATTATGCAAGAGGCTGCAGTTCACGCTGATCTAAAGCAAGAACAAGAGCTGCTAAGGTTTGATGCACATATTCTTTTTCCTTGCTCCAATCTTTAATTAATGATTTGAGAATTTGTATCCCTTAGTCGGGTAAAGGCTTATCAAAGAAACTGGTATAAGATATTACCAGTAAGCTATCATTCCATGCTTCTAAGATTTTTTTTTTTATGCCAGTTGGCCATTTAAAGTCTCCAGCATGCTTAACATTTTTATGATGCTCATTATAGTGTTAATGATCAGCCAATTAAAGCATGACTGGAAGTTTCTAGAAGCCAGGAAAATAATGGATTATATATTCTGCTTGGTGATCACTTCCGTCATGAAAATACATGAGGCAAGCTGAGACTTTCACCATCCATTTGAGACTTTGTAACTGGATTTCATTCTATATCTATCTCAGTTTATGCAAAACAATATATCTTGCTTAGGTAAATTACAGTCATCTCAGAATGAGAACTGCATGTGTGATTATTGTTTGTAGTGGATCAACTTGGCAGATATAGAGCAAACATCTTAACCACATTCACATACATTTTTTTATCAGCAAACTAATCTTGGGTCTCATTTTAGATTACGAATTTAACTTCACATAAAAAAATTTATATATACTTTTTTCCTTTTATTATTACAGAGGCATGTAGTGGTTGGTTGTTTCATCATACTTTGATTCAATTGACGTCAACAATCACGAACAGGTTAATGGATTGTACATGTGTCCATTTTCTAATATTAAATCAAAGATTCTAATAAGAAAACAAAAAAATTACTTAGTAATCGTACCAAAAATTACAAGTAAACTATGAAGTTTGGTTTTCATAATTGGAATCTATAACTTCGTAATCAAGTTGTGTTTAACCAAAAAAAAAAAAAAAAAAAAACCAAGTTGTAGAGCAACCAAACCCTCGCATCGCGCGGGTCAATCTCTAGTTATATATAATGACAACATGGCATTAAAGGTTAAAAACTAGACTTTTCCAAAACCAAGGTCCTTCGGCGACTGATCCAATAGAACCAGTAACAAATTTTAGATAAGTGGACACTTCAAACCTTCTTTTTATCCCCAACTTACAGTTTTGTTTTCTTTTTTTCAATAAGAAAGCCAATCACTTATCAAAAGAAATCCATTTGCCACAAATCCCCTGTACATGTGTTTTATTAACTCAATACTAACATTAAAGATACTTGCTGATCTCATATCAAATTATGTGGTATGTTTTCTAATTTCGATTCATATATTTAGAAGTCAGAAGTTGCATATCAAAACATTTTTTAAAAAAGTAATTCAGATTTGAAAATATTAGTGGGACCTAATCAAACTGCTAGAAATCATCTATATTATTTCTAAGTATTGATTTTTTTGCATAAGGCTTGCAAAGTCGACCAATTCATATAGTTAAAGATTCCAAATAAGTCAAATTTATACTCAAAACTATGACCATGAATGTTTGAGAGTTTTTAGTGGTATTTATATTATAGATTTTGATTTTTAGATTTTAGCTTTTGGATTTTGGTTTTTGGATTTTCTCGTTCAAACAAACTCAAAAACTAAAAAAAAAATCTTTTTTTGGTTTTTGTTTAGAAATTTGCTAAAACTCCTAGAATCTAGATTCCTATTTTGTAGGGACCACTTTTCACATAGTCTTGATTGGATAATTAAGTGGTTTTTGGAAAATCAAAAGCCACTTATTTTCTTACTCTCTTCTTCTAAATCAGGTCCCAACCTTTGCTTGACACCATATTCAAATTGTAGATTAGGGTTTATCTACCATTTGAAAGAAGCAAATCCAATACCTCTCTCAACTCAACAAGGAATCACTTCAACCATTGACACGATTTTTAGTCAATGTAAGAATAGAAGAAAAAGAATAAAAGAACATTGTCGTTTAGAAGAAAAAGAAAACAAGTTAAAGATTGCTTCTAGCACGGGTTTACGTGTGTTAGGTTGTTTCTACAACTCTCCTGACGATTCATCAAACTTAATAAAGTTTGTATCTCTATCTTTAAAAGCTTTCGCTTATTGTAATGTTTGCCATTTGGGTCTATCCGTCTATGGCTTTCTACTTTGTAACCATTAGATTATTGAATGAATGAGAACTTGTCTGACAAAAAAAAAAGTCAAATTAACAAAACCTACATATTGATAACTATATTTGTATATATCTAAAGCTTACATAGATTATGTTTCTCTCGACACAAACCAGTTGCAAGAGAGGCAAATAGTACAAGTCTGATGATTAACGTTCCAGGATATGGACAAAGTTTTATCGTTCGTAGAGAAAGAAATTTGCTGTGACAACTAAAAAAGAAAAGAAAAATGACATTAATAAAAGGAAAATGACTAACCTCTTGAAGGCGCCAAAGAATCTTCCCGTCGCCGCCTTTAGGAAGAAGATTGATGGTTGCTCTTGCGTTATTAAGTCTCAAATTATGGTCTGTGAATAAGCATTTACTCACAAAATTAATAGAATAGAACGATGCTAACTGCTAAGCAATTTATAAAATAGAGTAAGACATTAACAAAAAAAAATAGAGCAAGACATGTTGACACCTAATTAAGCAATTGAAAAAAACATAAAGAAAACTTTTTTTTTAATTAAGGCCGTAATAAATGCTGAGCAATTTACAACAAACATAATAAGATCGTCGTCATTCGTCACAGCTAAGGCATTGACAAAAAATAAAATAAGATACAAATTAAATAAAAACACAACCGTGCACGTCTTGGTTATACTTTGAAAATTTAGGGATTAACTTTACTAAATTTTGTTTTCAAAAAATTAATATATATTATCATAATCACCTATATATCTAATATAATATATATTTGAGACCAAGTTTTTGTGAATAGATGGGGTGGTTAATTATTTTGTAGCCATTAATGAATTGAGTTATTTACAAGGGTGTGCCATTGGGTCAAAATAACATTAGGATCGAATAATCTATTAAATCCGATTATGGCCCATAATTCATTAAAATTTTTAAAACTTCTAACACCTTATTAGGCCGCCGATTACAAAATTTGGCTCGTAATCCATTTTTATTTAATTCAAGCCCGATAATACTATAGTCGGCTTAACCTAATTAAAAAAAAAAACTCTCTATAAATACTTATCTTAACAACATAAAAAATCATTAGTTTCGTATTAGGTTTTAATATCTCTCTATTTTATTTTTCTTGATTTTTCATGGTTTCTAATCCCTTTTTTTTATATTGCAGATCATTCCAATCAATGTTTCTCTTCACTTTTTTTTTGTTCGCTAATTGAGTTTTTTCTTTTTAGGATTTCTATTTTTTATCCTGATCTATCAACTATTGGTCGTGTTTATTATCTTATAATTATGATTTTTGTGTGCTTGATTTTGCAGATATATGTCAGATCTCCATGGTAAGAGTTCCTTAAAATCTCTTACGATTTATTTCCTTTAGGATCTAGGGTTTTGGTCAATTTTTGTTTTTACGTCCTCTTAATTTTCAGCATTTTTCAGCATTTTTCAATATGTTTCTCTTTTTGGATACTAATCTAACAATGTGTTCTTCTGATTTTTTTTTTAGTCCAGCAAAACTTTTGATCACTTGGAGCTTCACGGCACATCGTCAGGTAAGTTGTGTTATTTGGTTATTTTGATTGGCTTATTTTGTATTTTTCTTTTGTCGTGATTTTTTTGTTTAACATGATATACCTATTTTTTTTTTATCGTATCTTTTTCTTTGGTATTATTTGTTTGTGTTTGAATTTGATATGTTCTTTGTGTATTGTTGTTTGACTGTTGATGTAGTTTTAAACCTAATTTTGTGATTATGTATTTCGTTAGGTTACAGAGTAGAAGATTCGAGACAAAAAAATATAACGAAAAGGAAAAACTTTCAAAAAATGGTTAAAATAGTCCATCTCTTTGTTATGATATGCTCATTTTTCTTTAATTTAATCTATTATGTTTCCCTTTTCTTTTTTTTGCATGAATTAGTTCTGGAGTTGAACGTTTCCCAGAATCTGATCACGACCATTAGTTTCTTTTCTTCTTAGGTAAAAAACCCCTAAATCCATGGGTCTTTTTGATTCTGTAGTTTTGGGTTCATCCTCTTTGTTTCATTTTTGTTGGGTTTAATCCATAATGGAACTTGGATTGAAATATTGATTGAAATATTAGGTGATCTCGAGAGACTGAGTAATTTTTAATGGTATGATTTGTTCTGTTCTCTCTGTTTTCTTTTTGTTTTCCATTTTAAAGTTTTTGTTTGAAAAAAATTGTGATTCTACTTCAACAGAAAAAGTTAATATCTAATTGTCTCTTTGAGATTGGATCAAAAAATCTCTTAATAAATATTTTAGTAGAGCTTTAATTTAAACTTTATCTATGTCGGCTAATGTATCGAGACCTGGGTCGCTGCTTTCGTTTTTTTCTATCTTTTATTCCATTTCTAAGCTTATGATCGTATGTTATTGTAGAGAAAACTCTTTAGCAGAAACTTGTCTTAAAAATAGGTTTTAGCAGCGTGTGATGCGGAAAGCAACTCAGTCGGTTCTTGGAAAAAAAAACAGTGATGGCTTTCAGACCATCCCTTAAAACTAAACTTAGGGAATTTTTGCATAAGACTTGCTTACATGACCACCTCTCGGCTCCTGAAGACCTGGTCAAATCAATATACGTCGGCTCTTACAAATGTAGCCGGTGTTGCTGCATGGGATTTATCTTGAGTAGATCTTGAGTTCAATCTTTTCTTCAATGATTTGTTGTGTCACAGGGAAATTTTTAACTTTATTTCACTCAAATACTTTCTTAATTATCAATTGATGGCTGTTTTTTGTTCACAACACTACATTCAAGAAGACCTTTCGTGATGAATTCTTTAGAATTCAAAGTTGTTTTAGTTCTGTAAACTTTCTGATGATTTTACACAATTTTGAATGCTTATGTTTGTCACTTATATTTTATTCAAATTCTGAGCTTTGATCTATTTCTATGGATGTCTCATTCACTAATACTATATGGCTAGCAGGGTCAGTATTTAGTAGTTAACTAAAGATATGCTTTTATAGATTTTTATGAACATACTTCATGATATATCATGTCTTTGTTATTTAATCTTGTAATTAATTGTTCTTATTTTTTAAATCTATTACATGATAATTTTTGTAGCGCTGTGAAGTTGAGCTTTTCATATAAAGCAGATGTGGTCGAACACTATCTTTCCTTATAAGGTATGAGTTCGCACTGGTGCTTTGAGTCTTTGCTTGTGTTCAAACGTCGCATAGACCCTAGACTTCTGGACTTGCATTGAACTTAGTCGTAAAGAGTGTTTGTGCTTTTATTTTTTCGTCCAATAGTAGGCCTCCTCAACTATAAGGTCAACTTTTTTCTTTAATCTAATTTGAGGATGGTGTAGCTGAGCCGATCTCTGAATAAAATCAGATAAGGTAGAAGATTGAATGTGTTAAGAGGTGAGAACTGAGAAGTAAGCTTGAGGAATCGTTAGAGAAGATTAGCACATTTATTTAGAGAAGATCTCTAAATATGTAAGCACATTGTTTAAACCGGATGACTAATTTTTTTTATAAGATTTATTGGATTTAACATAAAATAACTTTTTAATAATTTTTAAACATAGATTTTATTATGGTGAACAACCAATTTTGTGCAAGTCTTTTTAATATTTTGGTGTTTATTTTCATTATGGACGACCAAGTTAGATTTCGTTTATTGCTTTACATCAAATGTTAACAATAAAATTTTGATTATATTGCCAAAAATTGGAATGATGTTAACAAAAATTGAATAAGCTATTAAACTTGCGCAAGTACATCTCCTTGGTTGCCCATATCGCACATTACATTATCCAAGTGAAATATCTATATGATTAGTCGTAAATTTCAAAATTGTTGCTATTTTTTAACTTCCGTTAGAGTTTTGATGCTAAAGTTTTGTTTTAATTTTATAATGTGCGACCAATTATGTGCAATGGGTTTGATATTTTATTTGTTATTTACTAATTTTTAATTATATTCTGTAGTGTTACAATGATAAATTAGAAATTCAATCTACTAACAACAAATTATAAAATATTACATCAAAAATAAATAATGGAAAATTATACCATGTCCAAAGCTTATGTTCGTGTGTTTGAATTTTCATAAATGATTTCAGATTTAATTAGATTTGGAGCTTTAGAGTTTTTATTGTATCGAATGATCATTGACATGCAAATGTTTTCGATATTTGATTTTTGACTTATAAGCGAACGGTCAAGGTAGAAATTATATAGTTTTTTGTATTAAATGTCAAATTTAAAATAGACTCAACTAACAAACATTTTTACAAAATTAATTAAAAATATACTTAAAACATTTTATACCCCGCACTGGGCGCGAGTACCTCACATAGTATCTTATTATATAAACATTGGTTGCACTCACGAGAAGCTGACACGTGTCAAAATTATAATTAACGAGATCATGATATGATTCTTTAATTATAATACCTATATATATCTTATTTTATTTGACACGTGTCATAATCTCGTTAATTATAATTTTGACACGTGTCAGCTTCTCGTGAATGCAACCAAAAATTATATAATAAGATTTATAACTCTTTTCTTTAACAAAATATGATTTTTTCTTCTTTTCCTAAAACAATTTCAAAATATATCTTTGACAACAAAATTTTAATTAATGTTTCTACCTAAATAAAATTTATTTTAAATTTTAGGCGGGTCCTAATAATACATATTTTTTTAGGTTTGATTAAGTTTGGTTTGGATCATGATAATTCGGTACAACAAAATTTATACGGTACACATTATTTTTACATTCAGTTTTGGTTTGATTTGATGAATTTTAATTTGGTTCGGTTCAATAATTTTGCAAAAATCTAAAAACTTTATTCAGTTTTTAATTTTATTTGTTATTGTTCATTTTTTTGTAATGATTGAATTCACTCAGATTCCCAGATTATGCAAATGAATGATGTAACATTATTTGTTTCCATCAGATTCTACAACGATTGTACAAATAAACAGGTACCATTTAAGGCCACTGACTCTACAAAATATAAAACAAAACCACATCAGAAAACAGAGAGTTAACCGGTGGGGTATTGAAACCGGAAATGATTAGGTGAAAATCTCAACCGTTCAATACCAAAATGATCCAACGGCACGGATAGAACCAAAATTAAAGCGGGATCGAGAAGATTAGGACTTAGGACTTAGGTCGTTTGCGATTGCATTCAAGTTTAGTTTAGCTATGACAAAGAGAATTGATTTATTTTGACAACACAAAACCGGTAATCACCAAATAACAAAATTACTAAACCGGTTTTAACAGTCAATTCTGTTCTCCTCAGTCTCTCTCTTTCACTTTCAGTGGTACTTTTAGGGTTTTTGTTGAGAAGCCAAATCGGAGAGATGAGGATATCTTACAGTTAATTTGTTACCTTATTGTTGATTATGAATTCCATTTAGCACGAGAAATGCCTAGGAAAGTGAAGTTCTTAGCATTATGTCAAAAGTTTGATTGTAACATTAGAATTTTCTTATGATATGTCTTGTTCTTAACTTGTCTTATTCACAGCCATTACGGTTCCTTTTTGAGCTGCTAATGAGCAAAGTCAACTTAAAATTGATATGTTATAGATTTGGTTCCAATCATCAGTTACAGAGATACCTCTATCTTAACATTCAGAGAATTACTAATGGAGAAGACTCATCTCTTATTACTGAAATATTGTGCAGGTCAGTTTCGTTTTCTGAACCTCTTTAGTCTCTGCCTCCCTCTTTCTTTGTCCGTATCATCTTTGATCTTATGTTGGTGCCAAATCCTTGTTTTAGCTGCTCAACGTTTTGGTTTGATTTGCTTTATGTTAACTAGCCAATAACTGAACTTAATATGTTGGTGAACGTTTTGGTTTGTGATTTCACTTTTGCTTCTGTATTTGATATTGTTGGAAACTTTTATCGCTTTTTTTATGTGTATAGGAAACTTCAAGTCGTTAGTTTCTCCTACACAAGATGATCCCATGGCGCAAATCATTGTACATGTGAACAATTCGAATCCGTTGCCTTTTATTGGCATACTTGTCGACTGTTTCCGTCTCTCTCTAATGGCCTGAAACAGAAGCTTATGAATCAGATCAACTTGTGGGGTTGAACCACTAGGCAGACAGAGGAGGATGAAGTGTAGGGCAGCCGAAGAACGGATGGTTGTGAGATTCATCGATAGTTAAAGGTGCAATCGAAGAATGAATGGTTGCAAGATTCAATGCTAGTTAAAGGTACAATTAAAGAACGGATAGTTGCAAGATTCATCGATAGTAAGACAGAGGGCTACGCGTAGGAAGGCAAGCTCTGAGTAAAGACAGAATTGGACTTGTACTTTTAGAGATTCTCCAATAGCTCAAGATTGAGGCTTCAGCTACGTACGCAGACTCTCAAATACCAAAGAACTGCGGGTCATCAGATCATGTAATGGCAATGAGAGTAACCAGGTTTGTTCATTTGTTATTCCAAAAAGAGCACAATTGGCCATTACTGATCTTACATGGTGATGTTTCTTCACATCCAACAACCAGAACTCCCCAGATTTGGATCACCAATCAAGATCTTTGCTCCACGTACTGAATTTGAAGCTTAGGGAGAAGTTAATTGTTGAGGAAAGGGCAGAGTGTAGCAGTGAACGAAAGGTGCTTCACTGTCCCAGTATTTATGTTGCTTTTCTAGTGAACATATTCAATTGATGTTGTGTCTGAGCTTCATGAGCATTACTGATACTATCTGCTAAACAAGAGTTGATGCAAACTCATGTGGACTCACTGAATATAAAGAAGCTTCCTCCAAGAAAATTCCTGATCAACTGAGAACAAACCACAAACTGTTTTTTGCAGATTCTCTAGTTGTCTCTCTTCTCCACCTTAGAATGTTTATTTTGATTGATTATTCAGTGGATTTGATCTATCTATTTTGTTTTTCAGGATAAAAAGAAAACCTTTTGTATTGACTTGAATTCGTTTTTGGGCAACATTTTTATCAAAGTTTGGCTTGCGGTCTGATTTTTTGTTTTCCTCTGTTTCCAAAATGATTCACATATTTGTATTTTGTTAATGAGACACTGTCTGTCATGGTGGATTACAAAACATGGAATTTGTTTTTTTCGGAATGGTAATAATTGAAAATTTGAAATACAGAACTATTCACTTTGAAAATGATTAAACAGATTCGTAATTCAAGACTCAGTCTAAACCGGCTTCAGATTAAATAAACCGGTATCAGAGTCACCCTCTTCCCTCTGAGTGTTCATTTAGGGTTTATTGGAGTTTTGCAGAGAGACTGAGAAGAAACCAAATCGAGAAAATGAGGTTTGCGATTGCGAAGAGATTTCTTCGTCGGAGTCATTTCGAGGAAGATGCTTGTTTCTGGGGACGATCTTTTTCTGATTATAGAGAGAAATTGGGTAGAAATGGGAAGCTACAGGATATGAAGTTAGATGAAGCTGTTGCTCTGTTCAGTGAAATGGTTCAGTCTCATCCTTTACCTTCCATTATTGAGTTCAATAAACTATTGAGTGCTATTGCTAAGATGAAGAAGTTTGATGTTGTCATCTCTCTGGGCGAGCAGATGCAAAAGTTGGGAATTTCACATGATCTCTATTCATACAATATTTTGATAAACTGTTTCTGCCGTCGCTCTCAGCTCTCTCTTGCTTTAGCTATTCTTGGGAAGATGATGAAACTTGGCTATGATCCCAATATTGTCACACTTACTTCGCTTCTCAATGGATACTGTCACGGTAAGAAGATTTCTGATGCCGTAGCTTTGGCTGATCAAATGGTGGAAATGGGATATCAACCTGATACAGTCACATTCAATACTCTAATCCATGGACTTTTTCTCCACAACAAAGCTTCAGAAGCGGTGGCTTTAGTTGATCGAATGGTAACAAAAGGCTGCCAACCAGACTTGTTTACTTATGCTGTTGTGGTAAATGGAATATGTAAGAGAGGTGATACTGATTTGGCTTTAAATCTGCTCAAGAAGATGGAGGAAGCAGGGAAAATAGAGGCGAATCTTGTAATCTACAACACAATCATTGATGGTCTTTGCAAGCACAAACACGTGAATGATGCACTCGACCTGTTCAACAAAATGGAGAACAAAGGAGTCACTCCGGATGTTTATACCTACAACTCCCTCATAAGTTGCCTTTGTAGTTATGGAAGATGGAGCGATGCCTCTCGGTTACTTAGTGATATGATTGGGAGGGAAATACACCCTGATGTGGTAATTTTCAGTGCATTGATCGATGGGTTTGTAAAAGAAGGGAAGCTTTTAGAGGCTGAAAAATTGTACGAGGAGATGATTAAAAGGTCTATAGATCCTAATATTGTCACTTACAATTCATTGATCAATGGCTATTGTATGAACAATCGCATAGAGGAGGCTAAGGAGATGTTTGCGTTGATGGTTAGCAAGGACCGTCTCCCAGATGTAGTAACTTATAATACCCTTATAAAGGGATTTTGCAAGTGTGAAAGGGTAGAAAATGGTATGAAACTCTTCCGTGAGATGTCTCAAAGAGGATTGGTTGGCAACACAGTCACTTACACCACTCTTATCCAAGGGCTTTTTCAAGCAGGAGATGTTGATATGGCCGAAGAAGTTTTCCAACAGATGGTTTCTGGTGGTGTGCCTCCCAATATTATGACGTACAATATCTTGTTAGATGGACTTTGTAATAACGGGAAGTTAGAGAAAGCATTGGTGGTATTCGAATATATGCAAATGAGTGAAATGGAACTTAGTGTTATTACATATACAACTATGATTGAAGGGATGTGCAAAGCTGGGAAAGTGGAAGATGCGTGGAAATTGTTTTGTAGCCTCAACCTCAAGGGAGTTAGGCCTAATGTTGTAACCTACACTACAATGATATCAGGATTTTGTGGGAAACACTTACTGCACAAAGCTGATGCCTTGTTTAGAAAAATGAAAGAAGACAAGATTCTCCCAAATAGTGGTACATATAATATGTTGATCAGGGCACATCTTAGAGATGGTGACAAAGCAGCATCAGCTGAACTCATCAATGAAATGAGGAGTTGCGGTTTCTGTGGAGATGCTTCAACCTTTGGGCTGGTGACTAATATGTTACATGATGGGAGATTGGACAAAAGCTTTCTCCATATGCTTTCTTAAACAGTTTCTAGAGGAAAGGAGTGGTAGAGCTACACTCTGCCCTTCAAAGCAACTGTGAAATATTTATGTTGTTGTACTAGTGGTTACTTCTCAACACAGTCTTCATGTTCTAATGTGTATTGCATTGGTAGCTTAATTCAAGATAAGTGGTGAGCAGCAGAAGACGCTCTTCCCTTCAAGAAGATCTTAGACTTGGTTTGGCATTATTATTGTTTTAGTTTGTTTGACAAATTTCTAGTTCCACTGAGTTCAAATAAAGAACTTGTTTTTTTTTTCAATCGCAGTTGTGTTTTTGTACACAAAGTTTCTGAATATTTAGCATCTATAACATCTAATTAAGATATGTCGTTTCTTCAATTAATAGAAAAAACATAGTGAATGACACTCTTTGGACACTTTTTTTACAAGCGAGTCAAAGCTCCAAGGTAGCATTGCGTGGAAATAACTCAGCAAGTGGTATTGATCATCATATACTGTTTCCACAGCCGCGGTTGAATCTGGTATGACTTTTTGTATTTCGTTGAAGCTGGTGAGACGAGCTTTTTCTGGTCACTGTGATGATTACAGAGAGGTATTGAGAAATGGACTGAGTGACATTAAGTAACTCTTTAGAGAGACAATTGGGCTTCCTACTACATCACCTCCAACGCCATCTAAAGGTATAGAAGAACAACTAAAACCAAATCTGAATGTCTCTGATCTTCTAATAAAATCCTCTTTCGGATTTAAGTATAATTGTTGATCCAAACCTGCCGTTTTTTGTTTTAGGATAAAATGTGAACATATTACCAAAACAGATAAGAGGTTAGCATATGCTTTCCTCTTTCTCCTAGCTAGAAGAGTGTCTCTGATTGAGCGGTCAATTTGATTGAAGAGATCAGCAGTGGAAGAGGTACTGTTGTGTACTCTATTGTTCCTTTCCCTCCAGAGCAAATAGCTCGTAGTCTGGGTAGCAAGCTTTTTGAGCTTGGAAGATGTCCCATGTGAAGTCGTATTCAGCCAGTTCATTAGCGCAGACCATTCGGCAAAGATGAACCGTAGTTGAACTCTGTACCAAACTTGCAAACTGAAGTCGCACTGAAGAAACATGTGATCTCTTGTTTCCGGTAGTGAGCTACAAGTTCTACAATCCACCAAGCAACAAGACAGGACTTAACAGGAAGGTGGTCGAGGTTACAGACCCAAAAGGTAAAGACTTGCTTCAGCACATGCCCTTTAAACCATACTGATGAAGCCCAAGGAACCTTATCACCATGCAGTCTGATCTCCTCCCAAGTGTTCCTTGTTGAGAAAATAGTGCCTACTCTGTTTTCTGTTTTCCAATAGAAGCAGTCTTTTCCGTGTCCATGAGTGCTGATCTAATCTGAATTAAATGAGCATTGTGAGATCGAGCTGATGCTCATTTATATATATAGAAGCAGTCTTTTATATCAACAATATATTTTTATATTTCCACAAACCAAACTCAAAACTTCATCTCAAAGGCGAAACAGCTTAAAGAACAACACTGGATTGTATGAAGCAATAACTTGTCCGATCATCAGCCCAAATAACACTCCGGGTCCATAGCCTATTGCTGCTGCTCTCCAATTCAACAGTTTTTCTTGTTTTTCTTGTTTTGGTGGTTTTGGCAGTTGTGTCTTTGGTGTTGCATTTTCCTTGAAGCAAGTCTCTTGAAGAGGAAGACCACAAAGATTGATATTCCCGTCAAAAAATGATTTAGGAAGACCAAAACTGTGTAGACTGTGGTATGTGGCCCGTGAGTTTGTTATGTGACATGTCAATGTACTCCAAGAATGAGAGAGTTGCTAGCTCTTGTGGAATATTTCCAGAAAGTTTGTTTCGAGATAGGTCTAATGACTCGAGCCTTGTGAGTTTGGCCAAAGAGGATGGAATATGACCTGTGAAATCATTGTTGGATAAGTTGAACACAATCAACGACTTCAAGAGACCTATGGATTCTGGAATCTCTCCTTGAAGTCTGTTTCCAGAGAAATCAACAACTGCATAACTGCTTAAGATTTTCTCCAGCTCCATGTTAAGCCCTTTGTTTCTTAAAAACATGGAAGGTTGATACTCATAATTGTAATTATCTCCCATGTACATCTGCCATTCATCAACTTCGGGCATATTGATCAAAGCTGTACTCCAATTGACAAAGTAATTTAGTGGTAAACTTCCGGTGAATATGTTACGCGATATATCGATTATCCATAGTTGTGGAAATGATAGAGGATGGTGAGTAGAATAGATTGGACCATGGAATCTGTTTGATCTTAGGACAATGACTTGTAGATTCGGTAGGTCCTTGAGCCAAAAGGGAAAGGTGTCAATGATTCCATTGCTCTCCATGTTTAGAATCTCTAAGCTTGTGCAATTTGCAAGAGACCTTGGAAGCCTCCCAGTTATTTGATTGTGGCCAACGTCAAGTGTTGTTAGTGAGCTATCTTTGATGAATATGTTGGGCAGCCTCCCAATGAGATTGTTATTACGGAGATTCAAATCTTCTACTGATTTACCCAAGCATGGTGGAACTGAACCACTGAAATTGTTGTGCGATAGATCAAGGACACCTAGATAGCTTTGATTGCACAATGCAAGAAGTATGTCTCCTGAGAAACTATTACTTGATGCAAACATGAACCTCAGTCTTGGTGAAATGATAGGAAGAGATCCTCGAAAAGCGTTCGACCTCAAATCTATTGTTAAAAGCGAAGAATTGAGGAGAACTTTTGGTGAACCTTCAAAACTATCCAAGGAGTTGTGAGAGAGAAGCAAATAGGACAAAGAAGGCAGATTCCATAACCACTCAGGCACCTCTCCTTTGAGTCTATTATATGAGATTTGCAAAAGCTCCAACTTCTGTAGATATTTGATAAATGTGGGGAACTCGTTAATGTTGCAGTTATACATGTATACTTCCCTCAGATTTGGTGATCCGGACCATCTGGTATTAAGCCATGATATATTATTCCCGGAAAGGTACAATATCTCTAGAGACTTAAAGGCCAGGGAAACGAAGTTGAATGGGTAGGTTGTGTTCTGAAAAGATAGGTCGAGAGATTTGAGGTTGGATAATTTTGAGATAGGCTCTAGGATTCGACCACTGAAAAGGTTATAGCCAAGGTCTAAGGATTCAAGCTTAGATGATAAAGAGCAATTCCTAGTTTCAAGAGAGTCGCTGAGATGGTTTTGGCTCAAATCAATACTTGACAGGTAAGGCATGGTGAGTAGAGAACAAGGAATGTTTCCAGAAAAGTGATTATTGGAAAGACTTAAAGAAGAAATCTTGGTTAGATTGTATAAAGGGGAAAAGCTACCGGTGAGCTCGTTATGTGAAAGGCTCAAGTCGGTTAAGCGGCTGAGATTACTGATTGAGAATTGAATTTCACCAACTAATCCCATATAAGTTAGATCCAAGACCTCTAAGTTGGTGAGTCTGCCGAGTTGGGCGAAGAATGATGAGGACGACTCAAAGTGGTTGTAAGAGATATCGAGATACCTGAGGTGGTGGAGTCTGAAAAGACTACTATTAACATTGAGGGTGCCACTGAGACATGAGCCTCGTAGGTCTAGTTCCGTTACTACACCAGTCTCGTTATCAAATACAACCCCATGATAGAGTTAACGTCTTTGTTAGTCCAAGAGTTTGTCCTTGAACCAACAACAACAACTTCATGGTTAGCCCGCCTACTGAAGTTGCAATTGGGGAATGGAAACTCATTTTTAAAAGCCACAAGGATCTCAATTTGGTCGAGACGTGGAAGAGACAGAGAAACTAGAGTGTTAACAAAGAAGAGATAAGATGAAAACAAGCAAACACGGTTTCACCATCGAGAAAAAAAAAAATTCTTGAAAGAAGAGATAGAAGAAGAAATTTGGTATGTATTATTTGGTTTTGTAGCCAAATCACTTTTGACAATCTATAATAATGAAAAGAGTCAAAGTCATATTGTTTGACTCTAAAATTGTGAAAATTTCCACTTCGGAAAAGATTGATAGCTACTGAGGACAAAGAATGGACCAATAAGCATATTAGAATCGGACTCAGAAGTCAGAAGTCACTGGTTCTCATAATTAATCCAAAATAAGATCTTCCCACAATCTATAATTCTAGATGGAGAAATGTAGCAACCAACTATTATATTTTATCAAAAAAATAAAAACCAATTATTAATCAAAAACAGTCTCTCTAGATCATTGACTCAACCAATACCAACTTTTTTTTAATTGATTGTTAAATTTATTCAAATCTAAAAATTCATTTTTACAACTGGATGTTATATTTATTGAGTTTTAAAAAAACATTAAAGTTTGAAGCATTTTTTGGATTTTTCTTATCTTGTCGCAAATCATGTCTCCATTCTCTTTACAAGTTTTTTTTATCTCCCATAAATCTGATAGAAGATAGCCGATTTCGCACTTGCTTGTCAATGAGTTTAGTAACATTCAATTGCATCTTTGGGATTTCACCATGCCTTATGTTATTTCGTTATTTCCAAATGATGTTTAGCGCAGCCTGGAAAGTATAGCGTAGGAGGAAGAGATGAACCTTATCCAGTGATATATCCATCAATAACCTCATGAGCTGATCCCAATCTCTAGTGTGCTTTAGTTGTAGCAAAATTTTGACCAGTTTGTCCCATATCTCCGCTGAAAAACTGCAAGAGAAGAAGATGTAATTCGAGTTTCAAGATTGTGTTGGCATAAAACGCAAGAAGTATTAGCCCATGTACTCCACTGCTGCATTCGATCCTCTATTGAAAGCCGGTTAAGAACAGCTAGCCATGAATGGAAAGCATACTTGGGTGTTGCAAACGAGAACCATATACTCTTCCACCATTCTTTGATTGGAGTAACCTGGCGCACTGAATTCCATGTATTTTTGGATATATACTTTGAAGAAAATTTATCAATCTTGCTTCGCCACATCACCATATCTTCATGAACCCGGTTTAAATTATCCATTCAATGCGTGTTCTTTCTGTGAATACAGAATACCAGCTCTACTGTAGCTAACTTGGGTATACCAAAATTGATAAACCCTCTTTGGCATGTTATATCAATAATCCGACCCATAGAAGACCAATGGTCATACCAAAAGAAAGTTGATATTCCATTGCAAACCTTCATTCTAAGAAAAAGCTTCGCCAGCTCTCTATACTTCAATAGCTTCCTCCACATCCATGAATCCAACGAAGAAAATTTATTCACTATCTAGAAAAAACCTTCTCGAATCAAATATGTTTGAATCCAATTTACCCAAAGAGATGAGTCTGATGAAAAATTCTCCAAAACAGTTTTAAGGAGCAAACTTTATTGGTTTCATAAATCCTTATATGGTCTGAAACAAGCTTCTTGTCAGTGGTATAAGAAGTTTTCACAAGTTTTAATCAAGGCTGGTTTCATTCAATCACATGCTGAAAACACTATGATTGTTCAGATTACTTCTACTTCCTTCATTGCACTATTAGTATATGTCGGTGATATCTTCATCGCTAGTAACAATGATATTGCCTTGGTACAATTAAAGAAGACATTGAGTGTGGCTTTTCAGATAAAAGATCTTGGTCCTCTCAAATATTTAATTGGTCTTGAAATAGCTTGCTCACATAAAGGGATATCAATTTGTCAAAGGAAGTATGCTCTGGACATTTTGGTTACATTGGTTGCAAACCAGTATCTACTCCTATGGATCCTACTGTTCAACTTACTATTGAGAGTGGAGATCTTCTACCTGATCCTTCTCATTACAGGGCTTTAATCGGAAAATTGTTTTATCTAACCATTACAAGGCCAAACATTACTTTACCGGTGCATAAACTCAGTCAGTATCTTAAAGCTCCAAGAGATGCTCATTTGGACGCTGCACACAGGATAGTTCCTTACATAAAAGCTGATCCATGCAAAGAAATTTTCTATTCCACAGATCCAGAGATTCGTTTTAACTAAAGGTGTCAAAACGGGCCTAAGCCTACGGGCATAGCCTAGCCCGATCCATCATGGGACGGGTATGGACACAAAAATATTAGGCCCACTAAAAGGCAGGTCTCACGGGCAAGCCCAAACAGATTGCGGGTTTTAGCGGATTATGCCCGCGGACTAGCGGATCGGTCCACGGATTACAAATATTTAATAAAAATAAATCATTTTTATATAGTTATGATAATACAATATGTAAAATACGTGATAAAATACAGAAATTTAACATATAAAAAATAAAATATTTACAAGAAAAATGATATTTAAAGTTTTAAAATTTTAAAATTTTTAATTTTAAATTTTTAAAACAAAATTAATTTTTAATAAATATTAAAATATGAAAACAAAGCCCGCATGCTGGCCAGCTAACTTGCTGGACTTAGTGGGGCGGGCCTGGACATAACTTTTTCCCCCGCGGATCTAGCGGGCCGATCCATTATGGTCCAAAAAAATATTGCCCGTCGCGCACAGGCTAGTCCGTTTGACACCTCTAGTTTTAATGCTTTCTTTGATTCTGATTGGACTACTTAACAAGATTCACGACCATCGGTGACTGAATTCTACATTTTCCTTGGTGATTATTTGGTTTCTTGGAAATATCGAAAGCAACATACAACATCTTGAATCAGTGCAGAGGCAGAGTATCAAGCTATGGCTGATATAACAAATGAATTGATGTGGTTTGCTAACATTTTTCATGATTTCCAGATCAAAACCTATGGTCTTGCTAACTTGTACTGTGACAATACTGCTGCAGTCCATATAGCATCCAACTCTTTTTTCTACGAATGTACCAAACACATTGAGAATCAACTTGTTGCATATTACTACTGAGAATCAACTTGTTGATCTTTTTACAAAAGATGTTTAACCATCTGTTTTCAAGTGCTTCATGGAGCGTTTCAACTTTTCAAGCCTGTATCTCGCTTCGTGAGCTTTGGTTTGAGGGAAGGGTATTAGAGGTTACATATTAATGAGCTGTTAAGAATGGTTGTTAGGCAATTAAAAGTGGTTAAGTGACTGTTAGCAAGTTGATTAGTTTGCAATCACCACCTGTATATAAACCAAAAAATTCATTGTACAGAATGAGAACAAATCTTAAATTCTTATTTGTGAAAATTCTAATAGAACATAATGCTCCTCTTTCGTTTGAACTGCTGCGGTTGAATCTGGTATGGCTTTTTGTATTTCATTGAACTGCTCCTCTTTCGTTTTCCATTTCCGGTGTCTGTTGCTGGTGAGACGAGCTTTTCTGATCACTATGAGTCTGTGATGATTAAAGAGAGGTATTGAGGAATGGACTGAGAGACATTTAAGTAACGCTTTAGAGAGACAATTTTGGCTTCATACTACATCACCTCCAACGCCATCTAAAGGTATAGGAGAAACATGTGATCTCTTGTTTCCGGTAGCGAGCTACAAGTACTACAATCCACCAAGCAACAAGACGGTCGAGGTTAAAGACCCAAAAGGTAAAGGCTTGCTTCGGCACATGCCCTTTAAACCATACTTATGAAGCCCAATGAACCTTATCACCACGTGGTCTGATCTAATCTCAAGTGTTCCTTGTTGAGAAAATAGTGCCCACTCTGTTTTATGTTTTCCAATAGAAGTAGTCTTTTCCGTGTCCATGAGTGCTGATCTAATCTGAATGAAATGAGCATTGTGAGATCGAGCTGATGGAAGGTGCCACTCATTTCCTCTGCTGCCATCAACTGCTTTAGCATTAAGAGGCAGCCCCATTAACCACGGTCCACTTTGGCCGAGGATATGAATAAGCAGTCCCAGGTTAGACCACGAATCATACCAATAGCTAGACGTAGTACCATCGCCCTACGAGCATTTGATGAGCTCCCAAACGGAGTTCAAAAGAACCCTGAAAAGATCAACTCTTTATGGTTTCCATTTAACATTCTCCACTCCGCGTTATTATTATTAGTCCTTAGCTCTGTGTCGTTTATCTGCAGAGCTGAATGAAGAATCACGTGCTTGAAAACAGAGTACTTTACCTTTAAGTCTTTGAAATAGAACAGAGTTGCTAGAAATACGAAGCCTGTGTAAGTGCGTCATTGTTCCTTAATACATATTTACACAAACCAAACGCAAAAGCTTCATCTCAAAGGCAAAACAACTTAAAGAACAAAACCGGTTTGTATGAAGCAATAACTTGTCCGATCATCAGTCCAAATAACAACACTCCGGGTCCATGATAAGTTACTAAGTGAGTAGATGACATGGCATGAAGATATGCAGAGCTGGGAACAGAAGACTAAAGAGGAAGAAGAAACGTTTTAGTATAAATAAGAGACTCTCACTTGTTTAGAGAGTTATCCAATTCGTGAGAATTGATGTATAGTATTGCGACTCCTGCGTGAGTTCGTTAGGGTTGAAGATTAGGGGCCTGAAACCTTAATATCTTCTTCATTGTAACAGATTGTTGATAAGAAATACATGAAACTGGAGTTGTGTTCATATCAGTCCATAGCTACTTAATAAAACATGCAAATTATAATAGGGTGGACTAAGATTAATGTGCAGAAATGAGATTAAATGTATGTTTTTGTTCTAATGAACCGAATTGGTTTGCATTCCGTAGTTATTTAATTATGAAATTCAAATTGTTTTCGTAAACTTTTGTTTCATTAATTATATTCCCAGGAACCTCGACTTTTTCCATGTCTGGATTAGTATAGTGACACTAAAAAGTAAAGCAAACAAGAGAATACAGAATGAATCGCCCGGTTATTGAAACCGAAAATGATTAGGTGAAAATCTCTACCGTCAAAATACATAAAGGATCTATCTTCTTCTTCAAACATTTCAAAAACAAAACCAGGGTTAACCGGGTAGAACCAAAATTAAAATCCGGTACGAATTCTCAATTTTTTTTTATCAAAGAAAGATTCATGTGATTCACATGAGTGATTTAGTAGTTTAGGGCAGATTGAACTTTGCATAGTGAGAGAATAGAGAAGAAGCTTAATCATCTGAACTCGAATCGAGAAGTGCCCAAATGTTTCTCCTCTCGTACTACTCTTTGATACACACTGTTGAAGTCGAGAAGTGGCTCCATACTGATGATGCTGGTACAGACGTTTCCAAACCTCAAATCATCAAGGCCCATGAGGAACTGGTGAACTTGTTCTTCTTCTCGTTCTTTAAGAATCATCTCTCTCGCGTTGCAAGGACATGTAGGGTTAGGCTTGTGATTAACTCTTCCCACTTAGCTGAAAGTTTACCGAAGTAATCCATCACGCTAAGCCAATTCTGTCGACACGAAGCCAACTCTGCTTTCAATTGATGCACACACTCCATATTCCCGATCGAGAAGCGCCACTGGATATCGTTCCAGAGCTTGCTTGCATCGTTCGTGAATTCACTGTACTCCGTACTCCATTGTTCCAGCTCTTCGGAGTCTTCTGTAGGCTGCTTGATGACTCCATTAACAAAACCAAACTTTCGCTTTGCACGAAGCCAATTCTCCATCTCTCTTGCCCACTCTCCCTAGTTTTCTCCTGTCAACACCACCGGTGATATGCAGGAACCAGGATTATCTGGAGGATGAAGAAGATAGGGTTATGGCGTAACCAACACTTTTTCACTAGACTTTGAACACACTGTTTTTTCTTTCTCTGTTTTGACATCTTCTGGTGCCATGTTTATTCCCTTGTAACTCGATCTTTCAACTCGATTTTTTTGCTATGGATCTTTGCTTAGAGAGGCTCTGATACCATGTTAGTCGGGAGACGATCAAAACTGTATACATTTTAGTATTAACTATCAAATTCTATTTATACACACTTTGATTTAACCTACTTTACATAAAAGATATCATAAATATATGTTAAATATATTATTTAGAACCTTCTAGACAAAGCGTTGTAACTCTTTTTAAACCTTATAGACGAGGCCTTCTCAACATAAATAATCTACAAAAACTAAAAAAAAATTATAAAAAAATGTATTTGAGTCCAGCGGTATTCGTAACGTGGGTTGGAAATACTAGCAGCATTCTCGATGTATGTTTTTTAAATTGAGCGTTGTAAAGACTCACTTATTTTGTTTTCTCAAAGATTAGTTTGAACATGTTAACGTTTTGTGATATCATAGCTTATTTCTCATAACATGCATTCTTATATGACCTTTAAAAGTTTAGAGTTGCCATTCAAGTTTCTAGAAGATTTTGTGAATATTCCACAGTTGAATGAATTCTCGTTTGCTCGAACACCGATTTCAGACCATCAAAATACATGTTTTTATTTTTTCCATGTAACCTATTTAAATTCACTAATTTAAAATATCAAATTAAGAAATGTTTTTAAAAAATTATATTCATTTTTTGAACTAATCCTTGATTATTTAAAATTATATATCATAATATTTTTTATTTAAATTTATACAGAATTTAATCCATAATTTATAAACACCAAAATAGATTAAACCGGTTTTGACCACCTCTTTTTGTCTAATTTTGCGGGATGAATAGAAAATATCATAAAATTAAACCGGTTCTAAATCCAAGACTGACATGGAACCGGTTCTTTGAAGCCTATTTTGGGAGATTCGCCGGAAATAGCAATTTGCAGATTCTCGTCTCGTAATCAAAGGTTCGTCCTTTAACGTCCTCTCTGTATTTTTATTTGACTTTTAGGGTTTGTCTTGTTGATTGAGTAACTTGGTTATGCTTTTTTTTTGTGTGTATAAATTTGCATTTTCCCGGTGACTGGAGTTTGTTCTGAGTTCTCCAAAATCAATCTTTTATTTTTAGGTTCGATTCAAGTAGTGAAGATTGATGTTTTACTGCCAAAGTCAACATTGAATGACAAAAGCTGCTTCTGAAGCCAAATTTCTTGTGTACTGAGATTCATTGGAAGCAAAAAGATGTTTTCTAGTCGCGTGCCTCCCAATATCATGACCTACAGCATTTTGTTAGATGGACTTTGTAATAATGGGAAGCTAGAGAAAGCATTGGTTGTATTCGAGTATATGCAAAAGAGTGAAATAGAAATTGATATTTTCCCGTATAGTATTATCATTGAAGGGATGTGCAACGGTGGGAAGGTGGAAGATGCGTGGAAATTGTTTTGTAGCCTCAAGCTCAAAGGAATGAAGCCTAATGTTGTAACCTACACTATAATGATATCAGGTTTGTGTAGTAAACGCCTACTCCAAGAAGCAGATGCCTTGTTCAGAAAAATGAAGGAAGATGGGCCTCTCCCAGATAGTGGTACATATAATACACTGATCAGAGCATATCTTAGAGATGGTGACAAAGCAGCATCAGCTGAACTCATCAATGAAATGAGGAGTTGCGGGTTTGAGGGAGATGCTTCAACCTTTGGCTTGGTGACTAATATGTTACATGATGGAAGATTGGACAAAAACTTTCTCCATATGCTTTCTTAAACAGTTTCATCATCCTCTGGTAGAGCAACACTCTTCCCTTCAAAGCACTTGTAAGGTGCATCAAGTATTTATGTAGCTTTTCTAGTGATTACTTTTCAACGCAATCCTCATGTTCGAATGGTTGTCTGTGAGTAGATATGAGCAAATATCAAAGCACATCCTCGGTGTTATCTCTATTGCGTCTGCCTTGTAAATATCATTAATTATAATTTTATTATGTATTGATAATCAAGGTGATCCAAACTTTTATCCCCCATTAATGGATCTAAAACAGGACACAATTTCAACTAGTCAAATATGAGTGATTTAGATAATTTCACGATTGAGAGGAATCTATTAGACAGAATATCCCACATCGGAAACTGGACAAGAATCTTAAGTAATATATAAAGGATATGAGCCTCTTCACTCATTACTAATTGGTTTTGAGTTGGAAACTCATAGTCTAATATGGTATAAAAGCCCGATCCACACATGTCCAATCCGATTGTGAAAATAATTATCATTTGTCCCTATTTCACTTTGTTTTAAAGATATTAAACAACGCAGAATTCACATGATAACTATATGTTTTCAGAAATAGTCTAAAACATTTTCAAAACATGAGATCTGATAATAAGGAGTGAGAGTTTTGGTTACTTGTATCGGAATACTGAAAAGATGGAGGAGAAGTACATCCGAAGACACAAACAGTACAAGCCACATCGTTCAGGTTTGGACAGTCGGACTTGCAGTCTGTTTCTTGACACTCAGTCAAAGTCTTTGCTCTCACAGTCACTATTACCAAAGCCATCAGCATTGTTATCTTAATCAAACTCGACATACTCTTGGTTTTTTTTTCTTTTTCTGTTTTGCTAGAGTTTACAACCTTTTGATTCACACATTCTTATTATATAGAGTTTTATTAAAATGTACACTGCTACATGTGTCAAGATATATACTACAAGAAATTTCAACATCTTTAACATTTTAATAAGCATGGTTATATTATTTACCTAAATTTTAAACATTTCTATTTTCATAAGTCCAATTAAAAAATATGTATGTAATTAAGCACAAAATAAAAATCTGATGTTTTATATATATGTATATATATATGTTTCTTAATGTATATATACATATATATATATATATCTCTATACTAATATTATGGAAATACATTTATAGAAATAACCTTTAAAATGTTAAATATTACATTAAATATCATTGGAATGAAGAACAAAATCAAACATTTCATTAAGGATCAAATATGCCTTATACAATAATTTTAAATATCTTGTTTTTAACAGAAAATATCTCTTTCATTTAAAAAATCTATATTAAATTTTTATATAGAAATAAAATCTCTCAAAATCTATTAAATTTTAAAAATAAAGAAATAACTATTTGATCCTAAAACATATGTAGTCGCAAACACGGACTGGAATGACCTTTTAGTGGCTCAAAGCGATATATAGCGTTTTCATGATTGTAATAAAATGCTAGCAACCACAACCGTATGTAACCATACCCGTCCGCAAACATAGTATTTGTGGATAGTCGTAGGAGAATCAATCAATTGCTAACTACTGCTTAGATAATAAAACAAACACATCGTTGATTTAGTGTTAAATATTTTAATGAATTACAGAAATTTAATTTTATTAAAATGTTTTTCTAATTTGAATTACAAAACTATAAATAGTAATAAAGTTTATCAGGGAAACACAGCATAGTAATAAAGTATGTCAGGGCAATTAAAATAATCAATTTTGTTCTGTGTATAATTTTCTTATTCTAGATTTTATTATTCTTTGAAAAAGATTCAACAAATATATTTATTTGATTTTTAGACTTTAGTGAATATTATACCATCACATTTCTTTCAAGAAAAATATATTTATTAGATTTTAGTATGTTTATATATAATCTTTTCATGCCGATTACATCCCAACATGTAAAAACTCCAGAAATAAACAACTAAATCACAATAAGAAATATATATATATATATATATATATATGTATATATATATATATTTTTGACATCGAAGAAATGTATAATAAAAGTTTCACAAGTCCATGACTCCTAAATCTCATCAAATCATAGATGGAGATTCATCATGGGTGGGTAACCACAACGTTCCTTACAACGTTGGTGGCATGCATTGTCAGTGCCACAGCCAACATCACAGTTCCGGTAGCATATGATCCGTTGGTCTACTTCGTTGGTCCCTGTAACCATGCATCATAAATCATAACCATCATTTGTGAGAATATAATTCATCTAAATCTTGATTTTACTACTTAGCCATTGCAAAATTCACATGGTATATATATTTTGAAAATAATTTTTCAAAGCCATGAGATCGGATTATATATTTTTATATAAAGAATTATAGAGATTGAGAATTTTGGTTACTTGTGTTAGGACCAGCACAGTTGAAGACACAACCATTACAAGCCATATTGTTCACGTTTTGGCATTGGGACTTGCAGTCTGTTTCTCGACACTCCGTCACTGTTTTTGCTCCCACGCCCATTATTACCAAAGCCATCATCATTATTATCTTTATCATACTTGACATCTTTTTTTTTGTTTTTGTTTTTGTTGGCAGGTGTGTATCAATTTTTGATTGAACACAACCTTATTATATAGTGCTCAAGGCATCTAATGACATCTCAATATGTGAAAAAAATCTGATTAATTGGACATGTAAAAATAAATTTTAGAACAAATCTCAATATCTTTAACAATTCAAAAATACATTAACTTTCTAAGACTATATAATCTAAAGGTAATTAAAGATCCTTTGATTATTTACCTAAATTATAAGTATTTCCATCTTTTATAATTAACTAGATTAGGACCCATCCAATGGACGGGGTTTCTAAACTTTTAAAATAAATTATGTTTAGATAAAATCAATAAATTAAATATTTGTTGTTAATGAAATAGTGTTTTAGGAAAAGAAGTAGAAAGTATGTTTCCTTAGAAAAAAAGTTATTTACATAAGTTTATTTTTTACATGAATAAACTAATTTAACTTTCTATTTATTATTAACATATTAAAAATTTATACCACGTTAAGTACCTTTTGGTTTCATCTTGTTGTTTATTTTTTCGATCACCATGTAAGATAGATCTTGAGAAAATACCAGGAACCAACCCGAAAAAGGGTACCAAACCTAAATCCAAACCGACAAAAACCAGAATGAGTCATAGACTCCTGAAGAACTGAACCGAGAACCGAATGGATACCCAAAATACTCGAAATATAACTATATACCCAAAAATATTAATAATATATAAACGTGATATAACCCAATTATCCAATATTTATAAACCCAAAAATATCAATTGTTTTAGACCAAAATAACCAAAATACTTAAAGTAACCAAGTTATTTGAAAGTTCTTAGTTTTATTTGTGAAAATTAAATCAAAATTTATTCAAATTTAACAAATTTTTAATTCATTTTTATGATATTTCATGTACATGAAACTGACTCAAACCTAGATGGATCCGAACCGAAGCAAAAAATTTAAATACTCCAATGGATCATAGGCTTCTAAACCGGATACACCTGAACCAAACGCGAATGTGAGATCTGTAAAAATGGATTCAGTAACCGGTGGTTATGCTCTCGCTCATATATAGGCGAGACGTTCTTCTGGCAAGATTTTTGTTGTCTCTCTGATGTTCTCTTTTTTAGATCTTATATCGGTTTCCAATGGAATATCATTTCCTTCTCACACCTTCACTCGCCAAAAAATTTCACCATTCCTTGGCTCCTAACATTTTCCAACAACATCCTCCAGCTCAACTCTTCCTTCACCATCTCTCGATTTATTCCTATCTCAGACTTTATACCTGAAGATGTTTGGTTTTCGTGGCTTCCTTTCTTTTCAGTCATCGAATTCTCATCCACCATCATCTTTAATCTCTAGCGGAAGTCTCACCGCCTTGCTCCCTCCTCTGGATCCAGATTAATGAATAAAACTTGGCTCCGCATAAACAGCTCTCTCTGAGTAGATTTTTGACTCTTTTCTTTTAGTTATTCCTTTTGAGAGAAAACAATTCTAACTTTTTTCCTTTGTGAGAGATCATTTACACACTTTTTATTCTCTATAAAAAACATTTTCTTCAACTTTCAGGTCTAATAGAGATGTTATTTTTTGTTTCGTAAACCAAAACTATTATGAATTTTCTAACTAATTTATTATTTTGTGCCAATTATATATAACCTTTGTTGACAAATTAGACAAAATTTTACTCTAAAATTTATTTAAAACCTAACCAATGAGAATAGTAAATTAGGTTGGATTTAAAAAAAAACAATTTTGTTAGTTCAAATAATTAGAAGTGTGTTAAATTTTTTTATTAGGGTTTAAATAATCTAAAAATCTAAATTTGAGAAGAAAAGTTTAAATTTTATTGAAGTAATAAGATTTAACATATTTTAGAAAAAATAGAAATTAAAAAATAGAAA
The DNA here is from genome assembly GCA_028015245.1 of Cardamine occulta. Taxonomy (NCBI): domain Eukaryota; kingdom Viridiplantae; phylum Streptophyta; class Magnoliopsida; order Brassicales; family Brassicaceae; genus Cardamine; species Cardamine occulta. Next base: position 5,433,182 of record CM051368.1, read on the forward strand.
TTTAACTTTTCGATGGTTTTCCTTTTCGATTAAAGAAAACAAAATACAATTTTTTCTACGTGTCAGAATCTTATCGATCAACCGACATGTGTCGTGATCAAATAATTAGAAGCATGTCATATTTTTTTTGGAGCTTAAATAATATAAAAACTAAAAATCTAAATATGAGAAAGAAAATTTAAATTTTATTAAAGTGTAAAGCTATTTTGTTATTTAATTTTTTCAGTTGGTTTTAATCTAAATATTTATTTTATTAAGTGATCCTGATAATCATTTTTTTAGTTCAAATAATTAGAAACATATGGTAAAAAATATTAGAATTTAAATAATATAAAAATCTAAAAATCTAAATTTAAAAAGGAAACTTCAAATTTTTTTAGATAATCAAATTTAACCTATATTAGTAAAATAAAAAGTAAAAGATTATTTATTTTATTATTTAATTTTTTGCTGGTTTTCCTTTTTCTATTAAGGAAAACAAAAATAACACAATCTCTTTTACACGTGTCAAAATCTCATCGATCGAGCGACACTTGTCATGATCTTGTTAATTATATTTTTGACACGTGTCAAACTCTCGTGAGAGGTATCAAGCTTTATATAATAAGATTCCAACTAAATATAATAGTTTTTAAGTAAAGTACATAGCAAATATTTAAAATTATTCACAAAAGGAAAAGATGAATTTAATATTACATAGTAAAATTTTTGTACATCTTAAATTTGAAAATAATGGAAAATTTTACTAAAACAATTTTTTTTAAAAAATACGTTGTAGCTATTTTTCAATCACTTACCGGTTTTTAATATATTTTTTTTAATTTCTAATTTAAATTTCAATATAAAAATAAAATAGTGTATATAAGTAAAATATAGCAATATATAAAATTAAGCGCCAAAAGGAAAGTTCAATTTGTTAGTTAAAATATTTTTTGAAATAGTAAGAAAATTGGCAAAAATTGAACGGAAACTTGGAAATCTATGTAGATATTTATAATTTATTTATTATAATCAGAAAACATTAAATCAAAATTTATTAACTATACCAATATAATAAACTAAACAAAAAAAAGGAAAGTTCAATTTTGTAATTGATAAAATTTTTATAAATATAAAATGAAAAAAACGTAATGGCACTGGAAATCTTTTTAAATACGTACTTCTAATTTTAGTTATATTCGAAAAAATCAGAACATTTTAAATGGAAATATAAGTAAATCAGGCAATCTATAAAACTAAAGACAGAACGAAAGTTCAGTTTTGGTCAACATAATATATATATCTTAAAAAGATTTTACAAATAAATAATACCAAAAAGGGTCGTCCGTAAATAGGATCCTAATTTTCTTCATGAGACATCGTCAATAGCAATTTAAATTTGCAGGTAAAGCTCATTCTCTTCCTAGTCAGAGGATCAGAAGAACATTAATTAAGAATTCGATGACATTGTTTTGATAAACTTTGTTACGAAATCTAGTGATCAAACGTCTAGAGAGGTTGCTAACACCATAGTAGAGAGATGAAGAACATTTCCCACCTTTGCCATTGTTGGCTCACTTCGCTAGATTTGAAGCTAAGCAATTTGATTAACATAATATCACCAATCCAATTGATGAAATAAACAGATATAGCCCGTGCTTCATACCCTATCAATCTGTTACGTCAAGTGTAATAGTCTTTTTTTTTTTTTTTCAATTCAAACATACCAATTTTATAACTAATTAATACTTAAAGAACAATTCTCCTTTAAAAAAAAAAACAAGCATTTCTTTTATTTTTTTGCCATCTTCCAAAATCAATTAAGAAACAAAGTACAATGAATACAGAGGCAAAACCACAAAATAGAACTAGAGATAGAAGGAGATACACATGAACCATCTCGACCGCAAGGTTCAATCAACACTTGATCATGGAGTTACGCCAGCCCACCAAGTGCTCTTAGTCTTTGCTATCGCTCGAGCGACGTGAACTTCGGAGACGACAAAACCATCAAACACACTCTTGATCCGATCAAGAAGATTCTGTACCTAGAAATTGGTTCCAAATTATGAAAATTCATTTTCTTCTTTTGTCTCTATTTTCTGGATTTGAACCAAACTTGGAACATAATAGAAAATATATGGCCACCATGATTTGTTTGTAGAATCTACAAAATGTAATACTGAGTAATCTCCATCATCCCTAATGTATATCATCTGCATGCTCGTTCCAAAACTTGCATTACAATAAACATTCATTTTCTTCCCTTCGTCGACTAAAAAACTAAAGAAACCCTGGAAACAACAACCAGAAATTTGCATGTCCACTGTAAAGAATCTGCTCCACAACACCGCGGTTTCGATTTCATTATCAATTTTATTGGTTACCCATATCTCAACCTTTGATGTACCAAAATTCTGATTTAACATTCAGAGTTGTTCTTCTTCTCTAACAACTGATAAATCCATAAAACCATCAATATTCCCAACTGCCGGAAGACAAACGTTTAAACTTATCTGTTGTAAAATCAAAACATAGTAAAAATTTACCAAGTTTATCCCAAGCAACACAGTAAGTATTTCCCTTCAAAGATACACCAATATTTGGTAGTATGAAAAAGTTGAAACCGGCATCATCAAGAACCCTCCATGAATCAGAGCTAAACTCATAGATTTCAAACCCAACAAACTGATTTGGTTTGTAACAATCCCACCACCTTATCAAGATCTTGTAACTTCGACAAGAGTTTTTTTTATTTCATATCCTAGAGCAAACCTAGATATCTTGTAACCAGTTCTGGGTTGGATCCACCTAGTTTCTCCCAAACACAGATTCCAAACCACAAGTCTATTGTCTTTGGTAGTGCATAACAACAAACCATCAGAGTGAAATACTTTATCGATATTGACTTCTTCTGAATTAGAATGAGAGTCCTTTAGGCTAAGTGTGTGTACCTTTAAACTCTATAGATGGAGGAGAAATGTTGATATTGGCACTCATTGAACAAACCCTAGCTTCCTTCAACACGAGTATACGATACTGCTTTGCTGCTTTATAGAAGTGCTTATTGGTGAATCCTTGGTCGTTGAATAAAGCGTTCCATCTTTTGCAAGTAGATGTAGATCTTATTCGTTTCAGAGATGTGGCTAAAATTCGAGAAAGTATTTCTTCTTGCAATTCGTTCGGAAGATTTGATCATCATCATTGTTTCTCTCTTTGTGATCTACTCAAGGAAGAAGAAAGCGACTCGGGTTCTGTAAGTAGAAATTAGGGTTTTGATTTTAGTGTTTTTTCATGTTTATTGTCTACAAATATTGTCTCACAAAAATAAGGGTTGACTTTTTTCTTTTTTTTTGGTAGGACGAGGGGAGACAATGTCTCCCACAATTTATTAATGAAAAAGAAAAAAACTACAAACAGACATAACGTGGATGCGCAGATCCCCTCATATCCTCCAACACTAACTGATTCAAGACCTCCGGTCTAGAACTAAGTAAATGAAAACCTAATGGTAATGAAAACACATAGTTCGCTAATCCATCTGCTAGACGATTAGGTTCCCTATACACAAGTGAGATACGGACTATCCAGTCTCTTGAAATAAAGTCATATCACAAACGTACTAAGAAAGACACGGGATGAGAATCATTAATCCCTGTATTCAAGAAACCAACGACCATCTCCGAGTCTACTTCTAGCTCTAAGTGCGAGAAACCTTGCTCCCAAGCTATGTATAACCCATAATAGACTCCCCACAACTCGGCTAGCGGTGCTGAACATATCCATATATTCAAAGAAAAGCCTCCCCGCCAGTAACCTTCCTCATCTCGCAGTACACCACCCGCTGTGGCTAAACCAGGATTTCCATGTGAAGCTCCATCCGTATTCAATTTCACCCATCCATCTGGGGGGGTGGTGTCCACGCAATGAATCTCTCCTCCCACACAACTCCATTAGGTGACCCCCACATATCAAGTGTGCCGTGACCACCTCCTTCGCCAACTCTTTAACAAACTGCACTCGATTACGACACTTCCCATCAGAACCAAACACATTACCGCATCTCCATTTCCATCCCCACCATATAGCCATTGCGAAATGCGTGGGCCACGGAGTACCTTCTATTTCTGCACCATCATCCATTCTAATAATGACTTCGCAAAGAACGACTTCACCTTACTCCGCGGTACTAGCCGATGCCAAATACCAGACGTTGCAGGGCAATCACGTAAAATATGAATAATAGTCTCATCTCCACCTTTACAAACCTGACATATCCCTGTATCAAAAAAGTGTCGGCGATGCCTCTCCACATTAGTCATTATTGCTTGATGAAAAACTAACCAAAGGAATAAATGGACCCTCTCTGGTGCCACAACAGTCCACACCCGGAGTAAGCTGACTTCACCATAAACTTACCATCCGATCTTTCTCCCTAAGATAACTTATCCGTTGCTCCAGTGACATTATCCAATACAGAAGCCACAAGTCTCAGTCCTTATTATTGTCAACATACTGAAAAATCTGTGTGAGATCCAATCCCAGCCCATTTCGCCATAAATCTCGGGCAAGGACCTCCGTTTCCCCTTCCGGTAAATCTTCTGTTACGAACTCCACTAATGGCTTATTATGTAACCACTTGTCCTTCCAAAAATGAATCACTCTACCATCTCCAAGGACCCAACTCAACCCTGGCAGAACTCCCTCTCTCAACCCAGTTCCCACACTTCTCCAAGTCGAAGACCAGGTACTCTTTGCTACGAGCCATGAAGAATCATGTACCTCTCTCACTTTATATTTGTGTCGTAACACCCTGGCCCATAGACCATCTCGATCATGTAATAATCTACATCCAAGTTTAGCTAACAACACTTTGTTCATAGCTCTGGCTGATCGAATCCATAAACCTCCATCCATTTTCGTCTCACAAACTCTTTTCCAAGAAATAAGATGTTGCTTATTCTTCTCCGGTGTACTCCCCCACAAAAATGATCTCGAAACTTGATCAAGACTGTCAACAGTCGACATTAGCAACAGAATTGTGCTCATAGAGCGGACATGAATCAATGATAAAACTGCTTTTGTTAGAGTCAACCTTCCCGCAAAGCTCAAGAAATGGCCTTTCCATCCCGAAAGTCTCGAAGCTACCTTTTCCAAAATCTCCCCAAACATTTCTTTATTTATCCGTTTCTGTAATATTGGCATTCCCAAATATTTACCCAAATCCTTTGTTGACTTAATACCGCTTTCATCACTGATTAACATTGCTAAATCACGATGGACATTACCTGAGAAAAATATCTTCGACTTCTCCAAGCTAACCTTCTGTCCTGAGGCCATACAAAACCTCTCTAAAACTTTCCTTATCACCCGTATTTGTGCCACAGAAACTTCTGAAAATAATATAAGGTCATCCGCAAAGCAGATATGTGACAACTTAGGACCCCCTCGAGATAAACTTATCGGCTTCCACTCTTTTGAATCTACCGATATTTCAATTTGATGGCACAATTTTTCCAAGCATATAACAAAGAGATATGTGGATAAGGGGTCTCCCTGTCTAAGACCTCTAGACGGTTTGAACGGCTCTGTTTTTTCTCCATTCCAAAAAACATTCATCGAAGGACCCATAATGCAAAGCATGATCCATTTGATCCAAGCGTCCGGTAACCGTGCTGCCTTAAGGGTATCTTCTAGAAAATCCCATCGAATACGATCATATGCTTTGTCAAGGTCAAGCATCAAAAGCATCCAACATTTCTTCCTTTCTTACATTGCATAGAATTAACAGCCTCCTTGACTAGTAAAATATTATCCGTGCTCAGCCTCCCCGGAATAAAACTTGACTGTGCAGGGCCTATCAACATGGGCATTACTATTTTGAGCCTCATCACCTAGTTTTTGTAATTATTTTGAACAAAACATCACATAAACTTATTGGTCTAAATTGTGTTATTTTTTCTGGCTTCTCCACCTTAGGTATCAACACCACCAACACATTATTTAGCTCACATGGTAAGCTACTCGTCTCAAAGAAACCCGACACAAACTTAGTCACTGAATCCCCAACGATATCCCGACATTGCTGATAAAAACCTGGTTGAAACCCATCCGGACCTGGAGCTTTAAATTGTCCCATACTTTGTATCAAATCTTCTACCTCCCTTACTGAAAATGCCTTGCTCAGACCTGTCAGTTCCTCCCGAGAAAACCTTACAAAACCTACCTGAGGCAACTTTTTAACTACTTGGTCTACATCCTCCATAGAGTAAAGCCACTTGTAATATTCCATAGCCATCGTTTCCACTCATGCGACTCCGAGATCTATCGCCCCTCATTATCTTTCAACATTTCCATATGATTCCTCCTCCTTCTAATAATCGTCAACGTGTGGAAATACTTTATATTACGATCTCCCAGCGCTATCCACTTCTCACGTGATTTTTGGAATCAAATGATTTCTTCCTGTTCCAAAACCACATCTAATTCCTTAATTAAATCTGCATTTGTACTCAACAACACATCCGTTTGGTTTAAATCCAACAGATCTTGGACGGTTTTAATTTCCACAATCAACTGATCCTTACACTTTTGAACATGTCCGAATACTTCTCGATTCTACTTTTTCAATTTGACTCTGAGTCCATTTAATGCCTCCAATGTCGTCAACTCTCTATTCCATGAGTTGGACAACAGTTTCTTAAAGCCACCATGCTTAAGCCAAGCTGCCTCAAAACAAAACGGTCTCCTGCTCGGGTTCCCTCTTGCCTCAGGACACAGCTGAATATAAAGAGGAGCATGATCAGAAGATAAAAATGGTAAGTGAGTAACAGATGCTTCCAGCCATATCAATCTTGCCTGAGCACAACACAAAACCCGATCTAGTCATTTTGCAATAAAAGTATTCACCATCCGCCCCTACGCCATGTGAATTTGTTCCCTCTAAATAAGGGTTGACTTTGGCAAACCTCCCAAACTTTTGGACTCATCACTAATCCCCCAAAATTAAAAAGTTCATCAATAAACCACCCATACTTTCCAAATTAAAATAATTCCACAAATTTAATGTAATCTACTTAATTGCGTTTAATTAAGTAAAATTTGTTTAGAAAATTGTGTTTGCCCATCTGAATCGTTTGCTGGTTATGTGACCATGTATTCTGCAAGATGATATCTGAGTGGCACACTCTATGGCATTTGTTCATGAGTTTCAACTCTTTCTGTGCAAACACATTCTTGATGTTCTAGCAAGCTCAGCAACGTAGATGGAATCCAAAAGTAAAATACTTTCTGGGAGTTCTTCCTTATGTCAAGATTAAGAAGCCAAAACGCAATGAGAAGAAAATGGGGAAAAATCCCAGATGAAGAAGATCATAAATATAGTTTTTGTTCATTGTTTTCTCAGATTTTTGATGTCGGTTTTTTATTTTATTTTGGGAAGTGAAACTCTTTAGATACAGATTCTAGATTATTTTTTTTCCTTTTTTGTAGTAGTTATTGGTGGTGATGATTATCTTAAGTAGATTTGATTTTTAACTTGTGTTTGGTGCATCTTCTTAGTTTGACTTTCCTTTGCCTCAATTGTACCATAGTTATATATGGATTTGTTGCTTTCTTCTGTTTCTCTTGCTCTGGGTGAACTTGATCAGGTCAGGTCTAACACTTTGATTCAAAAGTCTTGGTTTTGGTTATAACTTCCAACCGTTATTTTATTAAGATCAGGTAAATCCCAACTTATTGTCCAACTCTATGTTAATAGGATCAGACAAAATCGGGTACAGTTCTTATCCCAAGAGTTAAAACATATAAATGATGTTATAAAGGTTTTAAGGAGGCAATAATAATGTATTGAATTCAATGCACCCATATATTATTACCGACATAAGTCAAGGGTAGTTAGGGGTTTTTGATATAACTTAGAGTTCTAATCTTAATGGGTTTAAGGCCTAGTTTGGCCGACATAACTGTTGTATAAATATTAACCTTTGTTCATGAAATAAGACAAGCAAGTTTGATATCCAATTCTACATGGTATCAGAGCCTAGGTCAGAAGAAAAACCCTAAATATTTGTCTATCTAGTTGATTATTCTTTTCAAAATTCTTGATCTAGTTAATCGTTCTCTCTTTGGTTAAGAGTAGTTATAGGTGATATTACTGGAGAGGTGTCAAAAGTTCGACAAAACCATCGCTATATTCACTCACGAGTTCTAACAATCCTGGTGCCGTGATATCTCCTATCTTTTTTAATGGACATGATTACAACGAGTGGGCTTGGGAAATTCGCAACGCACTCCAAGCCAAACGAAAAACATGTTTCATCAATGGTTCCTTGAAGAAACCCTCCACCGAAGACGCAGCCATTGAAAATTGGGAAGTTGTGAATTCTATGATTGTTGGGTGGATAAGGGCTTCAATCGAGCCAAAGGTGAAGTCAACGGTGATATTCATATTGGATGCTCATCAGTTGTGGAAGGAGTTACAGGGGCATTTCTCAGTCAGAAATAAGGTTCGCATATACCAACTAAAAGCTGAACTTGCCGGGAGTCGACAAGACGGTCAAGCCATCATCGTGTATTATGGGCGTATGTGTGCCTTGTGGGAAGAATTGCAAGTGTATAGGCCATTGCATGTGTGTAGTTGTGGAGCAGCTCAAGAAATTTCAAAGGAAAGAGAAGAAGAAAAACTTCACCACTTCGTGATGGGTCTCGATGACTTTAGGTTTGGTAGCTTGTGTACCACGCTTATCGGAAGTGATCCGTTACCATCTCTTGGTGAAGCTTATTCTCATGTTATACAAGAAGAACTGAGACTCTCAAACTCTCGGTCTCGCGAACATCAGCAGGAAGCAATCGGTTTTGTCGCTAGAGGAGATTCACGAGGTCAATCATCGGAGGTGACAGCGTTTGTTGGTAGAGCTGATCATTCATCCATAAACAGGTTGGAGAACTCTATTCTTAAAAACAGAGATCGTCAAGTGGTGTGTGCACATTGTGGAAGACCTGGACATGAGAAAAAAGACTGCTGGCACATCATCGGATTTCCGGAATGGTGGAATGATCGTTCCGAGAAACAAGACCGAGGAAGGCCTAGTAGTTGAGGTCATGGCCGAGATACTATTGTGGCATTTGGACTTAGTAGAGGACAAGTCACCGCTGCTCATGCCACCACCTCCAACTCATCAAATTTTCCTAAGTTACCGCAAGACCAATTGAAGACTTTGCATCAATTGCTTGCCAAAACATCAAGTCCTGGTAATGGTGATAAATTATCTGGTACGAAAGATCTCGGTGATGTTATTATAGATTCCAGAGCATCTCATCATATGACTGCAAATTTTGATCTCTTACATAGCGTTACGAGTATACCTCCATGTGCGGTGGGTTTTGCTGATGGTAGTAAAACCATGGCAATAAGTATGGGTGTGTTCCCTTTATCTGATACAGTTTCATTGACCAATGTTTTGTTTGTTCCATCATTAAACTGCATTCTCATATCGGTTTCAAAAATTCTGAAGCAAACAAAGTGTGTGGCATTGTTTACTGATACCCTTAGTGTTTTACAGGACCGTTTTTCAAGGATCGATGCTGATTGGAACCAGTGAAGAGTGTGAGGGGGTTTATTATTTTACGGAGGTCGACTGATATATCATGGTTTTTACGGTTTTTAAGCCATGATATATGTCCTTAATTGAGTCTTTTATGAGTCTTTAGAGTCCTAGTAGAGTCTTTTACAGGTTTACACGCATTTATGGATTTTTGGACCTTTTGGAGCATTTTGGAGCATTGTTGCTCAGAAGCTGAAGCTGGAGTATGGATAGACCCATGGTGTCGATCGACACCACCATGGGTGTCGATCGACACGTGCCACCTGCTGAAGCCACACTCAGAAATTTACAAGTTTTGAAGATTTGCAACTTTGCCCAGAAGTTTCTATTATTTACAAAAAGACCCAAGTCGTGTTTTAGAGTCTTTTTAGGGTTTTTATTCTAGGAGATCTATCTAAGCTTTTTGCAAGGAGACTTCGAGAGAGATTGAGAGCTTGGGGCTGATTTTACTCTGTACTTCCGAGAGAAGATCTTGAACCCCTGTTTCTATTTTTCCTTTTGAGTTTATTTATGATATCTATTTTATTCATGTCTATGATTTCATTGATTATGTCTAAGTAGATCACTTGTTAGGTTCTGGGATTCTCACTAGGGTTTTCATGGATTTGTAACATTGATTGATTGGTTAGGATTCACAACTTTATAAGTTCTTTACCTAGGTTATCCTTAATGCTAGATCTAGCCTGATCACCTATGCATCTAGATCTTAGGTTATTGAATTAGCACGACGGTGTGATTTGAAACTTGACAGAACCTAGAGTGAGCAATTTAGATAATTACAAAGGAATTTGGATTAGATAATTTGTGAACAAATCAAACTTGAACTTAATGCTTGTTTAAAATCTTAAGTCTCACAAAGGAATTTGGTTTCTTAGGTTTTAAGCATAGAGAACTTTCACAGCGGGAGTTGGTTAGTTCTAAGTTAGTGTTTTGAGTTCTAGAACTAGAATTTAATTTGATCCTAGCCAGTCCGTTGATTTACATTTCCTGAATTCCTGAGAAGTTTCCTGAGCTTGACCGTTTCCCATTTGAATACAACAACTCTCATTTACTTTTCTGCATTGTTTTTATTTATCACCTATCGCACTTAGCTTAATTTGAAACTAAAGAATCTATTGTGAAATATTGTGAGTCTCTGTGGATTCAACCCCTGTATAATACAATTGCATATCTGTGCACTTGCGGTATAGCTCTAGGGTTTAAACTTTCAACATATCAAGTTTTTGGCACCGTTGCCGGGGAGTCTTGTTTCCAATAGATTTAAGTGTAGAATTTAGACTAAGTTTTTATTTTTCTGTTTATCTTACATATTTTCTTTTCTTTTGTCTTGTGTATTTCAGGTGTATGCCTAAGTGTGCTACCAGGAGCAGCAAAGACAGTCAGCTTTTGTCTCTTCCGAATCAAGAGCTTGCAAAGTTAGAACGAGCAGGAAGGAAAGCAAAGAAACCAGCAGAAATGGTTGAATGAGTAATAATACTTCAGGATGAAGCTGGTGTTCTTAGGGACCAAGAGGGTCATGTGTGCAACAACCAAGGGTAGAGACTTGATGATAATGGGAACCCCATTGTGCCAGTAGCTGTTGTAGGCGTAGAGAATGTGCAAGAGAACGCACCAGCGCGCGCGGGAAGAGGGAGAATACTTGGAGATTACAACAGACCTGATGAGTTTTATGTGAATAGGTCTGTGATTCGACTTCCCACTTTCCAGCGAACTGATTTTGAGCTGAATCCGTCCTACTACACCTTAGTTGAACAACATCCTTTCCATGGGCTTTCTCATGAGCACCCCATGGATCACATTGAGAGGTTTGAAGATCTGGTGACTAGCATGAAGCACAACAGAGTCAGCTATGACTACCTCTTTTGTAAGCTTTTCCCATACTCTCTTAGTGGTGAAGCAGCTTATTGGTTGAAGCAATTACCTACAGAGTCTTTCACCAATTGGGAAGATACCAAGAGAGCTTTTTTGTGAAACTTCTATGATGATGCGAGGTCTAAGGATTTTAGGAATAACATCTCTCAGTTCACGCAGAGACCTACTGAAGCATTCAAGGCTGCTTGGGTGAGATTCAGGTCTTACCAGAGAGATTGTCCGCATCATGGTTTCAGTGAAGTTCATCTGTTGGGTATTTTCTTCAGAGGTGTTGATTGGAGATATCAGATGGCTTTATATGATGCTAGTAACAGAAATTTCAACACAAGGTCTCCAGAAGAAGCATATGAGTTGATTGAGAACTTGGCGTCTAGTAATAGCACCAAGAATGCTGATTTTGAGAGACAAAAGCAGGCTGGGAACATAGACGGAAAATAGATTACTGAGCTGAAGACTAAGTTGGATTCGATTTATAACATCCTTACTATTGCTTTTTGGATGGGTACTCAGGCTTCTTTCGCGTACCGCAGAATGCCATTTGGATTATGTAATGCCCCAGCGACATTCCAGAGATGTATAATGTTCATATTCACGGATCTGATAGAGGATTACAAGGAAGTATTCATGGAAGATTTCTCAGTTTATGGCTCCTCTTATCATGGGTGTTTGGATAATCTGTGTAAAGTACTTGCTAGATGCGAAGAAAAGCACTTGGTTTTGAATTGGGAGAAATGCCATTTTATGGTTCGAGATGGTATTGTTCTTGGACACAGGGTTTCACAAGACGGGATTGAGGTTGACCGTGCAAAGATCGAGGTGATGACGAGTTTGCAGGCACCGGATTCTGTCAAAGCTGTGAGAAGCTTTCTAGGACATGCTGAGTTTTACAGGAGATTCATCAAGGACTTCAACAAAATTACGCGACCATTGACCGCTCTGCTATGTAAAGATGCAAAGTTTGAGTTCACCGCTGAGTGCCATTCAGCTTTCGAGCAGATTAAGCAAGCATTGGTTAATGCTCCAATAGTACAATCTCTGGACTGGGATTTACCCTTCGAGGTAATGTTTGATGCTAGCGACTTTGCAGTTGGAGCTGTACTAGGCCAGAAGAAGGACAAGAAACTTCACGCCATTTACTATGCTAGCCGAACACTTGATGATGCGCAGAGAAACTATGCAACTACCGGGAAGGAGTTGTTGGCTGTGGTGTTCGCATTTGAGAAGTTTCGACAGTCCTTGGTTGGTTCTGAGGTGATAGTACATAGATCATTCGGCTCTGAAGTACTTAATGCAGAAAAAGATGCAAAACCAAGGCTTCTTTGGTGGATTTTGCTTTTTCAGGAGTTTGACATTGAGGTCCGGGACAAGAAAGGCTTTGAGAATGAAGTCGCTGATCATTTATCCAGGATCAGAGTTGATGACGAAGTTCCTATTGATGATTTCTTACCTGAAGAGAACGTCTATGGAGTTGTGGTTCCTAAGGACACAACTGATGCATGAGCGCAGTACAGTCAAGCTCGTGACATTAAACAAGCGCTGAGTGGGAGGCAACCCACTGGTAAGTCTGTATATACTTCAATTATGAGTCTTGTCTTTGTTTAGATTCCTTTTTCGCATGTTTCGAGTCATGAAAAGCAGAAAAGGAGCTCTTTGTCGACCATGAGGGTCGGTGTCGATCGACATCACCCTTGGTGTTGGTCGACACCTATACAAAGAAGACGAAACCCGTATCAAAGTGCTGGTGTTGATTGACACCACCACTGGTGTCGGTCGACACCCACCCCCACGTGTTAAACCCTATAAATGTTCTTTTCTTCTTCTTCTTCTTCCTCTCCCTATTTCGTGAACACCCTACGAAACCACCACCCCCAAATCCTCAAACTCTTCGATGTTCCATCAAATTGTGTGATTCAAAGCCCTAAAATCATTAGTTTTCAGTGCTTATTCCATTTCTACACTCCATTTACTCAGAATCCAAGATGCCTCCTAAGAAATCCTATCAGCAACGAGATGGTGCATCCAGTTCACAGCCACCTGCACCTTCTCCATCACCGCCTCACTCACCGCCCTCCTCACCTCCATTTCCTCCGTCCCTGCGATAGCTTTTCCCACAGATCCACACCCCTTGGCCTAAAGCTGAGCACTCAAAATTAAGAGCAGGGTCAACTGGGCCAATGATCCGAAGACGGAGACAGAGAAACCAGAGTGTTTCAACCGACCTATCTCCGACGACTGGGATGAGTATGACACGCTTTTCTACAATGCGTGGTTATCGATGGAGATCAAGTCCATCCGTTTCATCGATCAGCACACCATTCAGGCTATGGGCATATGCGATGATGTGCTCAGGATTCTATAACATATCAGGTTTGGTACATTGGCGACGAAGCAGTACAACCTCTATCCGAACTTGGTGCGTCAGTTTCTAGCCACATGTCGAATCTCTTACACCAACAAGCGGGCCAAGGTTGCACAAGAAGGGGTCCTGTCCTTCATGTGCAAAGGAGCGAGGTATCGAATCTGTATTTGTGATCTCTGTGGTTTGTATGGTTTTAGGAAGAATCCGAAGCGAGCGGTTCTCACCCCTAAGTGGCAAGACATTCAGACATTCTGGTCTTTCTTTGGTAACGGGGTTTATGACTCCAAAGAGAGCAAGTAGACAGAGGTTAAACATCCAGTCCTGAGGTATGTCTTACGAGTTTTGGGGAACACCATCCTCTGCAAGGCCGAGCTCATTCTTCTATACCACGGCATTGGTCACATGATTCCCGAGGAGTTATGGGAATGGGGAGAGCCATGCGATGATCTCAACATGGGCGCTGTCTTCGCCAACCATCTCTGCACTCTGAAGATCAAGGCATTTGCAGGGAAGAAGGTTGAGGGTGTCGAGAGTCTTTTGACTCCGATCTTTGAGTATTTTGGGATCGTCTTGAGCAACAACACCATCAACACCGATAGGTTGCTCATGGACCAGGATCACCTGCGGAGCGCTACTTGGATGAAACCCGGCCTCCATTGGGTTTTCACCGACGCACAGGACCACGAGTGGAGTCTCCAACTTCCTCTGCCTAACCTCATGTCCCTCGCCGATGACGACTTTCAGCGACTGAGCTTCCAGCTGGATCCCAAACTCCTCCGCTCCGTCCCGTGCCGCAAGCTTCGTAAGGGAGCCTCTTTTATCTCTCCACCATCTCCTGCTAAGGATGATGCAGTTGATGAGGGTACTAGTGCTCTGCCCCTTGACCTTACATTCCCGGAGCCTCCTGCATGCTATGATGAGGATGGTCCTGCTTTCAGACGCTATATGGTCAGCACTATGCGCCAGATGTGGAGGATGATTGCTGATGGTGTTACTTGTACACACCCTGCTCCACAGACTCATAGACGTCGTCGCTCCCCCACACCTATGTTTTTTTTCTTTAGCTTTGCGACATTTTTATGTTTTCTTTTAGCTTTATCTTTGTCTTTTAACTTAGGGAATGGATTATGATACTATGTTGCAGTTCTTATGATTGGTTTTGAGTTGTTTATCGTAGCTTACAGGTTTTTATTCCACCCATTTACGTAAATCCATGTTGATGCATATAGCTGGTGTCGATCGACACCACTAGCTGTGTCGGTCGACACCACCACTAAACTCATACCACCCTCGTTGATTTAAGCCTGTGTCGATCGACACCTGGCTGTGTGTCGATCGACACAGGGACCCTGCATATGTAATTTTCATTTACCATATTCAGAGTTTCTCGTTTCTCTTTTCACCGAATTCATGCTTCTATAACATTGGGGGCAGTGTTGTTTAAGTCTTGGGGAGGTAGTTACTAACATTATCTTTTGTTTTCTTAAGAGTCAATTGAGTCTTTGTTTTATTGAGTCAAATTCAATATGAAACTAGGATTTTTCGAGGAAACCACCACATTTTGCAGGAGCTTAAGTAACCATTTGGTTCAAACTTGACTGACATCCGAGACTAATGAAAAAACCAAAGGCTGAACGGTTGACTTTCACATTTCTAGCAGAAATCCACTAAAGCCTGAGCTAATTTCTGATTTTTCCTTTTACCTCATTGATGTGATTGATGCTCTTAGGGCTTGACTCCTCATTCATACTTGACAGCAGAATGACCTATGTATACGAAACGGTACTCCTCTCCCTTATTCTATAAAAAAAAAGAAGAAAAAGAAAAAGATGAGATGACTTTCTTTCGAGTAAAGGGGTAGGAAAATTTCTAATGACCCCATTATTTTACTTTGAAAGAGACGATCATACAATGGTTGGAAGCGAGGTTATGAAAAATTTCCGTGATGCCATTATTCGCCTACACCTTTGTCAAAAAAAACATTGAGAATAAGGAAAATAATAAGTTTGAGGGAGAGAAAGAGTACCAAAAAGTTCTGTAATGGTTGCTGCGTCATTGTATAGTATGGGAATGAGTCTAGAAGGTCCTTGACATTGAGATCAGAAATGAGATCCATCAATGAGGGCTTATGGACTATGTTGCAAAATTGTGGGTTGAATCTGGAAAAACTGCGAATGTCTAAAGTGAAGTACATGGTGGTCTGGATCCTGTCAAATAAAAAATCTTAATAGTTTACTATGGTGAATGTGTATGTGGTGCTCCTATGACGAAATGAGTTTCTGTGTTTTCAAACTTCTTTCTCCGGTTTAGTTCTATGTTTGCTTGAGGGCAAGCAAAAAGCTAAGTCTGGGGGAGTTGATATATCGTGGTTTTTACGATTTTTAAGCCATGATCTATGTCCTTAATTGAGTCTTTTATGTGTCTTTAGAGTCCTAGTAGAGTCTTTTACAGGTTTACATGCATTTTGAAGTTTCTATTATTTACAAAAAGATCCAAGTCGTGTTTTAGAGTCTTTTTTAGGGTTTTTAGTTTTAGGAGATCTATCTAAGCTTTTTGCAAGGAGACTTGGAGAGAGATTGAGAGCTTGGGGCTGATTTTACTCTGTACTTCTGAGAAAAGATCTTGTACCCCTGTTTCTATTTTCCCTTTTGAGTTTATTTATGATATATATTCTATTCATGTCTATGATTTCACTGATTATGTCTAAATAGATCACTTGTTAGGTTCAGGGATTCTCACTAGGGTTTTCATGGATTTGTAACATTGATTGATTGGTTAGGATTCACAACTTTATAAGTTCTTCACCTAGGTTTTCCTTAATGCTAGATCTAGCCGGATCACCTATGCATCTAGATCTTAGGTTATTGAATTAGCACGACGGTGTGATTTGAAACTTGACAGAATCTAGAGTGAGCAAATTAGATAATTACAAAGGAATTTGGATTAGATAATTTGTGAACAAATCAAACTTGAACTTAATGCTTGTTTAAAATCTTAAGTCTCACAAAAGAATTTGGTTTCTTAGGTTTTAAACATAGAGAACTTTCACAGCGGGAATTGGTTAGTTCTAAGTTAGTGTTTTGAGTTCTAGAACTAGAATTTAATTTGATCCTAGCCAGTCCGTTGATTTACATTTCCTGAATTCTTGAGAAGTTCCCTGAGCTTCACGTTTTTCCCATTTGAATACAACAACTCTCATTTACTTTTCTGCATTGTTTTTATTTATCATCGATCGCACTTAGCTTGATTCAAAACTAAAGAATCTATTGTGAAATATTGTGAGTCTCTGTGGATTCGACCCCTGTACACTACAATTGCATATCTGTGCACTTGCGGTGTAGCTCTAGGGTTTAAACTTTGAGCATATCATCGACTCAGAAAAAATACACAGTCTGGACGTCAATTCTGATCAAGCATTGTGGCATCGAAGTTTGGGTCATCCATCTTTTTCTATGCTTTCTACTTTCCCTTTTGTTTCTAGTTCCTCGACATCTGCTAGCTCCCAGTCTTGTGACATTTGTTTTCGAGCTAAGCAGACTAGAGAAGTTTTTCCGAATAGTTCTAATAAAATAAACGAGTGTTTTACTCTTATACATTGCGATGTTTGGGGACCTTATCGAGTTCCTTCGTCTTGTGGTGCTGTTTATTTTTTGACAATAGTGGATGATTTTTCAAGAGCCGTTTGGACTTATTTGATGCTCGAAAATTTAGAAGTACGTGGAGTTTTGACATATTTCCTAGCCTACACGGAAAAAACAGTTTGGCAAGACGGTCAATACAGTTCGTAGCGACAACAGCACATAATTCATGTGTCTCGCTTCTTACTTTTGTCAACATGGGATTATTCATCAAACATCATGTGTCGGTACACCACAACAGAATGGTAGAGTGGAAAAGAGGCATCGACATATTCTTAATGTTTCTTGTGAATTGCTTTTTCAAGCAAGCTTACCCGTAAAGTTTTGGGGTGAAGCAATCCTCACTGCAGCATATGTTATCAACCGAATACCGTCATCCATTCATAAATAAAAATCACCATATGAAGTACTCCATGGCGTCAAACAGGCATATAATCAGTTAAAAGTTTTTGGCTCGACTTGTTATGTTCATCGGGTTACACGCGACAAGGATAAATATGCCAAAAGAAGTCGGCGTTGTGTATTTGTTGGTTACCCATTTACCCATTTGGTAAAAATGGCTGGAAGGTATTTGATATTGAGCGTAATGAGTTTTTGGTCTCTAGAGATGTAGTGTTTCATGAAGATGTTTATCCTTTTCACACAAGCCAAACATCTACTCTGAATATCTCTACTCCTATCATCAGTGATGAAGATAAGCTCATTCCTCCAGCTCCCATTCCTGTAGTAAAGGGGAGTGATGATACTCCAGCCATAGTTGAGACACCTCTAGCCGAGCATGCTTTAGCTCCCATGAGCGACGTCCCACCAGCAGTTATAGCTTCCATTGTTGAGCTTCCTCCAGCGGTTGTTCCACCTAGTGTCACGACGTCTTCTCCGGTTAACTCTAACACTGTTTCCGATCCACCAGTAATGGTTCCTGGTCTGACTCGTGTGAGTCAACGTGTTCCCACTCCTTCTATCCGGCTGAAAGACTACATAACCTACAATATTGTATGTGAAAATGATAACCCTGGCACGCTCTCCTGCTCTCCTCAGATCAGTCCTCGTCTACGGTTCCAGGTACTTCCTTGTATCCTCTTACGGATTATATTTTGGATGCTAATTTTTCACCAGGGCATCAAGTTTTTCTCGTTGCAATCACGGCTGCTAAGGAACCAAAGCACTTTAAAGAAGCTGTGATGATTAAAGTGTGGAATGATGCTATGACAAAAGAAGTAGGAGCACTCGAAACCGAACGCACTTGGGATATCGTTGATTTACCATCCAATAAAGTTGCTATTGGTTCGTAGTGTGTTTACAAAACCAAATACAATGCTGACGGTTCTATTGAGTGTTACAAAGTGTGTCTTGTTGCTCTCGGAAATAAGCAGGTTGCATGAGAGGATTATAATGAAACATTTGCTCCCATTGTTAAGTTAACTAGGGTCTGTACTCTTCTCCATTTGGTTGCCTCACGTCATTGGGAAGTCTATCAAATGGACGTAAACAATGCATTTCTTCATGGAGATCTCGAATAAGAAGTCTACATGAAGCTTCCTCCAGGTTTTTTTCACCCAAACAAAGTTTGTCGTCTTTGTAAGTCCTTGTACGGACTTAAAAAAGCACCCCGCTGTTGGTTCAAAAAATTATCTGACGCATAGCTAAAGTTTGGCTTCGTTCAGTCTTACGATGATTATTCTCTCTTCTCATACACGAATAATAACATTGAAATTCGAGTTCTCATCTATGTGGATGATTTGATCATTTGTGGTAATGATTCTTACATGTTGAAGAAATTCAAGGAATATTTAAGTCGTTGTTTTTCTATGAAAGATTTGGGTAAGCTCAAGTATTTCCTCGGTATTGAAGTAAGTCACAGTCCCGATGATATTTACTTGTCTCAACGAAAGTATGCCTTGGATATCCACTCTTATCGAACAAAATCAACAACTCGCTCTTGATGATGGTCCTTTTCTTGACGACCCAAAGAAGTACTGTCGTTTGGTTGGACGCCTAATATATCTGACACACACACGTCCTGACTTGAGTTACTCGGTGCATGTTCTGTCCCAATTTATGCAAACACCAAGGGAAGCTCATTGGGATGCTGCGCTGCGAGTGGTTAGTTTCTTGAAAGGTTCTCCGGGTATAGGTATTCTCCTCAAATCCGACAATGACTTAACTTTAAATGTGTATTGTGACAGTGACAATAACTCTGTCCTCTAACACGTCGCTCTCTTAGTGTGTTTGTTGTTTTACTTGGTGATTCACTGATTTCTTGGAAAACAAAGAAGCAAGGTACAATGTCTCATTCTTCCGCAGAAGTCGAATATAGGGCTATGGCCGTAGCACTTCGGGAACTCAAGTGGCTATGGTGAAGGATTGGGTATTGAACAAGCTGCGCCAGCTTGACTGTTTTGTGATAATAAGGCAGGTATTCATATCGCTGCAAATCCAGTCTTTCATGAGTGAACGAAGCACATTGAGTCCGATTGTCATGCAGTACTTGATGTGGTAAAAGCAGGGATTATTGTCACTGAACACGTTCGTGCAAATAGTGAACTTGCCAATATTATGACTAAAGCACTTGGTCATACACAGTTTCTTTTCTTAATGTCCAAGTCGGGCGTTCAGGACTTTCACGCTCCAACGTGAGGGGGAGTATTACTGACATAAGTCAAGGGTAGTTAGGGTTTTTTGATATAACTTAGAGTTCTAATCCTAATGGGTTTAAGGCCTAGTTTGGCCGATATAACTGTTGTATAAATATTAACCTTTGTTCATGAAATAAGACAAGCAAGTTTGATATCCAATTCTACATATATACCTGACAATGCATTCTATCTGTGATTCTGCCATGCCCCGGAATACTATCACCAACTTTTCCTGAATGTTTTGGCTTTGAAAGCTCTTTTGAAACAACTGACATAACACAAGAAATCATTTGTTTTTTTCTGGACAGGGATGGGTGGGTGTCAGTTTCTGGTCCGGTGGGCAATCACAGTTTTAATTTTCCAATGAACACATTATTGATATTGAAACCACCATTAAAGGGAATAATGTATTCATATCTTTTGTTTATGGTGATCCAGTCATTAAGTGTCGAGAGATTGTGTGGGAAAGATTGACCCACTTTGGTATTGTGTGTACGGGTCCTTGGTTTCTTATTGGTGATTTTATTGAGATAACAAGTAATCACGAGAAACAAGGTGGAAAGAAGAGATCCGATAATTCCATCTTGCCTTTCAGGACGATGATTCATAATTGCGAACTTATTGACTTTCCCTACAAAGGAAACTCATTTTCTTGGGTGGGGAGGAGGAGAAATGGACTAATCATATGTAATCTTGACAGAGCTCTCAGAAATGAAGACTGGCAGAATACCTTTTCCCACACTAATGTGTAGTACCTTAGGCTATGGTAAACATTTACGCTAGAAGAACTAGAGCGCGGAAAAACTTCATGTTCAATAAGTGATGGCTTGGAAAGTTTATTAATGTGATCGTGGATGAAAACCAGGAGCTAGAAACGGAGTTTGGAACTGAAAATGGTTCAATGACTATTCCAACTGGTCCAATGACAAGGTCGATGGATAGGAGACTCGCTGGAGTAGGCTGGAGCATACTAGAAGAAACTTGGAACATGAAGAAGGATCAAATGCAACATACCACTTTGACTATGATACAAGTTCTAAGACAAGACTAAGTTAGTTCATGGTTTAGCCGGAGAGTGAGAATGAGGAAACTGAAGATGTTCCAGAGAGAGAGAGAGCATGTACATATCAGACGCGGTGATGGGAGATTGTACCGAAACCAAACATTCTTCACTGGAGTTGCTTTCAAAGAGTGTGTACTCGACTATGCTCTGAGAACTGGTCGGAATGTCTCCCAGTACATGTATGATAAGGATAAGATAGGTTTTAAATGTATAGGTGGTGATGCTGAGGGTTCTAGTTGTCAATGGAAAGTCTATGCAGCATTCCTTCCTAAAGATGCAATGTGGAAGATTAGGGTCTTTGTAGAGGAGCATACATTTATTCCTAATGGAGATGTTGACATGGTTAAGGTCCCTGTGATAGCTAGGATGTTTTTAGATAAGATTAGAGATGAACCAGAGTACTATATGCCCATGAAGATTGAAGAAGTAATTAAGGAGAGATTTGGGATCAATATCTCTAGCCCTCAATGTCAAGCTGCTAGGCTCAAGGCATTAAAGTGGATTGAAACTGAATACGATCATCAATTTGCCTGTCTTTCGAGATTATGCTGCTGAGATATTAGTTAATAATGAGCGATCCACAGTGGTGATTGATACAATTCCAAATGCTGAAGGTCAAGATATTTTCAATAGGTTCTACATTTGCTTTGATGTCCTCCGAAGAACATGGAAAGAGACATGTAGGCCTTTAATAGGAGTTGATGGTTGTTTCTTGAAAGATAAAATAAAGGGACAGTTTTTGGTTGCTAAAGGTAGGGATGCAGACAATGCTATATATCCAATAGCATGGGCTGTTGTTCAAGTGGAAAACATAGATAATTGGACCTGGTTTGTGCAAATGTTGAAGACCGACTTGGGTTTGAAAGATGGTGATGGATACATTGTGATTTCTGATTGGCAAAAGGTAAAGGATTCATTTGGTTGACATTCATATAATGGATTCATTTATTTGATACATTAAATTTTTTTAATTGTGTTTTAGGGTCTGATCAAAGCTGTAAAGATGGAGCTTCCTAAGGCAGAGCATAGGAAGTGTGTGCGACACATCTATGGGAACTTGAAGAGTAATCATGGAAGTAAAAACAGATGAAGCCACTCATTTGGAATCTTGCATGGAGCTACAATGAAGCAGAGTATCAACAGCATTTGGAGAAGTTGTTCTGTTATGATAGTGGAGTTTATGAAGATGAAACCAAGGACTTGGTGCAGAGCCTTCTACAAGCTAGGTAATTTCTGTGAAGATGTAGAGTTGTCAGAGTCTTTTAACAGTTCAATAGAGAAGGCAAAAAATAAGCCATTTGTGCCTATGTCGGAGATGATAAGAAGACTAGCAATGGCACATATAGCAAAAAGGTCTGCTAAATCTCATGTTCACAAAGGTAATAATTTTTGTAGTTGCATTTAGATCATTTCTGCATTTTCATTTACTCATTTATGTGTTTATGTGTTTGTTTATGTTCATGTAGTGATTTGCACACCTTATGTGGCAAAGTTTCTTGCCAAACAGAAAGAGAAAGCTTCTTTGTGCATGGTGACTAGAAGCACAAATGGAATGTTTGAAGCTACACTAAGTGGATGTTCTTACAGAGTTAGTTTGGAGAAGAGAAGTTGTAGCTGCATGAAGTGGGAAATATGTGGGATACCTTGTGAGCATGGATATGGAGTCATTCTGAAACATAAGGGACTAAAAGCTGAAGACTTTGTTTGTCATTGGTTCCAGACTGCTATGTGGAAGAGGAACTACACAGAGGGACTTGTTCCACTGAGAGGTGCAAGGTTATGGCCTTCAACAAAGGGTGCAAATGTGCATGCTCCTCCTTCTCCACCAGAAACTGAAAATAAAAAGGAGACTAAGTCTGACAAGAAAAGGAAAAAAGGTAGAAATGAATCTCCAACCAAGAAGCAACCAAAATAGAAGAAAAGGATCATGCACTATGGAGTTTGTGGTAAAGCAGATCACAATTCGAGGTTCCATAAGAAGGTTTGGCTATCTTCTTAGTTTAGGTTTATTATTGTTTGAATTGTTTATGGTCAATGAGTATTTGAATGAGTATGGTTCTTGCATTAGTCTTCTTTAAATGATTCTGCATCAGTCTTGCTTGAATGAGTTTGGTTGCATCAGTCTTATGATGTTTGTCTTCTGTTGTTGCAGGATACTGTCTCTGAAGCTCAATCTTCTCAAGATCAATCTTCTCAAGCTCCTCAATCTACTCAAACTCAATCTTCTCAAGCTGAACTGATGTAGAAGTGAAGTAGGATGATGGCTAATGTAGGACTGAAGTAGGCTGATGGCTAATGTAGGACTGAGGATTGAAGATGGTCATTTTAGGAACTGATGTATCTTTTTTTGCTTTGTATCGGTTAATGACCAAAACTTCTATTTTTGTTTGACATAATCCTCTTCTGTATCGGAATTACTAGGAACAAAACATGATCTTATTGATGGAATATTGGTCATTTTGGTTCAGATAATGTATCTCATTTCAACATGATCTTGTTCATTTCATATTCTCAAACATCATTATAAGCTAAACATGAGTCTCATTAGTCTCATTAGTCTCATTAGTCTCATTTGTCTCATAAATTAAACACTGTAACACTACACATAAGTCTCATAACACAACAACACTACATAGGTTAAAAACTTAAAGACTACATAACTCTCATAGCACAACAATAATCATCTTCACCCTCTCAGTTGTAATCTCTTTTAGCTCTTCCTCAATTCTCAGGTTATTCATTTGCAATGTGTCAAGCTCCAATCAACCGAACGTAATCATCCAAAACAAAAACCCGAATCATCACCATGAATTCACATTAATTTGAGCTTCAAAACACAAACAATACTACGAAATTACAAACTAAACTAACACTTACTATCAATTTCAAAAATCTGAGGAGAAGGATCAATCGATTTGGGGATTTTTGGATTTTAGGGTTTCATTTTTGATTTGGGGATTTGAAGAATAAGACCGTTAGATTGGGTTGAATCGGGTTTTAAATGGGTTGGGTGTAGTCGGGTTTTAGTTTCAATTGGGTTTTTGTATCGATTTAGTGTCGGGGTTTGATGGTTTGGTATAATGGTTTGATGGTTAAATCGTATATGGGATTATAAGTTTCGAACTTTCAATTTATGGATATATAAGTCTGGAACTTTTTCTGGGGAGCTATTTAGATTGCGGTCTTACTTTGGGCTCTATCTATTGATATACGATACTTCTGGTGGGGAAATACATCGTCGGCCCGTTTTAATGAGACAATGGGCTTACATCTCGCTTAAACCAATTTGGCCCAAGTCAAAGACTAGTCAAAAGGAAGGAAAATGATCCCAATGGTCATTTTTTTAGTTAGGACGCAAAATAATCCCAAGGGACATTCTCAAGGGAAGCAAGATGATCTCAAGAGACATTCAACTCTTTTAGTCAAGTCTTGTCTCGCTTTTACACATTTTTAGTCAAGTCTTTGTCTTGTTTTTAAGCATTTTAGTCAAGGTTCATGCACTTAATTTTCGTGTATAAATAACCATGTAATCTCTTGACAATATAATTGAGAAATCTTTTCAGCATTTTGCTTCTTTTTAGAGAGTGATTCTCTTTCGTTCCTTGTGAACAACTCGATTATTTGGTGTGTAATATCCAGCAATCACTTGATCCTTTGGTGTGTTATATCCAAGGTGATCTGATCTACTTAGAGTGTGATATCTAAGAAGATCACCTAGTAAATCATAAGCTTTTCCGCAACATCTGTGCGACCATTCGATCCACCACTTTAATTCTTATTAATGATTATCATCCATCCATTCATCCAACTTAGAGTGTCGAGTTCTTGGGAGGATCGCATCATAAAGGGTTTAATGAGGAGCAGGCAGACATTATCCAATTTCTTCACCTTTATCCTTTATTTTTATTGGTTTATGAGTGCTAAACAAAGAAAAAATAATAATAATAATACAATTTCTTGCAAGTCAAGGTTAACAACGCTAGTAACGTCAACAAAAAACTTATCTTGTTAATTAAATGGAGAAAAATGAATAAACTATATAAATTTTAGAATAAACTAAATGTTTTAGGGTTTTTTTGGATGATTGCCCTTTCTCTTCTTCACAGATTCGTGCCAATTCATGTTTTTCACCGGTGATCTGTCTGTGATCTCGCCTATGAGAACCATATTCTCTTTCACAACACAATTGGTTGGGTTGTTGTTCTTTCGCCGTGTCTCTTCAACACGTTGTGCTAGTTCATGTGTTTTACTGATGATCTCACCATGCTTTTTTCCAACGCTGACTGTTCTCCCCATTCTCAACACCATTGGTTGGATTGTTGTACTGCAGAGTACATACGGCCAATAAAATTGTGATACACAGCTCCTAGCACGATCCTGGTCGACGTGTTGACTTTACAATCCCGCCAAAACACGCCAACTAGAACAAAACTTATATTTTTTTTGAATAACCTGCAAGAGAACAGAGGGGTGAGTAACAGGGGAGTTACTCAGCGAGGTGTGGGATGCTAGGGGCAACACCCAACTCTGCATACCCGGCTTAATGGGCTTTTAATGGACCTTAACAAAGCAATCCAAAACTACTGGAGCAGGATGTTACAATTCTCCCCACTTAAATGGAATTCATCCTCGAATTCTGGCCGGGACTTCACTGTAAAAATTCTTCATGTGGATTGTCATGAGCTGTCATCCCACACTGCTCTCCGACACTTTCTTGGCAGCACTTCTCCTACTTGTTTTCCATACAAGAAATACTTGACTAGTACGCTTGCTACAAGACCTCATCTTCCTCAAATGTCCTTTCAATTTTTGGAAGCTATTCCCGCATTCTCTGTCCACTCGAATTTTGCGCCCTGTAATGTGAGTCGAGTAATTAGTTTAGCCACACTAACAAAGTCTTTCATCAACTTTTGGTTATTACCCGCACTTCCAAGAAAACTACGGACCTCAGTAGTGTTCTTTGGCAATGGCCAATTGGTTATGAACCCTATCTACTCCTAGTCCAACAACACTCCAACTTCTAATATAACAAAACCATAAATCCTAACTCCCTCAGGACTGTTTCCTAGGTCAGACCCGGTTTGACATAACCTGGGGCTCTGATACCAAACTGTGATGCCCGGCTCCTAGCACGATCCTGGTCAACATGTTGACTTTACGATCCCGCCAAAACCCGCCAACTAGAACAAAACTTATTTTTTTAAAATAACCTGCAAGAGAAAAGAGGGGTTAGTAACATGGGAGTTACTCAGCGATGTGTGGGATGCTAGGGACAACATGTAACTCCGCATATCCGGCTTAATGGGCTTTTAATGGACCTTAACACCACAATTTAAAACTACGGGAGCAGGATGTTACAAAACAGTCTTTGCACAAGAGTAACAAAACTCATCGGGAGCGCAATGAAATTGTGTCTTCTCTGTTTTGTAGTCTCTTTCCGACGGCCATCACGATGGTATTTTTGGTTTTTTGGTGTTTTGTGTCTGATTGTGTTTTCTATATCCCTCTCAACCATCTACTTGATACGAGAACGAAGGGGCACACTTCGAAGTTATCTTCTCTTAATTGTCTTGATGATTCAATTGAAATGGGGGGGGGGGAGGGGGAGGGGCGCTTAAGATATGGAGATGATAGGATTGTGGAACTTTATTTCTTTACCGTATGGTTTGGAGATGTTATTTGTGTTTTTTATCCCGGCATCATCGGTTTTTGGGGTAACCTTAAAGGTCAAAGGCTACTAGGAAAAATACCCGAAGGAATAAGATATTATTGAAACCAAATCTGAAGAAAAACAAAGTCCTTTTTTCAAAATGACTATGATACGGAAGCATTGGTATCAGTATGTTGACATTTCAGAACTATTGTCGGAAGCATCGGGTTTTGTCATGTGGTGTATTATATGAAGTTTACGGGTTTTGTCATGTGGTGTGTTATATGAAGTTTACACCAAGAGATGCTATCCACGCACACAATTTGCATAAGAGTAAGATCGAATATGGGGAAGAAAAATAATGGATATAGTGATCCATTAGTGAGTAAGGCTTATCTATGAAAAGCATCATCAAATTCACTTCTTTTGATGTATCTTTTTTAGTGTTTGTAATATTTTTTTTTTTTTTAAAGTTCTATATACTGACTTTGTATTTTCAATTTAATAAAAGGTATTGGAAGGAATAAAGAAAAACTATGTGTTTTAGGGGAACGAGAGAAAATAAAGTTGTATCTTCTTTTTTTTGGCGTCTATCAATCTATTTCCGAGAAAAGATAAACATGTTGGATGGACTTTGGCTAGGCGCGGAGACTTTGATTGACTTATTAAAGTCGTCACAGAGTGTTCTCTACTTGACGTTAATCTACAGTAGTGGTCCTAGTGGAGAAATTAAAATATGGAGATGATAGGATTGTGGAACTTTATTTCTTTACCGTATGGTTTGGAGATGTTATTTGAGTTTTTGATCACGGCATCATCGGTTTTTGGGGTAACCTTAAAGGTCAAAGGCTACTAGGAAAAATACCCGGAGGAATAAGATATTATTGAAACCAAATCGGAAGAAAAACAAAGTCATTTTTTTCAAAATGACTATGATACGGAAGCATTGGTATCAGTATGTTGACATTTCAGAACTATTGTCGGAAGCATCGGGTTTTCTCATGTGGTGTGTTACATGAAGTTTACGGGTTTTGTCATGTGGTGTGTTATATGAAGTTTACACCAAGAGATGCTATCCACGCACACAATTTGCATAAGAGTAAGATCGAATATGGGGAAGAAAAATAATGGATATAGTGATCCATTAGTGAGTAAGGCTTATCTATGAAAAGCATCATCAAATTCACTTCTTTTGATGTATCTTTTTTAGTGTTTGTAATATTTTTTTTTCCTAAAAGTTCTATATACTGACTTTGTATTTTCAATTTAATAAAAGGTATTGGAAGGAACAAAGAAAAACTATGTGTTTTAGGGGAACGAGAGAAAATAAAGTTGTATCTTCTTTTTTTGGCGTCTATCAATCTATTTCCGAGAAAAGATAAACATGTTGGATGGACTTTGTCTAGGCGCGGAGACTTTGATTGACTTATTAAAGTCGTCACAGAGTGTTCTCTACTTGACGTTAATCTACAGTAGTGGTCCTAGTGGAGAAATTAAAATATGGAGATGATAGGATTGTGGAACTTTATTTCTTTACCGTATGGTTTGGAGATGTTATTTGAGTTTTTGATCACGGCATCATCGGTTTTTGGGGTAACCTTAAAGGTCAAAGGCTACTAGGAAAAATACCCGGAGGAATAAGATATTATTGAAACCAAATCGGAAGAAAAACAAAGTCATTTTTTTCAAAATGACTATGATACGGAAGCATTGGTATCAGTATGTTGACATTTCAGAACTATTGTCGGAAGCATCGGGTTTTCTCATGTGGTGTGTTACATGAAGTTTACGGGTTTTGTCATGTGGTGTGTTATATGAAGTTTACACCAAGAGATGCTATCCACGCACACAATTTGCATAAGAGTAAGATCGAATATGGGGAAGAAAAATAATGGATATAGTGATCCATTAGTGAGTAAGGCTTATCTATGAAAAGCATCATCAAATTCACTTCTTTTGATGTATCTTTTTTAGTGTTTGTAATATTTTTTTTTTCCTAAAAGTTCTATATACTGACTTTGTATTTTCAATTTAATAAAAGGTATTGGAAGGAACAAAGAAAAACTATGTGTTTTAGGGGAACGAGAGAAAATAAAGTTGTATCTTCTTTTTTTGGCGTCTATCAATCTATTTCCGAGAAAAGATAAACATGTTGGATGGACTTTGTCTAGGCGCGGAGACTTTGATTGACTTATTAAAGTCGTCACAGAGTGTTCTCTACTTGACGTTAATCTACAGTAGTGGTCCTAGTGGAGAAATTAAAAAATTACAAATTCCTTTTATAAATGAGAGCTCCGTGATGTGGAAGGCAAATCAGGGAAGTCGAATCATGCCACCTTACGCCTCTTTCATATTCGTTTTCCTTTCTTCCCTCCTCTCTAGCTTCAGAGCATCTGCTCAAAAACCTACTTTCATATACGATTATTGTCCAAACACGACAACGTATTCAAGGAACAGCACTTACTTCACAAATCTCAGAACCCTTTTATCCTCTCTCTCTTCCCGCAACGCCTCTTACTCCACCGGATTCCTGAACATCACAGCCGGACAAGTGCCTGACAGGGTCACCGGACTTTTCCTCTGCCGCGGAGACTTGTCACCGGAAGCTTGCCGTACCTGCGTCACCTTTTCCATCAACCAAACCTTAATTATGTGTCCGAATGAGAGTGAAGCTGTGCTCTATTATGATGAGTGCATGCTCAGATACTCTCACCGGAATATTCTATCGACTCTTATATACAGGAGAGGATACCTAATGAGGAATGCCAATAATATTTCATCTCATCTAGAAGACCGGTTCGGAGATTTCGTGTCGTCCACGATGAACCAAGCTGCCGTCGAGGCAGCTAATAATTCTAGAAAGTTCTATACAATAACGGCCAATTGGACCGCACTCCAGAGTTTGCACGTACTGGTTCAGTGCACTCCTGATCTTAGAAGACAAGACTGTTTGGCCTGTCTGCAAAGATCCATCAATGGATTATCTTTTTACAGAGTTGGAGGAAGACTTCTCTGGCCAAGCTGTAACTCAAGGTACGAGCTTTACCCGTTTTTCAACGAAACCACTGTTAGAGCACCACCACAACAACAAGCACCACCGCCACTGTTGCCTCCGCCCGCCTCTACTTCTCCACTCTCATCCCCTCAACGATCTGGTGAACTCTTTCTTCCTGCTCTATTTTTTTGCCCTGATTTCTCTTAATTAGTCTGTCACTATCCGATCTCAAGAAAATGAAATTTGATACGCAGGGAAAGGTGGGAATTCAACTGTGTTAGTGGTAGCCATTGTTGTGTCTATTATAGTGGCTGTTCTGCTTTTCATAGCTGGTTTTTGTTTCTTTACAAAGAGGACAAAGAAGACTTCTGATACAGCACGTGCATTTGGTGGTAAAGATTCGAATGTTGAACAATCTTAATTGGTTTGATTAATGTCATTGATCAGACTTTTTTTCCTGATTAGTAAGACTTTTATTATGCAATAGGAGATGATATAACAACCGTAGAGTCGCTGCAACTTGATTATAGAACAATTCAAACTGCAACAAATAATTATTCAGAAAATAATAAGATTGGTCGAGGTGGATTTGGCGAGGTTTACAAGGTACTATATATATTACTATTAATTCTGTAACTGCGCCTGAGGTTGTGTACTTTTCATTGAAATTTTGGTGTCAACACATTCGGATAACGAGATGATGCTGATGAAAATGGATAGGGTACACTTTCGAATGGAAATGATGTTGCGGTGAAGAGACTGTCAAAATCATCAGTACAAGGTGACACAGAGTTCAAGAACGAGGTTGCTCTTGTTGCAAAGCTTCAGCACAGAAATCTTGTTAGGCTTATCGGGTTTTCTATAGAAGGAGAAGAAAGGATTCTGGTCTACGAGTATGTGCCCAACAAAAGCCTTGATTACTTCCTCTTTGGTCAGTGGCATTTATTTTTTTGTTTCAATAATTCTTTAGCCATTCTTGAAACTTGGGGTTACAAATTTTTGGATTTTAAATGCAATTCATGGATATGTGCTCACAGACACTGCAAATCAAGGTCAGCTGGACTGGACTCGACGATACAAGATCATTGGAGGGATTGCTCGGGGGATTTTATATCTTCATCAAGATTCACGGCTCACAATCATACACCGTGACCTCAAAGCAAGTAACATTCTCCTAGATGCAGATATGAATCCCAAAATTTCTGATTTTGGAATGGCAAGGATCTTTGGAATGGACCAAACTCAGGAGAATACAAGCAGAATAGTTGGTACCTAGTAAGTCTTCCACTTAACTTTGCATAAGTTGGTGTTTGTTTAACATAATTTTTGCCAATTTACCAAAGTTTTGTTGTGAATTCCAGCGGTTACATGTCTCCTGAATATGCCATGCATGGCCAATTCTCAATGAAATCTGATGTATATAGCTTCGGAGTGTTAGTTCTTGAGATTATAACCGGTAGGAAGAATAGCAGCTTCTACGAGAAAAACGGCGCACAGGACCTGATCACATATGTAAGTTTTTTTTTGGTTTTAATATGTAAGTTTAAAGGCAATCAAGTTTTAGATATATACAACTCTTACAATAAGCAATGGTTGTATGAACTGATTGATTGATTAAAATTATAGGCTTGGAGGCTTTGGAGTAACGGAACAGCTTTAGACCTCGTGGATCCAATTATTGTAGAAAATTGCCAAAATAGTGAAGTGGTTCGATGTATCCATATCGGTCTTTTATGTGTTCAGGAAAATCCTGTACAGCGTCCGACCATGCCAGCCATTTTCATGATGCTCACTAGTAATACTGTGACTTTGCCAGTGCCTCGACAACCAGGGTTTCTCGTTCAGAGTAGACCCGGAAACGACTTAATTGATTCAAATGAATCAAATCAATTAACGACGAGCAAGTCTGTTCCAGGGTCTGTTGATGATACATCAATCACTGATTTGTATCCTCGTTGAATATGATGTTTACCTCTACGCTTGAACCAATCCATATATATTACTAACAACTAAAAACAAGTAAAAACTTATTTTGCTGTAGCAAATATTCAAATGCTAGGTGTGGTCTCACTATGTATGGGATTAAATAGCTGTGGTTGAAATTTGCTAATAGTAGTATGGAATCAAAATTTCAATTCGTTTTGTTTCAGTTCAGATTCGATTTTTAACTGCATGTATCTTTTCAAATTTCAAATAAAAAGCTATGTGTTAGCTCAAATTTTTTTTTTTGCGTTAAGTTTAAATTCAGAAATATTTTTTTGATGATTTAACACAAATAATGAATCCATAAATATATTATTTAGGATCGTTTGGTTCGAATCATATTGCTTTAAATTAATTTGTATTTTTTCTTTATTTAGAATATATTATGTTATTTTTTTGAGGCAATTTTTAAAATGGATTTTTTCAATTTTTCTTTTGTGAAATAGGTAGTCATGACCATAATCTAACCGTAACCATATTTCAGACCGTAACCATTATGTTTTCAACCGTAACCAAACCGTAACCGTATAAAATAGTTAATAACCGTAACCGTTAACCATAAAAATATATTAGTAACGGTTAATGAAAATTACTAACCGTAATCATAAATTAACCGTAACCGTATAAAAACTGTTGGTTAACCATAAAATTATAACCGTAACCGTTTTAAAAATAAAACAAAATGTACATATAACCAATTATAGTAATAAATATTAGTTGATATATCATCATCTAGTTATTTCAACATAGGTTAAATTATATATATATATATATATAAAAATATCATGATATTAATTATCAAATAATCGAATTATTTTAACCGTGATAACCATAACCATATATAACCGTAACAATTTTAACCGTAACCGATTTAACCGTATATAAAATGGTTAAAGTTAAAGTTAATCAAAACCGGTGGTTAACTAACCGTAACCGTAATAAGTGTAACCATGGTCATGCCTAGAAATAGGGATCCCTAGGATGTAAAATTAGAATATAAGGAGTCTGTATTTGACGATAATTTTCAAAAACGTATTTGTCTTAAAAGACTCTTAAGATTTTATTAATTTTAGTGATATTCATTTATGAGTCAATTTGTCAAATGTGTCATTTAAAAAAAACAATTGTAGAAATGTGCCAAACACTATTCAAAATTAGGGAAATAGGAAAGCTGTAACTATTTTCTCATTTTCTCTATTATTTACGAAACTGTGCAACTCATTCCCTCTTTCTTCGACTTCTTTAGTTTTTTGTTTTTTGTTTTTCTGTTTTCTCTCTCCTTTTATTTGTTTCAACTCTTTTTCCTATTTCATCAATTTTTTCATTTTCATGATTAAAACACAAATAATTTATCAAAAACATCGGAAATAACCTGCATCTTCTTTGTGCGCTTCAAGCTCAATTCGCCCAGCTGCGATCCGGAAAGCGGCTAGATGGCTCTTTGGGTCGGTTGTTCCATCATAAGTCTGCAGATTGACTATTCGCGCGTCTTTAATTTGGAAATTGGCAATTGGCGGAGTGAACGGTGAACGTCGTGTCTCTTCGATTACCTTGTCGATTTTGCGAACCGAACTGGTTGCCTGGTGGAATTTTGACTTCATCTCGCTCAGCTCGCGATGAACTTGATCAAAATCTGAGCATATTGGCTTACTCCACTCATTGTTTAGTTCAGCTGGGACATTGGCATTGTTGTTATCCAACTCAACCCCGACTACATGATTATGTCCATTTCTGACCGAATCATTGGTGACGTTGACAACTCCATCTGAGTTGCTGGCGGCTCGAGTTGTTGTCGTTTGGTTTATCGGGGTTTGAATGTTGACATTCCCCGTGGGATTCAATGGAGTTTGGGGGTTGAACATCCTTTGGGGCCCAAAAAGCATTCAACTACTACGACTTCCAGAAGAAGTTCCGGGAGTCATAGAATCCAAACGAGCACTCATGGTTATATGATTATTACTTAAACTTGCCTGACTTTCCTTCACTGAGGCGAGATCTTTCTCAATGGCCTCAAGCTTGGACGAAAGGTTGCTCGTGTTATTGGCCATGGTGGTGAGGGTCTCCTTGTTGACTCAATGGTTGCGGTAACGTCAGACATGATGGATTTCTTGATGAGGAGATCTGTATTGAACTAGTAAGTTTGTAAACTGAAAGTATGATTCTACTCACAGACGGCGCCAAAATATGGATACATGATCTACACCCTAAATATAATGCTAATATTTGTAAGGTAAAAATAGAAATTGCTAAGGAAAAATAATATAAAGTAAAATGAATTGCTAGAAAGAAATGTGTAAACTGATTTTATTATTTCAATGGAAACAAGATCAACCCCCTTACAAGACTATGAGGGTCTATATTTATACACGAATTAAGGAATAAATGACATGAATAAATACTAATTAATTCTATGATTCTCTTTTAATTCGTCGGTTTTGATTTGGTCTTTAATGTCGTAACGCCTTGACTTTTGAATGACTTTCCTCTTCAGTTCGCTGATTCGCTTCGCTTCGCAGACACTATTTGCTTCGCTTGCTCCTGTTTGCTCTATTGAGCTCTCTTACGGTTCAACTGTCCTTGCTCACTGCAAACTGAATCAACCCTTTCTTTGATCTACTGAGATGGTTGACACATGTCATAATTGGAGATAGTGGATTCTCAATTCAGGATCCGGTATCAACAGTTGACACGTGTCATAATTGGAGAGAGTGGATCCTCGGTTCAAGATCCGGTATCAACAAATACTTACAATGAAAAACTTAGCAACCAATAACAACACAACACATGTTTTTCTCTCTTTCTTACAAAAATGTACTTTCGTAATAATTTTCGTATGAAAATTTATGTACTTTCGTAATAATAAAAATAATTTTGTTTGTTTTTATGTTAATAAATTGGTGTGACTAAACCAAATAAACATTAATTAACATAAATTTATATTTTTGTTTTTGTTTTTGTTTTTCTCCTTCTTTTTTTTTTCATCCTTCTTTTTCTTGGTTCTTTCTCCTTGATTCATTCTCGTTGGAGAAAAACACAAACTCTTTTTTGTAATATTTGACATAATTAGTGGTCCAAAATTTTTTATTGTCCTAGGCCCATACAGATGTTGAGCAACCATACATTTCTGAATAATGCTTTATTTACCCTTGAAAGGATACGATTTTTGGCAGATGAGTTTCTTACTCATTTTTTGAAAGTTTCACAAATGAGAACCCTTTCTCAACATGTCTCCTCACTTTTCATTATTTCTATTTTTTTAATGCTGAGAAATCCATCTGACTATGTACATTGGTTTTTCTATTCAACACTCTCTTTTTCAATTTTCAACACTCCACATCATCTTTCTCTCTTCCACATAATATTTCAACACCCATTCAACTTTTTAACTTTACAATGGTTTTGTTTAATAAAATTCAACACATTATCCCACTATTTTTATTTCATATTTTTATTTTCTTTTATGTTTTTTTGTGATTACATATTACAAATAATGTTTAAAAAGATGTTTAAAACTATTTAAAATATTTAAACAAAAAATTACATTTTTAAAATCCATTTCACTAAAAAAATGTTTTAAAAGATACTTAAAACTATAAACAAGAGTTTATTGAAGGTTAATAAAAATATTATAGTGAAAATGAGGTTTTTTTTGTGTGTGTCCAAATCAAATGAAATAATTCTCTATTTAAAGAGTATTGGTATAATTTGTTTTTAAATAAATTAATTTATTATGAAATAATTGATTTCGAATACTTAGGATGAAAAACAAATGTACATAAATTTTCGTGTGAAAATTTATGTACTTTTGTAATAATAAAAATAATTTTGTTTGTTTTTATGTTAATAAGTTTGTGTGACCAAACCAAATAAATATTAATTAACATAAATTCATATTCAATTCAATATAAAGTTATATCGTTTATATATATTCATATTCTTACGAAATGAAATTTATTGAATATAAATTTTTTGAATTTGACTATAATATCAAAATGAATTTTATCGATTAAAGTATTATCGAATATGAATTTTCTGTTAATATTTATTTGGTTTAGTCACATAAACTTATTAACATGAAAACAAACAAAAAAACTTACATTCTTACAAAAGTATATAAATTTCCACACCAAAATATTTTTTAATTTAAATATATAAAATTAATATATATTTAAAATATAACTTTAAAATATTTCAAAAGCGACTAATATTAATTACTTTTAGCTAGTTATTCAAATGGAAAAGTTTGAACATATTCAAATAAAAAGATAAAATGTGCTAATCTATAATAATATTTTAGTTTAAAACTAAATTTTGGGAAAAAAAATCACAAACTCAAATTTAAAAAAATAAATCATAAACCAAATTTTATTTATTTTATCTTTATTTTAATATAATGATGTACTTAGTTTTTTAGAAAAATATTTAGGGTTTATTTCACAATTTATTAAAAAATAAGGGTTTAAATTCCCAAAAAAAAAGAATGAGGTTTTTTAATGTTTTTGAAAAAAGTAAAAGTTTTTTTTATCCATTTTTCGCTTTCTTACCCAATAAATCATTTTAGGTATCCAATAAAATTTTGCCATGTATCATTTTTTTCTCTTCATCTATACGAGATTCAACATGTTGAATTAACACCAAATAATCCACCTCATTTCAACACATAAATTCAACACCCTCATTGCATTTATTGAATTTTTTAATTCAACACTCCTATTGTAAATAGTCTTAGTGAGAACCTCTCATGTAATTTCTCCCTACAAGGATGCTTAATAAGGCTCACTAGCCACAACTTTCGAGGTCTCTTCCCATCTGCCCTACCTCGCTGGGTTCTATGGAAATGGAATCCCTTTGTCATTTTCTGAGTCACGTGGGAATTAACCTTATTTGACGTTTGGCATTGACTTTTGACCCTTGTTTATCAGTTTCCAAGAAGTTTCCGAGAGAAACTTCAGTTTTGCTGACTGAACAAAAAAAAAACATTTTCTGGTTTGCTAGAATCTCAAAGGAACAATGAAGCAGATGATTTTGTTTTCATTCCTCTGTTTTGTTGTCATAAGCTTCGCTGTTGCTTCAGTTTCAGCTCAAAAACATTGTATGAACGTTGGGAGATACGGATCCAACAGTACTTTCGAAGCAAATCTCCAACAAATACTCTCTTTTCTACCTTCCAATGTCACTGCTCAAGATGGCTTCTTCTACTTCGGTTCGATCGGACAAAAACCAAATCGTGTCTACGCAACAGGGATGTGTATCCCAGGATCAACTTCAGGTGACTGTTCTGTTTGTATCAAGACAGCTTCCGATGATTTGATACGGAGTTGTGCTAATCAATTAGAGGCGTATTCATGGCCAGGTCAGCCAACGCTTTGTCATGTGCACTACTCCGATTCTTCTTTTTTGGGATCTGCAGATCTTGGCCCTGTTAATTTGGGCTACGATACAGGAGATACCAACTCAAATATAACAGAGTTCACAGCCATATTTGGAGACTTAGTTGTTCGTATGATTGCTGCAGCCTCCACATCAAAAAGCACATCATCTTCTAGTAATAATCATTACGCAGCTGATGTTGTAGCCCTGACAAAATTCCAGCATATATATGCATTGATGCAATGCACGCCGGATCTTTCTTCTCGTGATTGTGAAAATTGTCTGCGACAGCCGTCATGCTGCGGTCAGAAGCAAGATGGCGTTATTATACGGCCAAGCTGCTTTTTCCGTTGGAATCTGCATGCATTCTCTAAGGCTTTTGATAACATTACGGTGGCTTTTCCTCCTCCTCCTCCGCTGCAACCTCTTTCTGACAATGGTAAGTCCTAACAAAGCTATAAGTATTGTGACAAGAAACAGTCAAAAGATTTAAATGAAGGTTATATTGCACTGTCACAGGTAGTAGAAAAATCTCAACAAGAGCTATTGTGGGAATTGTTGTTCCCATAGTAGTAGTTTTCATCATCATCTTGGTCCTGCTTGTTCGGAGATCTGCTGTACTTTGCTGGAGGAGAATACCATATCAAAAATTTGGTTTTGATCAATGTGAGTGTTGTTCATATGCTTTTTATTTGGCCTCTTCGGATTTACTATGTATATAGTCTGTGGAATTATTTAAGAACATTTGTAATTTTATTTTGCAGCTGGTATTACAACTGTAGGCTCCCTCCAATTCGAATTTAAGACAATTGAAATTGCAACTGGGAAATTTAGTAACAAGCTTGGTCAAGGTGGATTTGGCGAAGTTTTCAAGGTGTCATTTATGTAGCTATGTGGTCATTACTTCTCTTGACAAAACTTGGAATTACAGAATCAAAGTATGCTGATAGAAATTGTCTCATTGATATAATTTGTAGGGTGTGTTGCCTGATGGAACAGAAGTTGCAGTGAAGAGGCTATCAAAAACATCAGCACAAGGCGCACAAGAGTTCAAGAATGAGGTTGTTGTTGTTGCAAAACTTCAGCACAGGAATCTTGTTAGGCTTCATGGATTTTGTCTAGAAGGAGAAGAAAAGATACTTGTTTTCGAGTTTGTCCCCAACAAGAGCCTCGATTACTTCCTCTTTGGTATGTGGTATTGGAATATAATTGACTTATATGATTGAATTGTATTAGGGGCTAATAACTACTTGTGTATGTGCAGACCCTGCAAAGCAAGGGCAGCTAGACTGGACGAAACGGTACAACATTATTGGGGGAATCACTAGAGGAATTTTATATCTTCACGAAGATTCACGGCTCACAATCATACACCGTGATCTCAAAGCCAGCAATGTTCTCCTAGATGCCGATATGAACCCAAAAATTGCTGATTTTGGAACCGCGAGAATTTTTGGGATGGACCAAAGTGGAGCTAATACAAACAGAATAGTTGGGACACGGTATCTACGTATTAGATATGTTCTATTTTTCTGAAGCTTCAAGAATACTTTCTTCACAATTGTACTTAATATTTCTTGTGTTTTACTTTTACTTTTTTAGCGGTTACATGTCCCCGGAATATGTGATGCAAGGCCAATTCTCAACGAAATCAGATGTCTATAGTTTTGGAGTCTTAGTTCTTGAAATTATATGTGGTCAAAAGAACATATTCGTCCACCACTCAGACACCACAGTTGAGAATTTGGTCACATACGTGAGTATTCAAAGAAGAACTAAATTCTTGATTGATGATCAAATGATAATCATCAACAACATGATCTTATCTAATTGTGAGTTCTTAATTGTTGATTAAATTATGTTACAGGCTTGGAGGTTATGGAGAGATGGGACACCATTAGACCTCGTGGATCCAACCATTTCAGAAAATTGTCAAACCGAAGAAGTGACAAGATGCATCCACATTGCGCTGCTATGTGTTCAACACGATCCCACCGATCGTCCAAACTTGTCAACAATTAACATGATGCTCACAAGAAACTCCCTTAATTTACCTGCTCCTCAACAACCTGGATTCTTCTTTCCAAATAGACGGAACCAAGAACGAGATGGCCTTGAGTCTAGCGAGTCTACGAACAGGTCCAATTCCCAAACTATCAATGATGTAACCATTACAGAACTGGAACCTCGTTGAAGATCACCAAAACTATATGTCTGTAATGTCTTATTCAAAAGCTGAATGCAAAATATGTGTTATAAGATACTCACTGTAGTTACTTAAAATATTTCAATAATATTTTATCTCGCAACAAACTTTTTTTTAATTCATACATAAGATCATTCAGATTTATAGAAAATGAATATAGGAGATTAACTAGGGTTTGCATTTGAAATACACTAACTAATCTGATCACTAGGGGTGATGCAGTGGGTTAAAAAATCTTGCCCGACCTAAACCTGTTTTGAGAATGTTTTAAAAAAATCCAAAAACCTGAAACCCCAACAATGTAGCCAAGAAAAGTCATGTGGGTTTCGGGTTTACCTGCGGGTATCCGAATTAAATTTTTTTTTTTGTATTTTTTTATATAATTTGTTTTTAAAATATCTACATCAACAACAATTTATAAAATTTGAAGATTAATTATTTGAACCATGAAAAACATAAATAAAATTATATTTCTTTTTTGAATTAGTTTTATAAATATTGATATAATTATTTTCATAAATATTGATATTACTATTAGTTAAATATGTAAAACATAAATAAATAAACATAAATAAATGTATATTTATTTTGAATTATTTTTATAAATATTTGTATAATTATATATATGTATACTGATATAATTATTTCATAAATATTGATATAATTTTTACTAAACTTTATAATCGTATTGGACATTACGTTTGTTTATAGTCGTACAGTTTTAGCGGGAAATGTCTTTTCACGATGTTTCCACCAAATTTTTGATTCTAAGGGTTTGGCATAAAAAATCAATCCTGAAATTTTATTGCTATGGCACAAAAACGTAATTTCATGATTTAGCATTTCTGGCGGAAAAAGACATTTAATGATTTTTCCACAAAAAAAGAAACTCGATTTCATGACTCTGGCAAAAAAATATAATTTCAAGATTAGGCATCACCACGGCTACGGTTATTACGGTTACAGTTAGTTAACCACCAGTTACGTTTATAATTTTTTTGAACCTTAACCTTAACCATTTAATATATGTTTAATACGGTTACGGTTAAAAAAATTATAGTTAAAAATGGTTATGGTTATATATGTTTATAGTTATTACGGTTAAACATAATTAGATTTTTTGATGATTGTGATAAACATTAATATCAATGATGTTTTTATAAAATAGAATTTAACCTCTATTGAAAGAACTAGATGATGATATATCAACTAATACTTATTAATATAATTTATTATATCTACATTTTGTTCTATTTTTAAAACTGTTATGGTTATAATTTTAATATTACCATGCAGTTAACCAACGATTTTTATACCGTTACGGTTAATTAACGGTTATGGTTAATAATGTATTTTAAGTATATATAATTTATTTTTACGGTTAATGGTTACGGTTATTAACCATTTAATATGGTTACGATTATAAATAAAACAGCTACGGTCCAAAATACGGTTACAATTAGATTTTGGCCATACATATCATTTTAAGATTTTGGCGGAAAACGTCATTTTGTGATTTTCTGTCAAAATTTTGGTTTCACGATTTTGGTGGAAATACAAAATTATGAGATTTTAAAATGTAAGTATGAGATTTTGCTGTTTAGGCAGAAAATATACTTTTACATTTATTTGCATTTTTGGCAGAATAAGTCATTACTTTTGCTTCCGCCAAAAGCACAATTTCACGTTTTCTTGAAAAAAAAAAACTTAACTCTAAGATTTTGCTGTTTCAAGCAATAAATGTAATTCCGCAATTTTACAATTTTGGCGGAAAATGTGTTTTATGTGATCTTGGAGTCTTGGCGAAAATATATTATTCTGGTTTTAGATATATTATATGATTTTACAGTTTTAAATATTTTTTTAAAAAAATATTTAAGAATATTATTACGAAACAATATTGTGTTGGCATATATAATTTTAAAATTAACTTAGTGGATACCTAAAATCCAATAGGATAAAACCCATATTAAAACTTTATCAGTATCAGTATGGGTACTCTCCCATTTTAAGCCCACATTTCACTTGAGTTTCGGGTACCAGTGGGTTTTAACCCATTTTTAGCGTCCCTATTGATCACAAAATAACTATTATTAAATGGTTAAAATCCAGAGGTTTGGTGAACATCAATTAGTTGAATATCGGTACTCACATGTTCAACCACAATATAACACCTGTCCCGCCATACAGGCCAAGACAATGTGTTATTCCTTGGTCTTGTCTATAACGCTTTTTTCCAAAATTCACCAACAAACACAACTTCAAATCGCAAATGCTAACCTGAGGTAAAAAAGGGAAAATGGGGTAAGTAATGAATTACTCAGTGAGGAGATCCTTTCCGCCCATTGGTAAAGCACGATAACATGATTCTACCTCTATACAACTATCATCAAACACATAGAAATAGATACAATAAACATATAGCTTGCATCACTATGCAAAGCTACAACACACATATTTTCTTCTTCCCCACAACAAGATCTCCACATCAATACCAGGTTCAGCCATCTCTTACGTGCATGTAATCTATCTATTCCACTAGGATCGTCAACTGGTTAATAGGGTCGAGTGACCCGTCGGTTCACTATAGTCCCGGTTCCACTAGGCTCGTCAACCGGTTAATGGGCTACAGTGACCTGTTGGTTCATTGTAGTCTAAGTTCTACTGTTTTCACTATTTCCACTGATTCCACTGGTTCATTTTAATCTCATAAATCTTGTTATCACTATGACATCATAACATCACATAAACAATATCACATATCACTATATTATTAAACAATTTTAAAATCATCATATTTATCAACTAGTCATAAAAATAAAACAATCAGATCTAGTTCTATACCAGTGAATCAAGAAGCATAAAAATAGAACATTTCATCGCGTTTCCGCAGATCACACCCTCACATTGGCCTTGCTTTCCTCTCCAGAACCTTTCTTTTTTGGAATTTCCTAAAATATAAACTTTCCTAAATTAGAAAAATTCTAAAAATAGAAACTTTCAAAAAATAGGAATTATGTCTTTCGAATTAGGAAAACTAAAGTTTTCTGAAACTTGCTTACAACTGCCGTCAACTTAAAGCTCAAGTTACGGCCGTAGTTGACCTCGGAATTCGTTTCGTCTGGTGGATC
Organism: Cardamine occulta; assembly: GCA_028015245.1. NCBI lineage: Eukaryota > Viridiplantae > Streptophyta > Magnoliopsida > Brassicales > Brassicaceae > Cardamine > Cardamine occulta. Next base: position 5,475,669 of record CM051368.1, read on the forward strand.
TGGAAAGCTGAAATCTGGGGTTTTCTATGGATAGGTAGATCGTCCTCTAACCCCCTACAGTTTACCAGAAAACATCTTTTGAAGTTAAGCGGCAGCAGAATCCGATATGTAAAAATCCGCCCCAGGAAAACGGCCATAATTCTCTAACTGTAGATTAAATTTAATATCTGCTTGCAGGTGTAGACAACTATTGATGTCGTGCCACCAACTAGCACCACATCACCGTGACTTCGCTGTCGGTTCAAAGCTCCAGATGAACATCGAAGTTGGCCACCGAATATTCAAATATCACCTGATGATTTCTCCTTTTGCGGTACCTCAACCACAACAACTACGACAAGTAGAGTCAACCGGACTTCCAACTATTTTTATACCTCAGCAGGCATCTAAGCATTCACGATAAACAATTAAAATTCTAATTACAACAAATTCATCAAACAAAAATAAAAAAAAAATAAAAAAATAGTTAAATTAAAAGAAACCAACAAATAGTTAAATTAAAAGAAACCATTGCAAAATAAATAAATAAAACTAAATAAATAAAAATAACAAGAGTAACATCTAATCATATGTAGATCTTCACCAGTCAACTACACATTTATAAACAATCATAATAATTACAATAGTTCATCGAACACAAAAATAATAAAACTACTAAATAACTAAAAACGAAACCATGAGAATAACAAAACAAAGAAAAATGAAAAGATATACTACAAAAATAAAAACAAAAAGAACAACACTTAATCATATATAAATCCTCAGTACCCACTTAAGCACTAATAGATAATCATAATATTAATTACAATTAATTCATCAAACACAAATTTAATAAAACAAACAAATAGTGACATTAAAAAAATCATCGGAACAACCAAACAAATAAAAATTAAAGATAAACTACAAAATAAAAACAAAAAGAACAACATTTAATCATATATAAATCCTCACTAGCCACCAAAACACTCATAACTAACTAGAATATTAATTATAACTAAATTATCAAATATAAAAATGATAATTTAAACAAAGAAATAATAAAAATAAATCATGAGAACAACAAACAAAGTAAATAAAGATAAAAGACGAACTAAAAAAACAACAACTAATAGTATATAAATAATACTCATGCGCATAGTGCAGACAAACTACTAGTTCTATATATAACGGAAGGAGGGGCTATCTTCAGATACGACACCTAAGCTTCCCTCCTCTCTAATCATATCACACCACGTTATATCATGTAAGCAATTTCAGCTTCTAAGTTCTTACAGTTAATGGTCTTGAATACTCACTTTTGTGTCAGAAGAAGATAACATGACACTCTAAAGGATCCAACCATGATACAAGTGCTGAAGGTAACATATATCAGAAGCCAACGGCCTGAGTGGAGCAAGAGGAAGAGGGAGAGGAGGTTCATTCAGAGAATGTGGAAGAGAAAGAGTGTCACAAACTAGGACACTTTCAATTTAAATGTCCCAACATAGAGAAACAAGCGAATTACGAAGAGTTCAATGAAGATAAGGAACTTCTACTAATGGCGTATGTAGAACAAAGAGGATCAAAAATGGAAGACTTGTGGTTTCTAGACAATGGGTGCAACAACCATATGACTGGAACAAAGAAGTGATTTGTGAAAATTGATGAAAGCATCCGACACTAAGTGCTAAGAAAAAAATGCACGGATTATAGTACACTCAACAGAGATTCATTGACAATTGGAATCAAGTGTAGCGAAATCCGGGATTAAAAAATCACGAACAAAATACGATTAAGGAAAAGACGAATACGCAGAAGCGAGATATGATCTCTTTTCTTAATTCAGTAAATCTCCCGTAGTGTGGCGGTTTGATGAGATTCAAAATCTCAGGATACAACCGTGTTGAGACTATAATCGCGACACTCGATTATAGAATCTGCGAACTGGAAGCTTTTGATTCCTTAATTGGATTCGATGATTTGAGAGAATGAGGCAAGACTTTAATTATAAGAAAAAGTAGCTTGATCCCTAAGGAAGATACAAGCTTTGCGAGATTTATAGGGAAAAATATTCTGCGAATATTCTGCCTTGTTCCACAAGGATAAGGATTCGAAAATATTATGAAAATATTTTTGACTCAATCTAGAATCTTCTAGATTTATCCGGAATTATGCAAAAAAATCTTAAAGAGAAAATTAACTAAATTCTTAATAGAAATTAGTCCCAAAAAATTATCATTTGTGGGTCAAAGGCCCGCATTCACCAAGACCCAAGCCCAAACCCATCTTTACACAGCAGCTGCGGGTGTGCATTGTTTTGCATAATTGTAATCCATCTCCCACTCTCTATCCATTGTGGGACATTTGCTCATTTTGATACTTAGTACAAATTACAAGTTTTTTAAGCTTTCCAAACTATTAACTTTGAACATTCATTTCTCATTCAAATTAACTTCGATTTTGACATGTAAATACACTATCTTATAGTGCTCATTACAAGGATTCTAAATACCCCAAGATCCGATTGATATGGTGATGGACTTCACTGAAAAATCGGTGGAAATTTCGCTTAAGAAATTTTTGTCAAAATTGAGTTCCAACAATCCTCCACATGAATAGAAATGACTCTAAACATATGACGACTCTACAGACTCGATATAATAAACAGACTTGACAGACACGACTGACAAACTTTCGAGAGTATAAGCGAAAAATCACTGTGTAAGAGATAGTAGCATATTTTAGCCTTGAGTTGCTCATTGTTAATATCTGTCGAGTTTACTTGGCCAGGAGGTGAACATGATGTCTTGAACCACCCGGATTTTTATGTAAACTTAGTCAACATATACAACCCAGTTTCATTTCCTTGTAGAACTAAGTTCTCTATTGTGTTCGTTCTGGCCTTGAACTTGCCTGGCATCATGAGTGAACTAGGAGAATATAACCTGATCTTCATCCTCCTAGAAACGGCCTCATTTCACACTCACTAAGTGACTTCCACTCACTCATGTCATATAATAAAGTATCAATACTCTGCCTATATGAAAGCTATGGATTAATTCAATAAAAGCGAAGCTTAGCCTTTTAAAACTTACAGGAAATAATGTTGGTCATCTGAGAACTGGGTAGTGACATAACGTCTTTTAGTGTTTTTATCAGAGTTTGCTTGATTTAATTGTCCTTTGAACCGACATCCTGGGATCTCCAGTCACGTAGGTGGAGTATCCATCAAACATTCTCTTTAAGTCACAGGCTTCAAACCTATTCCCTTCGATGATTTCACAACTTGATATCATGACACATCTTTATGGATCGATCCTAGGTTATCATCTCGTTTGATATAATCTAGTTAGATTACACAAATTGATATCAATTTTCTAATGGTTTTATTTTGTCTTCTTAGTGACATAACTAACCATTATACACAAAACTCAGTACCCGACCTATAGTCAATCGACTACGTAATGTTGAAACTAGTTTTTTTTTTCATTTGGACTCCACTCCATAGGTGTTGGTCCAGTTGTGATAATTTTAGGAGGTGATATTGCAACTTTTGTAAGACACCCCCACACTTTCAGGTATTTGTACAAAGGTACAATACCCTTTTCAAAGCTCATATAACATCTTGCCAATGACTTTAATGTGGTAAACAACACTTTCCCCCACATTTCCTGAGATAACTCATAGTTTTACAACATTTTGTATAGGATCCTAGTGGTCATAAAGAAATACATCTTCTATTACCACGTCTTAAACCCATTCCCACCAATTGTTTTTGGCATTAGTCATACGCTTACAATGCTAGGCTCTAACGGATTCACATGTGGTAGAGCACTCCCAAAATGAGTTTGGGGCGTCGACTCACAAGACCTGATTTTATGAGAACTCTCTCGAACGATTCCATCAATGGCATCATCAACAATGTTAGTCATTTTGAATTTGTTCTTAATAGCAGAATTTAATCAGTGTTTTTAAACAAAATGTATAAGTGATTAAACTTAATTTATTTCGTTACACAATGTATTCTCTTAAAAACATTTCTAGAATTCGCTCTGAGTTTCTTTGAATATCACAAAAGCTTGCCAATAATCGTTCCCAGAAACTGGTAAATATGTTCTTAAACATTATTTTCAGATCGCATAGATCGTTTAAAAAATTTTCGTGAATCTACCAAAGGCCTTCGCAGAATTTTTTATTCTTTTTGCGTATTCATTGTTTGTAATATTCAATCCGTTTAGAGCTATAAGCATGAAACGGATTTATTGAATTAAGATTGTAGGACTGTGAAATCCTGGATTGAAAAATCACAAACAAAATCCGATTAAGAAAAGATGAATACGCGGAGGCGAGATATGATCTCTTTCCTTAATTCAAGAAATCTCCCGCAGTGTGCTGGTTTGATGAGATTCTAAATCCTAGGATACAACCGTGTTGAGACTATAATCGCTACACTCGATTATAGAATCTGCAAACTAGATCTATGATATACTCTCAAGACTTACTTTTAAGAAAAGAGAAGAAAGAGATTATTGAAAGCTTTTGATTTTGTAATTGGATTCGATGATTTAAGAGAATGAGGTGAGACTTTATTTATAAGGAGGTGATAGTATAATTTTGGTCAGTACTTAGCTTGTAGGCAAGGGAAGCCTAGCAATAGGAACTTGTCCCACTGGATGTAAATCCCCTGCCACTTATGCCTTTCCTAAGTAAAATATCACAAAAGCTGAATATGGGAAGCAGTAAGCTATGAGTCTATCAATTCCTACACAGCTAACATGTCATTGTAGTACGTAGGTGTCAATCCAAATGGGTGTGATGCTAGCAATCAAGATGTGATCAGATACAACTAAGTCAAGCCAGATAGAAAGGAAATGTTTATCTAACAACCTAAGTGAAATAAAAACGAAATGCAGTAAGATGGGTACTTGACTCGGGTACTAGACCGAGTCAAGTGACCAAGTCAATGCAGAAAAATGACAAAAAGGTGCACTCAAGCACTCTGAACGAGTCAATGAGATCGAGTGGAGCCTAAAAACGATAAACAACTATGCACTCGGATTCAAGACCGAGTTTAGAGACCGAGTCAAAAGAGATGAAGGACAAAGTACAATTAAACAATTAAACAACTGTAAAACAAGATGATAAAGCAATAGAAAGTCAATAGGAACCTAAGTATAGGATAATCGATCAATAGCAGCTTATGATCATCACTGGTGTTCAACAACCATCAACCACAAAGGCTATTCCCTAGACAGCAAATATCTAAAACAATTTAGTCCACTCTCGTGGTAAGAAACCTCAAATCTCATCACTGACATACCAACTTTTGCTTGAGCCACCATGATGAGATAGGCACAAAGAACCTATTTGCTAAAGTCAAATAGCACCCTAAACATCTAATCTCTTAGGTTAGGATGTGCTAATCTCTGGAAAAGGTTGATTCTGATGATTCCATCACACTCTCATGTGGAAATCATCTCAGATCTTGTTCCAGTTGATCAGAAAGCAACAAGCTTTAAGCACACTCACCCTGAAGGGAAATTCAACAATCAAGAAATCTTAAAACCAGATCCGATCATAAGCAAGCTACTAACCCTATCCCATCCTCAGAAACCATAAATCACTACTCAAGAACACAAATCATCATCAAGAACATGAACCCAGAAAAATTAAACATTTCAAAATTCATTGAAAATAATTTAGAAAGATAGATTAAGATGAGAATAGTAAGACTGCAAAGAATTAAAGCAAACTAAGTACTAGATTAAGAGAGATCTGAATTACAAAATGAAGAACACCAAGAACAAGGTTTGAAGGCATAGAAAAACCCTAAAAATAAAAGACATATCCTCTTGATAATACCGAACAGTAGTATTTTTAGTAAAATACAGAAAACCCTAAAACGGAAAAAGACAAAAGAAGTAGTTGAGTCTTCGCGGGTGGTGCAGCTCGAGTTGGGAGGTCGAGTGTGTTGGAAGTCGAGCACTTGGGTGATGTCGAGTTGAGATGGGTAGATGTTGTTGAGTGGTGACACGAGTGCGGGCTCGAGTGGCGTGGCGAGCACGGGCTCGAGTGGGACTCGAGTGGGGACTCGAGTTGTGCTCGAGTGGCGTGGCGAGCACGGGCTCGAGTGGGACTTGAGTGGGGACTCGAGCTGTGCTCGAGTGGCGTGGTGAGCACGGGCTCGAGTGGGACTCGAGTGGGGACTCGAGCTGTCCTAGCATCCATGCTCCAAGTTGTACATGTTTTAGCTCCAAAATGCAACATGTATGCAAATGCTAGTGCAAATTCTCCTAAGTGCAAAAACATAGGAAATTGGACCAGAAATGTTGTGAACTCGAGGTGAAACTAAGCAAATAGGAAGGAAAATGTATGCATAAATCATGTAAAATACTGACATATCAACTCCCCCAAACTTAATCCTTGCTTGCCCTCAAGCAATAAAACAAGCATAAGCTGAAGGAGAAGTGTGAAGTTGGGGATTCAGAACCTAAGCAATTCATAGTAAAACACATAGCCTCAATCCCGAAGTTAACAGTTTTAAAATGCATTGCAAGTGAAATCTACTTAAAAACTTTAGCCAATCTCATCACAGCAAGCATTAGCCCTCAGTCTTAACTGAAACAAGCATTCAAAGCAATCATTCCCTTTAACATTGATTAAGTGTAACCAGCGGATCATGCTGTAAACTACATATGAACTCATTTGGTTGAAGGACAGGTTTTAAGAGACAAAAATGGCCTCTTCTTCCTTGGTTTAAGCTCAATGATACAAGAATCTCTTAGTGAATGGATTGAACTTTAAGAGAATGCTAAAGGTAAAAGCCAAGTGATGCATACAAGAATATATTCCCATCTACCCAAGAACACACACTGACTTTCCCTAATCTAAGCCCAGATAACATTATCCTAGTTCTATACTTTTTCTGTCAAGGTAATCACTCTTTTCTCACCAAGGAATCATACTGTATCTTTTCTTTTCTGCTTAGGAGAGGATTTTTTCATTCTTTGTTCACTTCTAGCGGGTTTGGGGATATTTTCTTAATTGCAAGGGCCTTGACTCGACCCCTTGGTCGAGTCTACTGATCAAGTAAGTGTATTTATACTTTTTTTTCTTTTCTTTTCACAGACCTCTTTCTTTATACATTCATCCCATACCCTACAGTAGGCATAAAACATACTTTTTTCTTTTCTTTTACCCTCTCCAAAGGTTTTTAGCACTTCTCTTTTCTTATCTTTTGCCACTCATTCTTTTCTTTTCTCACACATGAACCATCACTCATATCAAACTCCCTAGTCCTAGTCTAGTACAAAAATCGTGAACCAGAAACTACATGGGAAGCTACACTTGTCGGCTTAAACATAACACTTTCTCCTAAGTTCAATCCCAAGGTAGGCCTTCCACTCAAAATTATAGTTTGGTTTGAAAGAAAGATAGGTTTGGTGTTTTAAATGGGACTGCTCCAAAGATAGAAGCAGCTACTTGGATTAACAAGAGTGGTAAAATGATAAAAGAGAATCCAAGTATTTTAGTGGTATCCATGAGTTCGAATGCATTTTATAGCCATGATAATTAACAATTCGGATTAGGTTAAAATACATAGGGAATGGTATACGAATCACAGAAAGATCAGCCAAGATAAGAATGCTAATTCAAGATTCCAAGATTGGTTCAGTCTTAATTTTCAAATTCACAAACAAGCATTAGACAACTAGAAAATAAGAGACTGAACCTATATGATGAACTTAGCAAGCTTACAAGGTGAATATCATCATTATCCCCTATGCAGAAATCTTAGATGAAATGCAACTAGACTCAATCCTAAAATGCTAATGCAACTACATGGACACTTTGTTTTTGAGAAATAGTTTTCGAAAAATTTTCAAATTTTTATGGTTTTCAGATGCACATAAATGATGCAAAAATTTGAATTAAGAAAACAAAAAAAAATGTCAAATACATCCTGAACCCTCTCCAAACATAAATTACACAGTCCCTTGTGTAATAAAAATTTGGAAAAGACTCCAAAATAGAAAACAAGAGTAAACTAAATGCAATGGTAGAAGTCGATTGACTCCTCTATACTTGCGCATGAGTATTCCTGGTGGGGGGGGTCGTGCCGCATGCTCGACCCCGCTCTGCTCGACCCCGCTGCATGTCTCTTGCGTTGCCATGGTTCGAAGGAGGAAGCTCTGGGGGGCTCGAGTGGTGTGTTACGCTTGGAGCTTGTGTTCATAGAACCACTTTTCTGCAAAGCGCTTGGTTGACATGGTTCATCATTTCTTTGAGAGCGGCGCCTACCCTTGCCTTGAATCTTGTTTAGCTGTTCCTTCATCTCCTTCCACCCATCTGACATATCTTTCACGGTACCTTTCAATGCCTTGATCGTTTTGTCTTGAACTTTGTTCCATTTCTGAAGGAGTCCAATCCGCTTGTGAGCCTCCCATAGATTCTTGTTGCGTTTAGATGCGGCAAACTCTTCAAAGTGAAATGTCTCAGGCGCAGCATATTCTGGAGGGCTTGAGTGACTAACTCGATCAGCATGATCAAGTCCATCCCCTTCCTGCGGTAGTTAGAGCAGTTCAAGTGGTGGTGAAAAGTCAATGTTGGAGTCTAGAGAATTTTGTATGGCTGCGCAAGGAAGTCGTAGCCAAGCTGGTCCTGCGGTAGGGTGAATGAACTGGTATAAGTAGTCCTCCATGTCCGTGGTTCTGTCGAGGAACTCTGCACTCCTAAGATGTTCAACGTCCAGCCACCTTGGTGCAGTTGCTTCTGTAATTATAGGCACATTGCAAGCAATGAGTATGGGCGTAACCACTCCCCCAATGCGGAGGTCTCCTTTTGCATTTTTCCTATGCATCTTCACAGCCCACTCTTTATGGCTCTGGAACTGAGCTAGCAAGACAAAGGTGAGACTTGTATTAGCCTTATCCCCTACCAGTTCTCTTCCATCCCTAGCAAATTCCAGAATCCCTTTTAATCCCAAATGTATTATTTGCAGATCTCCTTCATTGACAGTGCCAGTTGCAAGATGCGCAAACATGGTGCTGGCGATCGCCTTATGCAGGTATCTCACTATAACGCCCCGACCGCCACCGTTCGTGAGCACCTCCACGACCTCTAGGGGCTCCACGCCCTCTCCAGGGCCCGTGAGCACTCGACATCCCCTCTAGGTACTGCACTCACCCTCGTCTGACGGCCGGTTTGTTATCTCCCGAGGCTCTACAGACTTGTTACTATCCCTACAAATCACCACATGATCTTTCCCCTTGTTTTGGTCTCACTCACACGGTACCGACAATCACTTCCCGGTAGGTCACCCATCCTAGTGCTACTCCAGTCCAAGCACGCTTAACTCTGGAGTTCTCTCAGGACAAGTGACGGAAAAGATAAGTGCACTTTGGTGATATAGGTAGCCAAATCAAATCTCTTAACCTCTTCTCAGAAACCGGGATGTTACAACTCACCCCCACTAACAGACCACAACGTCCTCATTGCGCACCCATCGCCCTCAGGACTGCCTCCCGGGTCAGAACCGGTTTGACATAACCTAGAGCTCTCATACCACTTGTAATGCCCCGCCCGCCACCATCCGTGAGCACCTCACGTCCTCTCTAGGACCGTGAGCCCCACGCCCCTCCAGGTTTGTGAGCACCTCACGTCCTCTCTAGGACCGTGAGCCCCACGCCCCTCCAGGTTTATGAGCGCTCCACATCCCCTCTAGACCCGTGGGCCCCACCTTCGTCAGACGGTCGGTGCATTAATTTTCTGAGACCCTAGAGACTTGTTACCATCCCTACAAATCACCACATGATCTTTTCCCATGTTTTGGCCTCACTCACACTGTACTGACAACCACTTCCCGGTAGGTCACCCATCATAGTACTACTCCAGCTCAAGCACGCTTAACTCTGGAGTTCTAACTAGAGGAGTGGCAGAAAAGATAAGTGCACTTTGGTGATATAAGTAGCCAAATCAAATCTTTTAACCTCTTCTCAGAAACCGGGATGTTACACTCACCGCGGGGTGTCAAATCTGTGAACCCTTTGATCTGGATGATGAGTACGGCATGTCCGTACCTATTGTCAGCCATAAGGATTGTAGCTCCCCTTTGTCAAAGTCTTGTTGTACCCATGCTTCGCTTGCAAAACCGTACAGGTTGTCGAGCTCGTTGGTGGTGATAGAGTACTTCTTGCCCCTGACTTTAAAAGTGATCCACCCTACTCCCTTGTCTGACTCACAGTCAGGGTTCTCTACGTAGAAGTGCACCTCCAGTGATGCCAAGAAGTGGCAAGTCTCGACATGATAGGCTGCCATGTTGCATTTCATGAAGTTGGTTAGGCCGCATAGTGCAAAAAGGCAGCTTACATCCTCGCTTATGCCGAGTTTTTCCATGGTGGGGAGATGGGGATAGTGCATTCCTGTAAAACCCCACGTATTTCTGTCTTAGTTAGCTCTGGCTCCGACTTCTGTGAATACCTCTTTTTCAACTTAGCTCCCATCTCCATATCTTCATTGTGATCGACCGCCTTTTTGCGAGCTACGTCATCCCTTTTGCGCGAGAACTATTGGGCTATATACCATTTGGATGGACTTGAGTGTTCGACTCGATCAGCGTGGTCGAGTCCGTCACCTTCCTGGTCGAGTCCATACCCTTGCTCGGCTTCTGGTTCGATTTCTGCTTCAATAGCTTTTCCCTTTCTAGCCTTATGGCTTATTCTTGCATAACGCCTAGCTAATGTTGCAGCCCTTGCGTGGTTGCGCCAATCGGGTTTGGCTTCTTCAGCTTCTATGGGATCCCTTGGAGGGGACACATGTCCTCCCTTTTCAGTGTAGCACCTCGCTATGGCTTCAGCTTCTACACGCCCGCGGAGGTTAGAAATAGCTTCGAAACTTAGAGAAGATGTGAGAGCGTAAGGCGTGCACGGGCTCGAGGTGGCGAGAGAGCTCGAGTTGCTCGGATTGTGATATAGGAACCCAAATGAATCGGATCCTAAATGATAGATTTATGGAGGAATTGCTGCTGGACTAAGGTCACTCTCAACAGTTCCGATTGAATGGATGGTGAAGTGGTTCGATGGTGAAGCTGTTGCTGGACTAAGGTCACTCTCAACAGATTCAAAGGGATGAACGGACGTGATAGTGGATTGAGAGACGCCACACAGATCTGTGAAAGGATCTATGATAAGTCTAATACACTCTAAGCTTCAAGGATTCACACACAAGAAGTTTAGAAGACAAAATATTTCCTTCCCAGAAATATCAAAGAGAAAACTCTCAAGTTTCTTTTCTAAAAAAATCAGACTGAATCTGAAAAATGGTCCAACACAAAATAATTAAAAGACAAGTGATAGTCTGCATGAAGGAGAGAAAGAGACAACATTAAAATCAGAGTTTGAAAATTCGAAACTGTCTCTTGAACTCCTTGGCCGAAATGTGTTGTTGGGCTTGCGGAAAATCAACTAAATGGGCCGATGATAATGCGATCCATTTGCCTCGTTAAAAACCTTACCAACAAAACCCATTGGGACAAAAATTGGTGAAGGGAAAAAGAGCACAAATGGAGCACATACCCATTTAGTGATTTCTTTGGGCCTCTTGAATTTGCTTGGTGATAGTAAAAATAGCAAATTCCTTGTTTCCTTGAAGAACCGGGCAAGAAAGGTGTCAGTATGACTCTTGTGTAATTCTTGCACGTCTTCTTGCACTCCATTAATGATGAGGCTGTTCATGGACTTGATAAATTCCTCTCTCACACGCCTTGTTCCAGCTCTTGTTCTTGGTGCTTGTTCCATGGTTGCTATGTGTACAGCTTCTTCCTTTGATCCAGCTGAGCTTGTACTGATGTCCTCATCATCTCCTCCCTCTTGAAAAGGTTCTGACCTCAGAACAGGTAAATCTGCATGGAAAGGAGCTAAATCAGTAACATTGAAAGTATGAGAAATAGTGAACTCACCTGGTAGATCAAGCTTGTAAGCATTATCGTTGATCTTTTCTAGCACTTGAAATGGGCCATCGCCTCTTGGTGCGAGCTTGGATTTTCTTTTCTCCGGAAATCTCTCATGCCTCATATGCAACCAAACCCAATCTCCTGGTTCGAATGTGACCTCCTTTCGGTGCTTATCAGCATGTTGTTTGTATTTCTCGGTCTTCTCTTCCAGATTTTTTGTGACCTTTTGATGAAGCTTCTTCACAAAATCTGCTCTGGCTTCTCCTTCATTAGAGTAAACAGCTCGGGGCAGGGATATTAGATCAATCGGAGTTTCTGGATTAAATCCATAAACAATCTCAAAAGGAGAAAATTTAGTACCAGAATGCTTAGCATGATTATAAGCAAATTCAATGAAAGGTAAGCATGATAACCAATTTCGTAAATTCTTACCAACCGTTGCTCTCAGCAAAGTAGATAGAGTACTATTTACTACCTCAGTTTGGCCATCTGTTTGGGGGTGACAAGTGGTTGAGAAAAGCAGCTTGGTTCCCAACTTTCCCCAAGCGTTTTCAGAAATGGCTTAGGAACTTAGTGTCACGATCGGATACAATGGTCCTCGGCACTCCATGTAAACGGACTACTTCTTTGAAAAAGAGATCAACAGTTTGAGTAGCGTCATTTGTCTTGTTGCATGGAATAAAATGAGCCATTTTTGAGAACCTGTCTACAACTACAAAGATGGAATCCTTGGGGGTGATTGTTGGCAGACCTAAAACAAAATCCATAGAAATGTCTACCCAAGGCAGGTTAGGAATAGGCAAAGGCATATATAAACCATGAGGATGTGACCTGGATTTTGCCTTTAGGCAAGTGATGCACTTGGCGCAGAATCACTCCACATCTCTTTTCATGTGCGGCCAATAGAAATGCTCCATTAAAACACTCAACGTCTTGTCTCGTCCAAAATGTCCCATGAGGCCTCCTCCGTGAGCTTCTCCAACCAACAGCTCTCTCATTGACCCTTGAGGAATGCACAGCCTTTTATCTTTGAATAAAAACCCATTATGTTGATAAAATGATCCGCGAGCAGCCTTGCTTGTTTCTTGGAAAATTTCTTGAAAATCTGGATCAGTTTCGTATGAGCTCTTGATATGTTCAAATCCCATAATCTTGATAGTGCATCAGCTACAATGTTCTCCTTCCCTTTCTTATACTTTATCACGTAAGGAAAAGTTTCTACAAACTCGAGCCTCTTAGCATGTCTCTTCTTTAGTGTAGTTTGTCCTCTTAGATGTTTGAGCGTTTCGTGATCTGTATGAATAACAAACTCTTTGGACAATAAATAATGTTGCCAAGTTTCAAGAGATCTTACCAAAGCATAGAGCTCCTTATCATAGACGGGATAATTAAGAGATGCTCCACTGAGTTTTTCACTGAAATATGCTACTGGTTTGCCTCCTTGAGTAAGAACAGCTCCTATGCCTGTACCAGAAGCATCACATTCAATCTCAAAAGTTTTGTCAAAGTTAGGAAGTACCAAAACAGGTGCATGTGTGAGGCTGTCTTTAAGCTTGGCGAATGCCTCATCTTGTGCTGGTCCCCATTTGAACTCCACATTCTTTTTGATCACCGAGGTTAGGGGTGCAGAAATGGTACTAATATCTTTTACAAATCTCCGATAGAAACTAGCCAGACCATGGAAGCTCCTCACATGTCCGATAGTAGTTGGAGTCGGCCAGTCTTGTATTGCCTTGATCTTTTCTTCATCGACCTTTAAACCCTGCGAACTCACAACAAATCCTAAAAAGACAACTTGATCAGTGAAAAATGTGCATTTCTTTAGATTTGCATAGAGGTTTTCAGCCTTTAGTGTTTCAAGGACCTGTTCGAGATGATTCAAGTGATCTACAAGGTTAGAGCTATAAATCAAAATGTCGTCGAAATAAACTACTACGAACTTACAGATGTATGCCCGTAAGACATGGTTCATGAGTCTCATGAATGTACTTGGAGCATTAGTGAGTCCAAATGGCATAACCAGCCACTCGTACAAACCTCTCTTGGTTTTAAACGCCATTTCCCATTCATCTCCTTCCTTCATCCTCACTTGATGATATCCGCTTCTTAAATCGATTTTTGAGAAGATAGTTGCTCCATGAAGCTCATCTAGCATATCGTCGAGCCTCGGGATGGGATGTCGGTATTTGACGGTGATGTTGTTGATGGCTCTACAATCAATGCACATCCTCCAAGTTCCATCTTTTTTGGCACTAGAAGCACAGGAACAACACATGGACTTAGACTCTCTCAGATATAGCCTTTAGACATCAAGTCTTGAACTTGTTTTTCCAACTCCTTTGCTTCTGCCGGATTAACCCTATAGGCCGCTCTGTTTGGCAATGGGGCTCCAGGGACTAGATCAATTTGATGTTCGATTCCTCTTGTTGGTGGCAGCCCTGGCGGAATTTCTTCAGGAAATACATTAGAAAATCTGTTAAGTAGCTCTAGAACAGCTGGTGGTAATTCTTGTTCTTCTTGACCTGAAAACAAACCTTCCTTGAAGATCATTAGGAGCACCTCTTCTTTTAATTCAAGAGATTTCAAAACAGTATTAGGTGTGATATAAAGATTGGTTTTACTTAGCTTTCTTCCTTTGGACATGGTTTGTTGCATTTCAAATGTTTCTTGAGGTGTCAATGGCGCCAGACTATGCTTCTTGTTGTTGTGCGAGAAGGTATAATGATTGGTCCGCCCATTGTGTAATGCTTCTTTATCAAATTGCCACGGACGCCCTAACAGCAAATGTCCAGCTTGCATAGGCACTACGTCACACAAAACTTGATCCGCATACTTACCAATACTGAATGGAATTGTAACTTGCTCGGAAATTTTAAGCTCAGTGTCATCATTCAGCCATTTGAGTCGATAAGGTCGAGGGTGCTTGGTCTTTGGTATTCCTAACTTATCAACTAAATATTTGCTGGCCACGTTAGTACAAGAACCTCCGTCAATAATTAAGCTACATACCTTGGAGTTAATTGTGCAGCGAGAATGAAAAATATTAAAATATTCTCTCTTTGAATAGTTTCGGGTTCAAAAAGAGCGCTGAGTACTCTTCTCGTAACTAACAACTCTCCGGTGTCAGCATAATCCACAATGTCTTCTTCAGACTCTTCTTGCTCGTATTCTGCCTCGTCTTGAGATTCATACTCTCCATTTGCTTTGAGAATCATAACTCTCTAATTTGGGCAATCCCTTGCGTAATGTCCTTTTCCTTGACATTTGAAAGAAGTTATATCTCTAGTTCGTTGAGTTTGAGTATTACCTTGTTCCGGTTTATTGAATTTAGACGGTTCTGGTGCAGACTTTTTGAATCTAGAATCCGCTTCAACATTCTTTCCTTTGTCTAAAACTTTTTGCGGTTGCTGGTTCCAAACAGGTTTGCTACGGCTTGTTGACATCGTTTTCCTTTTAATGTGTTGCTCAGCCTGAGTAGCTAAGTACAGCAGCTCGTTTAAATCATGGTAAGTCTGTCTCTCCACCTTTCTAGCAATACGATCATGAAGACCATCAATGAACTGTGCCATTAGAGTTTCATCAGAATCTTCACTCTCCAATCTGTTTCGAAGTGTTTCAAACTCGTCAAAATATTCTTCTACGGATCTGGATCCTTGAGTGAGCTTTCTGAATTTCTTTTGCAGCTCTCTATAGTAGTATGCAGGGACGTATCTCTTCCTCATAGCAAATCTCATATTTCGTGCTGGTGGTGGCGGTTGCTCAATTCGAGTTATGCGCTCTCCTAGGGTCTGTAGCTGAGTTTGAATAGCAGCAAGAGCTTGAGCCAAATCATTAGCTCCCTGATCTCCCATGTCTCAAGTTTTTCCTGTCTCTCAACTCAAACAAAATAGATCAAATGCAAAGGGAAACTGAAAGACACAATAAACACAATCGCAACTTTGATGAAGAATCTGTTAATCCTAACAGCGACTGTACTCAGAAATTAATCTCGAAAAAATATGAAAACACATCCAAAAATTCCGAAACCAATTTTAACAAATATTAGACTCGTTCTAAGTTCAGATGCAACTGGTCTCACGATTTTATCACACGCCAATTATTTATGAAAATTCAGACAATATTGCAGACGAAAACAGCTTAACATCCGAAATTAAGGAGATGAACAGACACACACAAAACAAATTAAACTGAAGTAAAAAGGAATAGATAAACCTGATTAGGAGCGTTTAAGCTCTGATACCAGATGATATAGGAACCCAAATGAATCGGATCCTAAATGATAGATTGATGGAGGAATTGCTGCTGGACTAAGGTCACTCTCAACAGTTCCGATTGAATGGATGGTGAAGTGGTTCGATGGTGAAGCTGTTGCTGGACTAAGGTCACTCTCAACAGATTCAAAGGGATGAACGGACGTGATAGTGGATTGAGAGATGCCACACAGATCTGTGAAAGGATCTATGATAAGTCTAATACACTCTAAGCTTCAAGGATTCACACACAAGAAGTTTAGAAGACAAAATATTTCCTTCCCAGAAATATCAAAGAGAAAACTCTCAAGTTTCTTTTCTAAAAAAATCAGACTGAATCTGAAAAATGGTCCAACACAAAATAATTAAAAGACAAGTGATAGTCTGCATGAAGGAGAGAGAAAGAGACAACATTAAAATCAGAGTTTGAAAATTCGAAACTGTCTCTTGAACTCCTTGGCCGAAATGAGTTGTTGGGCTTAGGAAAATCAACTAAATGGGCCGATGATAATGCGATCCATTTGCCTCGTTAAAAACCTTACCAACAAAACCCATTGGGACAAAAATTGGTGAAGGGAAAAAGAGCACAAATGGAGCACATACCCATTTAGTGATTTCTTTGGGCCTCTTGAATTTGCTTGGTGATAGTAAAAATAGCAAATTCCTTGTTTCCTTGAAGAACCGGCAAGAAAGGTGTCGTATGACTCTTGTGTAATTCTTGCACGTCTTCTTGCACTCCATTAATGATGAGGCTGTTCATGGACTTGATAAATTCCTCTCTCACACACCTTGTTCCAGCTCTTGTTCTTGGTACTTGTTCCATTGTTGCTATGTGTACAACTTCTTCCTTTGATCCAGCTGAGCTTGTACTGATGTCCTCATCAGATTGAGTAAGAGAGAGCTCGAGTGGCTCGGATCGAGTGACGAGAAGCTGGCTCGAGGTGGCGACGGATCGAGTGGCAAGAAGCTGGCTCGAGGCGACGGCGAGTTGGGCTCGAGGCGGACTCGGATCTAGTGTAGAGGAGCTGGCTCAAGGCGGACTCGGATCAAGTGAGAGAAGCTGGCTCGAGGCGGCGATGGATCGAGTGGCGAGAAGCTGGCTCGAGGCGAAGGCGAGTTGGGCTTGAGGCGGACTTGGATCGAGTGATGAGGAGCTGGCTCAAGACGGACTTGGATCGAGTGTGAGAAGCTGGCTCGAGGCGGCGACAGATCGAGTGGCGAGAAGCTGGCTCGAGGCGACGACGAGTTGGGCTCGAGGCAGACTAGGATCAAGTGACGAGGAGCTGGTTCGAGGCGGACTCGGATTGAGTGGCGAGAGAGACGAATCGAGAGAGAGAAGGCGGAAATGGAAGTGAGAGAGAGAGAGATGAAGGCGAGTTGGGCTCGAGTGGCGTGCGGTGATATTGAAAGGGAGAAGGTTTGCTAAAAACCAAAAGCACTAGGCCCCCTTTTGATTCCTTTTGTCAAGTCCAAAAGCACTAGGCCCCTACTTGATTCCTTATGTCGAGTTAGTTGCCAAAATTTCGAAATTAAAATTAAAATTCAAACTCGGTACACACGAAAAAAGGGGGAATTTTTGAACTCGATGACCGACTCGATCAATCGACTCGACCTGACTGCTCGAGTTTGTCAGTTTGACCCAGCTGAGTCAACCGAGTTCGTACCTGGACCTTAAGCAGTGCTTAACTCGAGTCACGTTTAGCTCTTCCAACACCTACTTCTGACCTTCCTTAGCACGAATCTGATAACCAAAAATAACTAGAAAAATTGATCAAAGATCATTGAAATAAAATAAAAATTAAAGCAATATGTACAAGGATAAACATGGGATTTCCTCCCAGGTGAGCTTGTTTAAAGTCACTAAGCTTGACTTCCTTTCTTTTTAGGCTTTGAGCGGCTCATCAAGGGGAATTGAGGTCCCCTTTGGTATGTAGTCAGCCATGTAGGGTTTTAGCCTTTGCCCATTCACTGTAAATTGTTTACCATCCTTAGTAAGCAGGGTGACAGCTCCATATGGTAACACTTCCTTAATGTCAAATGGTCCTGACCACCTAGACTTCAGTTTTCCAGGAAAAAAGCTTAAGTCTTGAGTTAAATAGGAGAATTTAATCTTCAGCCTTGAAGTCTTTACGCAAAATTTTCTTGTCATGAAAAGCTTTAGTTCTCTCCTTATACACTTTTGAGCTTTCATAGGCTTCAAGTCTGATTTTCTCCAGCTCATGTAGGTCCACCAGTCTCTTCTCTTGAGCTGTCTTGATGTCAAGATTTAGGAACTTTGTTACCCATAATGCTTGGTACTCGATTTCAACAGGTAGGTGACAGGCCTTTCCATACAGCAGCTGAAATAGAGTCCTTCCAATTGGAGTCTTAAAAGCAGTTTCTGTAAGCCCATAGAGCTTCATCGAGTTTGGTTGACCAATCTCTTCTAGAAACATCTAATACTCTTGCTAGGATATCCTTGATCTGCCTGTTGGAGACTTCAACCTGGCCACTGGTTTGAGGATGGTAAGGTGTTGCCACTTTATGCTTTACTCCATGCTTCCTTAGTAGATTCTCAAAGACTTTGTTGATGAAATGAGAACCTCCATCGCTGATCACGACTCTGGGAACTCCAAATCTGGGGAAGATGATAGTTTTGAATATCTTCAGCACCACCTTTGCATCGTTAGTGGGACTAGCTATGGCTTCTACCCATTTTGAGACATAGTCTACAGCAACCAATATGTAGCTATTCCCATAAGAAGGTGGGTTGAAGGATCCCATGAAGTCAATACCCCAAACGTAAAAAATTTCAACTTCAAGGATAGGGTTCTCAGGCATCTCGTTTCTTTTGCCTATGTTCCCCATCCTTTGGCATGGGTCACACTTGGATATGAAAGCGTGTGCGTCTTTGAACATGCTCGGCCACCAAAGACCAGCTTGGAGTGTTTTCTGCACTGTTTTGAATGTAGCAAAATGGCCTCCATATGCGGAACCATGGCAATGTTCTAGCACTCCTCTGACTTCTTCCTCTGCTATGCATCTTCTAAATAAGCCATCTGAACCTTTCTTGTAGAAATACAGTTCATCCCAGTAGTAATGGTTGATGTCTCTGAAAAACTTTTTCATGTTGTATGTATCAAACCGCTAGGAATTTCATCACTTACTAAGTAGTTAGCTAGGTCTGCAAACCATGTCAACTTCTCTTCTTCTATTGCTAGGACTTCCTTGAAGTCTCCTCTGGTGCGCTGGGTCCCTTCGAAGGTCTTGACTAACATCAATTATTCCTCTGGCATGGAATCATCGATTGGCAACGCATCTTCAATCCTCATCCTGGATAAGTGATCCGCTACCCCATTTTCGACCCCCTTCTTGTCAACTATCTCCATGTCGAATTCTTGGAGTAGAAGGATCCATCTCAGTAACCTGGGCTTGGTGTCTTTCTTGGCATAAATGTGTCTTAATGCGGCGTGATCAGTGTAGACTATTACCTTTGATCCTACCAAGTAGCTTCTGAATTTCTCAAAAGTGAAGATTACAGCAAGCAACTCCTTTTCCGTGGTAGCATATCTCCCATGAGCTTCATCTAAGGTTCTGCTTGCATAGTAGATCACATTAAGCTTCTTTTCTATTCTCTGACCCAAAACTGCTCCAACTGCATAGTCCGAAGCATCACACATGATTTCGAAAGGGTGGTCCCAATTCGGAGCTTGGACTATTGGGGATGAGATCAATGCTCCCTTTATCAGTTGGAAAGCCTTCAAGCACTCAGAATCGAAGTTGAACTCTTGCTCCTTGCAAAGTAGCCTAGTGAGTGGTCTAGCTATTTTGGAGAAATCCTTAATGAACCGCCTATAGAACCCAGCATATCCAAGGAAACTCCTAATGTCCTTGACGTTCTTAGGTGGTTGTAGCTGCATCATCACATCTACCTTGGCCTTGTCTACCTCTATTATATTCTCAGAAATCTTGTGCCCCAAGACAATCCCTTCGCTGACCATGAAGTGGCATTTCTCCCAATTCAGGACCAGATTTGTCTCCTCACATCTAGTAAGCACCCTGCACAAATTCAACAAACAGGAGGAGAAGGAGGAGCCATACACGGAAAAATCATCCATGAAGACTTCCACTATCTCTTCTATCAAATCTGAAAAGATAGAGGTCATACACCTCTGAAATGTTGCAGGTGCATCGCATAGACCGAAAGGCATTCTTCTGTAAGCAAAAGTTCTGTATGGGCAAGTAAAGGTGGTTTTTTCTTGGTCATTTGAAAGTATCGGGATCTGAAAGAACCCACTATATCCATCTAAGAAACAGTAGTAAGGGTGGTTTGCAAGCCTCTCTAGCATTTGATCAATAAATGGCAAAGGAAAGTGATCTTTTCTAGATGCTGCATTTAACTTCTTATAGTCTATACACATCCTATGACCAGTTATTGTCCTAGTGGGTATAAGCTCATCTTTGTCATTCCTTACTAATGTTATACCACCTTTCTTAGGAACGCAATGCACTAGAGATATCCACGTACTATCAGAGATAGGGTAGATAATTCCAGCATCTAACAACTTAAGAATTTCCTTCTTAACTACTTCCTTGAGGTTAGGGTTTAGTCTTCTCTGAGGTTTAATACTAGAGTATGACTCATTTTCAAGATGAATTCTATGAGTACATAAACTTGGTGATATACCTTTAATGTCATCAAGAGAGTATCCAATTGCTCTCCTATACTTTCTCAATTCAGTCAACAGCAAATGCAACTCATCATCACTAAGTTTATCATTTACTATGACTGGGTAAGTGGAGTTAGGACCAAGAAAAGCGTACCTTAGCCCTGTTGGAAATGGTTTGACCTCAACTTTAGGTGCTCTAAGTTCTAACCAGTCATCAGAGTGAGTGGACTC
This sequence comes from Cardamine occulta, assembly GCA_028015245.1. Taxonomy (NCBI): domain Eukaryota; kingdom Viridiplantae; phylum Streptophyta; class Magnoliopsida; order Brassicales; family Brassicaceae; genus Cardamine; species Cardamine occulta. Next base: position 5,496,728 of record CM051368.1, read on the forward strand.
GAGCTATATGTCGAGTTCTTGGGTCGAAGCTGCATTGTCTGGGTCCGACGGGGTCGGTTTCGAGCTGCTGCTCAAACTTAAGCACTGAGTTTTGCCAGTTTCAGCCTCAATTGATGTGATGCCCTCTCCATTTAGCTCAACCAGGATTTCAAAGACTTCTGCACCTTCAATTTCCTTGTATGAGTCTCACATTATCTCATAGCCCAAGGTTTCCTTGTGTAAGTAGTCATCTTTACCATCCTTGGTCAAAGCTGTATAGAGATGATCTTCTTCATTAAGCTCTTCAAGTAACTGGTCTGCAAGCTGATCCATTTCTTCAATCCAAAAGAGTTGACCCTTTATCGTAGGCTTCTTCATTGTGTCTTTGATGTCAAAATACATCTTGAGATCTTTTCCCATATTGAGTTCAATTTTTCCATTCTTGACGTCAATAAGAGCTCCAATAGTGGCAAGGAGGGGTCTTCCTAAGATCAAGGGATCCATTGGCTCTTCATCCATCTCTAACACCAAAGAGTCAGTGAGGATCTCTATAGCTCTAATTCTGAGAGGCAAGTCTTCTAACATGTCATGCGGTATCCTTACGGACCTATCAGCCAAGACAAGAGAAATGTTGGTGGCCTTGAACTTGCTGAAACCCAACCTCTTAGCTACTGAAAGTGGCATGAGGCTTATGGATGCTCCCAAGTCGCAAAGACAATTTTTAAAGGTCAATGGACCTAGAGAACATGGCAATGTGAAACAACATTGGTCATCTAGCTTGACAACCTTCCTTTGTATGATAGCGCTACACTCATCACTCACCACTACCATTCCTTGCACTTCTTGGAACCTTTCCACAATTGCATCATTTATCCACTTATGAGATTGAGGTAGAAGTGCCAATGCGTCTAGTATGGGCATCTTCACTTCAATTTCTTTAATATGCTTGTCGAAGATAGCTTTGTACTTCTCCAATCTGTCCTTCTTGAATCTTTCTGGGAAGGGAAGTTTAGGTTTGTAAGGAGGGAGAACAAATAGTGTTTTCTTCTCCTTGGCAGCTGCAGGTTTTTCAACTGGGGAAGGCTAGATTCGACTGAGAGGTCGAGTTGGTGTGTCGAGTTGGCCAGGCAAGTGCAAGTTTGTCTTCTCAGCTTGTTTTTCTTCTTGGCATAAACCCTCCCCCTCTTGGTCTTTGCTGTCCACAGTGATGGGCATTGATCATTCCCTTGCAGGTAGCTCTCTTCCACTCCTTAGGGTGATGGCGTTGATTGGAGCAAAAGTCTTAGGGTTTTGGATTGCTTTTCCTGGCAGCTGTCCAATAGGCTTTGTGGACGAAGTGGATGTGGTATTGTTCTCCATGAATTTAATTTTGGAGTGCAGCCTCTCAATCTTCCTATTAAGATCATTGTAGGAGTAATCCATCTGGATTTTCATTTCAGCAAGCTTCTTTGTGGTTTCCATTGTACCGGTCGCTTGCCCTTGGAGTAGCTACTGCATCATGGTCCGTAGGTCCTGGTTAAGCCTGCTGCGGCGCAAAACCAGGTGGAGTACCCATTACGCCTTGTTGTTGGTAGCTACGCTGGAAATTTTACTTAGGAACAAAACCTTGAGTTTGACTGTAAGGGACAAAAGGCTTGCGGGTTGGCCACGTTGGTACTTCTATAAGACAAGTTGGGATTGTTTTTGTAGTTGATAAAGCCCTTGTTGTAGCTACTTTGGTTCTGAACATAGCTGACTTCTTCCATTTGATCACCCTCCCCATCTTGAACTTGAAAGATCTCTTCCTCACTTGCAAAATGAACGTGCTTCTGCTGGCCGAGAAGGATATCCAACTTCTCATTCAAAGCTTTGAGATCCTTCTTAGTCTTTTCATCAGAATCAACACTTCTTCTCATGTTGCAGTCGTAATCCTCATTGTAGTTCCCATCTGATTGAGCAAGGTTCTCAACGAGTTCCCAACCTTCATCAACATCCTTGTTGAGGAAGTTACCATTGCTTGCTGTATCGAAAAGCATTCTTATCCTTGGAAGAACTCCTCTATAAAGGGTGTTGAGCATGGATTCATTGCTGAAGCCATGGTGAGGACATCGAGTGGTGTAGCCTTTCAATTTTTCCCAGGCTTCACAAAAGGTTTCTCCATTTTTCTGGGCAAAGCTGGATATTTCGTTCCGAAGTCTAGCTGTTCTAGCATTGGAGAAAAACTTGGCAAGGAAAACTTTCTTGCAGTCATCCCAGGAGGTGATGGAGCCATGAGGTAAACTCTTCTCCCACAGACGAGCTTTGTCACCAAGAAAGAAGGGAAAAAGTCTTAACTTGAAGCCATCTTCACTGACTCCATATATCTTCGTGAGGCTGTAGAGCCTATCAAACTCGTCCAAGTGATCAAGAGGATCTTCAAAAGGCAACCCATGTAATTTGTTGCCTTGCACCATAGATATCAAGCCACTCTTAATCTCAAAGTTATTGTTTTGGATTGTAGGAGGTACAATCTCTTGTCTCTGAGTGTGAGTGTTAGGAGCATCTCCTGCTCTGATTAATCTTGGCCTTCTCTGAGGTTCTTCGGCCATTGTGTTTTGTTGTACTACTCTGATCCTCTCTGCTTGCTCACGTAGCTGACGAATTAACTTAGTCCGATTAACGTTATCGATGAAAGGTAGGAAGTCCTGGTTTTCTTGTGATCGAGTTTGCATACAGGTGAAACTATAACTGTTTACACTGATAGGTACCTGAGATGCAAAGATAAAGAAGGGAACACTAGGTAAGTATCCAAGTAAGGTGGAAAAGAACTTGATCTTAAAAGATCTGAAATCCTAATTGTAACAAAGAACACCCAAATGGCAACAGCGCCAAATTGGTAATAGTATTTTTACTCAGGGACTACTTCTGTGGGCAAAGGAAATCTAGCAATAGGAACTTGTCCTACTGGATGTAAATCCCCTATCAGTTATGCAATCCCCAAGTAAAAACAATGCAACTTACTATGTGTGTGTATGCAGAAGGATGTATCAATTCCCTAGCATTGTCATTGTAATACTAAGGTGTCAATCCAAATGGGTCTGATGCTAGCAATCAAGATGTGATCAGATACAACTAAGTCAAACCAGATAGAAAGGAAATGTTTATCTAACAACCTAAGTGAAATAAAAATGAAATGCAGTAAGATGGGTGCTTGACTCGGGTACTAGACCGAGTCAAGTGACCAAATCAATGCAGAAAATGACAAAAAGGTGCACTCGACCACTCTGAATGAGTCAATGAGATCGAGTGGAGCCTGAAAATGACAAACAACTATGCACTCGGGTTCAAGACCGAGTTGAGAGACCGAGTCAAAAGAGGTGAAAGGCAAAGTGCAATTAAACAATTAAATAGCTGTAAAACAAGATGATAAAGCAATAAAAAGTCAATAGGGATCTAAGGATAGGGTAATTGATCAATAGCAGCTTATGATCATCACTGGTGTTCAACAAACATCAACCACAAAGGCTATTCCCTAGACAGCAAATATCTAAAAAAATTTAGTCCACTCTCGTGGTAAGAAACCTCAAATCTCATCACTAACATACCAACTTTTGCTTGAGCCACCATGATGAGATAGGCACAAAGAACCTATTTACTAAAGCCAAAAACACCCTAAACATCTAATCTCTTAGGTTAGGATGTGCTAATCTCTGGAATATTTTGATTCTGATGATTCCATCAGACTCTCATGTGGAAATCATCTCAGATCTTGTTCCAGTTGATCAGAAAGCAACAAGCGTTAAGCATACTCACCCAAAAGGGAAATTCAACAATCAAGAAATCTTAAACACCAGATCCGATCATAAGCAAGCTACTAACCTATCCCATCCTCATAAACCCTAAATCACTACTCAAGAACACAAATCATCATCAAGAACATGAACCCAGAAAAATCAAACATTTCAGAATTCATTGAAAATAGTTTAGAAAGATAGATTAAGATGAGAATAGTTAGACTGCAAAGAATTAAAGCAAATTAAATACTAGATTAAGAGAGATCTAAATTACAAAATGAAGAACACCAAGAACAAAGTTTGGAGGCAGAGAAAAACCAGAAAAATAAAAGACATATCTCGTGGATAATACCCAAAAGTGGTATTTATAGTAAAATACGGAAAACCCTAAAACGGAAAAAAGAAAAAAAAACTAGCTGAGTCTTCGTGGGTGGTGTAGCTCGAGTTGGGAGGTGGAGTGTGTTGGATGTCGAGCACTTGGGTGGTGTCGAGTTGAGACAGGTAAATGTTTTTGAGTGGTGACACGAGTGGTACGTGGTGCAGCTGAGGTCTAGTCGGGGATGCGATGTCGAGTGCGGACTCGAGTGGAGGTGGGCTCGAGCAGAGAGCATCGCACGGCAGGGCTCATGTGGCGTGGCGAGTACGGGCTCGAGTGTCGTGGTGAGCACGGGCTCGAGTGGGACTCGAGTGGGACTCGAGTGGCGTGGCGAGCACAGGCTCGAGTGGGACTCGAGTGGCGTGGCGAGCACGGGCTCGAGTGGGACTCGAGTGGCGTGGCGAGCACGGGCTCGAGTGGGACTCGAGTGGGACTCGAGTGGCGTGGCAAGCACGAGCTCGAGTGGGACTCGAGTGGTCCTAGCATCCATGCTCTAAGTTGTACCTGTTTTAGCTCCAAAATGCAACATGTATGCAAATGCTAGTACAAATTCTCCTAAGTGCAAAAACATAAGAAATTGGACTAGAAATGCTGTGAACTCGAGATGAAACTATGCAAATATGAAGGAAAATGTATGCATAAATCATGTAAAATACTAACATATCAGGAGGAGTAGCTTGATCTCCAAAGAAGAGATAAGCTTTCCGAGATTCACCTTGATTCGTAAAAATAAAATATTCTGCTAATATTCTGTCTTTTTCCACAAGGATAAGGATTTAGAAATATTACGAAAATATTTTTGACTCAATCTAGAATCTTCTAGATATATCCAGAATTATACAAAAAATCTTAAAGGGAAATTAACTAAATTGTTAATAGAAATTAGTCCCAAAAAAGAATAGTCTTTTGTGGACCAAAGGCCCGCATTCACCAAGACCCAAGCCGAAGCCCAGCTCCGCATAGCGGCTGTGGGTGTGCGTGATTTTGAATAATGGTCATCCATCTTCCACTCTCTATCCAATGTGTGATATTTGCTCATTTTAATACTTAGTTAAAATTATAAGTTTTATAAGCCTTTCAAGCTATCCACTTTGGACATTCATTTCTTATTCAAATTTCCTTCGATTTTGACATGTAAATACACTATCTTATAGTGCTCATTACAACGATTCTAAATACCCCAAGATCCAATTGTTGTGGTGATGGACTTCACCAAAAAATCACAGGAAATTCGGCTTAAGAAGTTTTTTTGTCAAAATTGAGATCCAACATCAAGTCAATGCCAGTTTTAGTTTGGGAGATATCAATTTTCTAATCCGAAGGATCCTCACTACAAGAAATCAACCACAATTCCGACGGCATTTCCGACGGAATTAATATCCATCGGAAAATACCGACGGAATTCCGACAGATTTACAATGGATTTGACAATTTTAATATCCGTCAGAAATCCGTCGGTTTACCGTCGGAAATTTCTGATGGATTCCGATGGATTAATATTCATCGGAAAATTTGAACGTTAATATAGCCGTTGTTATAGCCGTTATTATATCCGTTAAATTCCAACGGATTTCCGACGGAAAGCGTTATTATATATATGTTACCATACTTCTCCATTCAATCACAACAACAAAATTCTACCCAAGAATTCTTTAAAAATCGTGTAGAGAGAGATGTCATCTTCTAGAGATTTCAGATCATGGATGGATGAAGAAATAATTGATCTGGAGTCAAAGTTATTAAACGATGGTTATGCACGAGGTATATGCGAGTTCATGGCCGTTGCTGGAAATCAACCGCGAGTGAAAACAAGTGGTAAGATGAAATGTCCATGTTCAATTTGTCGCAATTCTCGTAATATTAAGATAGAATTAGTATGGCATCACTTGTATAGCAATGGATTTATGCCGGGTTACAAGATTTGGTATCTACATGGAGAAAGAAATTTTGAATATGGTAGTAGTAGCAGTGAACCCTATGTTGCGGATAGCTTAGGAGAACATAGAACGGAAGTAGATTTTGGTGTTGGTACCGTTGAGATGGTGAATGATGCGTTTAGAGAGAATTTGTCTTCGACCATAATAGATGAGGATAGGGTTGAAGAACCAAATGTAGAAGCTAGAAGAGTTTTTGATATGTTAGGCTGAGCGAAGCCATTATATGATGGGTGTAGAGATGGTCATTCACCTTTATCATCTGCTAGTAGAATGATGACCATTAAGACGGACTTCAATTTGGCGGAAGAATGTGTTGATCGCGATTGCAGATATGGTGAAAGATCTTTTGCTGAAGATAATCTTGCACCGGCATCATACTACTGACGTCTGAAACTTGTAGGTGGTCTTGGTTTGCCGTATCAAGTAATAGATGTGTGCATCGACAACTGTATGATATATTGGAGAGAAGATGAAGACAGGAGAAGTTGTCGATTTTGTCGTAAACCACGGTTTCAAGATACTAGTGGGAGAGTTCCAATTCCATTTAAACGTATGTGGTACTTACCATTGACTTCGAGGTTGAAGAGGTTATATCAATCTGAGCGCACGGCAGAGCAAATGAGATGGCATGTAGAACATCGTCAAGATAGAGAGATTACACATCCGTCGGACGCTAAAACGTGGAAACATTTTCAATCCATGTATCCGGATTTTGCGTATGAGAGAAGAAATGTGTACCTCGGGTTATGTATAGATGGTTTCAACCCATTTGGGAAGCATGGAAGGCAGTATTCGTTGTGGCCCGTAATCGTAACACCGTACAATTTGCCCCCTGGTATGTGCATGCGTCAAGAGTTTTTATTTCTCTCCATTCTTGTTCCAAAGAGATCACTAGATGTATTCCTCCAGCCATTGATCTATGAGTTACAAATGCTATGGAGTCACGGTGCTGAAGTGTTTGATGTTTCGCGCCAGCAGAATTTTAGGATGCGGGCGGTTCTTATGTGGACCATTAGTGATTTCCCAGCATATGGAATGTTATCTGGATGGACAACTCATGGATGACTATCGTGCCTATATTGCTCAGACAATACAGATGCATTCCAATTGAGGAACAGAAGAAAGTCGTGTTGGTTTGATTGCCATAGAAGGTTTCTACCGATGGAGCATCCGTATCGGCGGTCTAAAACATTATTTACGAAAAATAAACAAGTGTTTGAAGCTCCAATTGATGAGGAAGACGGCAGTACATTAATGGAGCAGTTGAGAGATTTTGGTGCTCCGATGACTTCTGAATGTGGAGGTAATGGACATGAAACTGTTTACGGAGCTGGGGAAGTTCATAATTGGCACAAGAAGAGTATCTTTTGGGAATTGCCTTACTGCAAGGACCATTTATTGAGGCACAACCTCGATGTGATGCATGTTGAAAAGAACTTCTTTGATAACATAATGAATACGGTTTTAAATGTACCGGAGAAGACAAAAGAAAATCTGAAGTCTAGGTTGGACTTGGCAGAGATTTGCAATCGTGATTTTCTTGAAATTCTTCCCAATGGTAAATATCCTTTTGCTCCGTACTGGTTGGATGCACAAAAGAAAAAATAATTTTTTGATTGGATTCAAGACGATGTCAAATTCACTGATGGATATGCATCTAATCTGTGTAATTGCGTCGACTATGGAGAAGGAAAGTTTATCGGAATGAAGAGTCATTATTGTCATGTTGTGATGCAGCGACTTCTTCCATTCGCTTTTGCGGAGCTCCTTCATAAAGATGTTTACGAAGCAATTGCAGGTATAAATTATTTTCATGTGTATTTTAAAAATTATTGATATTTTTATTTTATATATATTTAAATTTGTGTTTTTTTATTTGCAGGAGTTGGTGCTTTCTTTCGGGATTTATGCCGAGAACACTTACACTTGAGGGATTCGCAATTTAGAAGACAATATACCCTTGATCCTTTGCAATCTTGAGAAGATATTTCCGCCGTCCTTTTTTGATGTTATGGAACATCTTCCGATCCACCTCCCCCATGAAGCAGCACTTGGTGGTCCTGTTCAATTTCGTTGGATGTATCCTTTTGAGCGGTACATGTTCCATCTTAAGAAGAAGGTTAAAAATTTAAGTCGAGTTGAGGGGTCAATTGTGCACGAGCATCAACGAAGAAACCTCACATTTTTTGAATATTACTTTCCATCGGAAGTTCGAAATCGAAGAGTAAACGTCCTGCTCGCCATGATGATAGAGGTGAGAAAGCCATGTATCCATTGGTGGTCCCTGAGTTGTTTTTGCTAAGTTGGTCGAGTAAGTGGAAAAGGGAAGAAGCGTAAATTTTCACAACAGGAGTGGACTCACTTGCATAAGTATATCGTAACAAATTGTGAGGAGATGGCGGAGTACGAAAGGTAAAAAACTAAATCTATTTAAATACTAAATTATTTTTTACATAAGTAATAGCAACCAAAGGTTATATAATGTTGTTTGATTTCAGGCTTTACATGGCAATAATACGTAGCCATTTTCCGGAAAAGACTGAAGAAGAACTTGAACTGCATAAGGAGAACGATTATATTACTTGGCTACAATTTTACGTAAGTAGGCTATAATAGTAATATATAAATGCTTTCAATTATTACGTTAGTGTTTTATATTAATTTTGTGGATATTATTTTCTTAGGTTAATGAAGGAATTAGAGGTGGCTCGGTTTTTCCGACATGGTTAGTAGAGTTAGTAACTGGCCCAATCTACATTGCGACCTCATATCCTAGGTATTGCAGTAGGGGATTTGCGTTTAGGATTCACGATGAAGGAAGGTCAAGACCAACTGCAGATTATGGGATTTCGGCTCAATCTAGTGATGTTGTCTACTACGGGATTCTCAAAGAAATATTGCTAGTTCGCTACCCAGGGATGTTGGACATGAGGTGCATTGTTTTTATGTGTGAGTGGTGTGATCCAGAAGTTGGGTGTGGGGTTAAGGTGAACCAATTTGGCGTCACGTCAGTAAATTCTAGAAGAAGACTTCGTACGTATGACCCAGTCATCCTAGCATCACAGGCAGACCAGGTTCGGATATTTTAATAAATATTTTATTAAAATTTTGGGATTCTATTTATGTTTTATTTGACTTCATAACTTACATTTGTTTTTTTTAGGTATGCTATATTCGTTATCCTAGGGTAACACGGCGTTCAGATCCTTGGATTACAGTGACTCCAATTAATCCAAAAGGAAAAATTTATGGAGTTTCTGAGCACGATGCTTTACAACTAACTAGAAGTGTTCCAATGGATCATGTTGAGCATTCTTTTGATACATTCCTAGTGGTTGATTTGACGGAAATTGGTGATGATAGAGTTCATTCAGAATCTGTGGAAGAACTTGGAGAATTTGATGAGGCCGAAGACGATATTCCTTCAGAAGGATCATTATCTGATTCAGATTAGTATTTGAACCGCAAACATTTGTTTTTATTTATATTTTGTATTTTAATTTTTAATTTAAATATAACATTTTATAATAATTAAAACCATAACTTACATTAATAAATAAAAACAGTAAAAATCATAAACAAACCAAAATAATTAAAAACATCCTAAATTAAACAAAAAAACCAAAAAAAATACTATATCCGTCGGAAATCCGTCGGAAATTTCCGATGGATTTCCGACGGATAACAAAAGAAAAGAAATCGGCCAATGTCAGTCAATCCTTAAACTGAGACACGTGTAACCACGAATCCGTCGGGAATCCGTCGGAAATTTCCGATGGATTTCCAACGGGTTTGTGATTTCGTGGTCGTTTACAATCCGTTTCTCTTGAAATATATTTGTATTAGGGTTTGTTACTCATTTCAATGATAAAATACTAACATATACCTTGTTACATATCATATATATCAAAATAAAAAAAATCTCAACTATCATGTCTATATGTTACTACATGATACATATCTTATAACGATGATTTATAACCATAACAACTACATTTCTTTGGATTTCGTATATTTCATTTGTAACAATGTATTTGTTTATACCAACGGATTGTAAACGACCACGAAACCACAAACCCGTTGGAAATCCATCGGAAATCCGTCGGAAATTTCCGACGGATTCCCGACGGATTCGTGGTTACACGTGTCTTTTACGCTCCATTTGTATTGATCCGTTACACGTGTCCACGCGTCTAATTTTCGCGTATCCATCGGAAATCCGTCGGAACGGACACGCTAAATTTAACGCGGCAAATGAAATTTTCATTTCCCGGGGAACTTAATTTTCGCGTATCCATCGGAAATCCGTCGGAACTTTCCAACGGATTTCCGACGGATACGCGAAAATTAAGGCCGAATCTTACCGAGACCGCGTGTCATTTAATATTTAAAGTTTCCGACGGATATGCCGTCGGAAATCCGTCGGAATATTTTGATAAATAGAGTCATCTTCTTCCTCTCGGATCTGAACCGCAAACAAAAAAAAAAACTCAAAACTTCCGATTTCGACTTCTGATTTCCGTCCGATTCAAGCTCTGATTTCGACATCAATCATCAAGCATCAACATGTCTAACAATCCTCCATCAATTCCATCTAATTTGTAAGTTTCAAAACTATAAAAATTAGAGATTTCTAAGGTTTTAAGATTTATGTTAGAATTAGGTTGTTGGATGTAAGATTTAGGTTTTAGGATGTTAGATTTATGTTATTGGATGTTAGATTTAGGTTTTCTAGTGTTTGATTCAAGAATTATGTGGTTAGATTTATTTTTTTTATTTTGAGAATTTGTTTTGTTATTTTGGAGAATTTTTTAATTTAGAGAATTTGTTTAGATTAGAATAAATTATATATTTGTTAAGAAAAAATTATATTGTTTTTTATTAATTTATATTCAGTTTTAAATATTTATAGTTATTTATAATGTTTTTATTAATAAATAATCATTATTTATTAAAATTTACTTGACATTATTAATTTATATTGGAGAATTTATAATCCTTTTAAAAAATTTATAATAAATTTTTTTAAAATTTATTATTAATTTTCTATAAATTTATAAATAATTTTCTATAAATTTATAAATAATTTTTTATAAATTTATAATCATTTGTATTATTAATCATTTTTGAAATTATTAATCATTTTAGGAATTTATAATCATTTTAAAAGTTTTTAATCATTTTTACATATTTAAAATCATTTTTATAAATTTATAATCATTTCTTTAAAAATTTATAAGGGATTATGGATTATATTACGAGGGTTTTGGGAACCAAGTACGTCGAGGTTCCGGTAGGCGTAGGGGAGTTGCGAGGAGTCAGTCTACGGCGTCTACCCATATTCCGGAGACCGCATCAGCTGTACCATCCCCTGCTGCATCGACACCACCCCCTACAGCACCGTCTGCAATGAGCGTCGAGGACTTCATTGCTTTACCTGGACGAGAGAGATTCACTCGTCTTCATCCGGATTGTGTTGGGACAGACACATGGTAAGTCTCATTTTCAAATTTTAAATTATGAAATTTTATTAAATATTTTTTAATAAACTATTTAAACTCTACAAAACATTTTGTTTTGAAGGTTTAAAGATTCGGGAAATGGGATTTCCAAGTCTATCAACCGGATGCTTAATGGATTGCTTCAGCATCCGTATCTGACGTACAACCAAATGCCGTTAGAAGAGCAGGAAATGTGGTTTCGGCAATTTGCGGTAAATTTTTCATTTTCTTTATTGTTTACTTTGAATTTAATTAGTTTATTAGTTTATTTTAATTTAATTTCCATTTTTTCAGCAAGAATTTACTTGGGATAGTCACATTACCGCTTTGGTTCGAAGGACTTCCAAAAAGCGGCAATCATGTATTCACGGAAGATGAACGAGTGGAAGGCGTTGTGGTCGAGGAATCTTGTTCCAAGGGAGTTGGTTATGAACCCGGCCCTATGGAACGGGTTGATAAGCGTCTGGAGAGTGAAGACACTACGAAGGCTAGCTCCACAACCCACTCTGCATGCCGGAACAGCGATCGCAAAGGAAAGGGTAAGGCGACGCACAATCTAGGAGCAACCAGTTTGGTCACAAAGGCGAAACAACTTGTAAGTTTTTGGTTTAATCACTATGTTGTTTTTTTAATTTTATATTCAAAATATTTACTATATTTTTTAATTTTGTAGCTTCGGCAAGATGGTGTCCAACCTTCTGCCCTCAAATTGATTGAAGTTGCTCACACCAACAAGACCACCAATGAAATCCAAGATGGTGTAGCTCGGGAGATCGTTGGCAATGTCAGGACGATGGGTGCTGACTATCTTCTTAGTCAACCAATCATTGAAGGAACCCCGCCTCTCACCGAAGTCCCGATCGAGAAGATCAACGAATTCGTCTACGCGGTAAGTTAATTTTTAAATTTTAATCAATTTTTTTAACTTTCAAATATTTATTCAATTTTTTATTTCTGCAGTGTACTCCGAAGACCAAAGGTCGGGTCTTTGGTCTTCCTGACGATTAATCATCTTACTCGGCTACTTCACGCTTTTACGGGGCTCCTAGCGCCGATCTTCAAGCGAGGCTCACAGCAAAAGACGCTGAAATGGAGGAGCTGAAGGCGGATATGCAACGCCTTAAAGAGGCCGGAGAAGCGCAACAGGCGAAATATGAAGCTGATCAACAAGCGATGATCCAACAGATGAACGATTTCTTTTCGCAATATCCACCACGTCCACCGGGCGTTTAGTTTCATTTTTGGATTATAAACAATTTTATGTTTTTTTTTTCTTTTTGAATTATTAAAAAATTACAATAATATTTTATTTTAATTTTCAATACTATTAAATTTTATTTTTCTTTTCTTTTTTAAAAATTTAATTTTCTTCAAATTAATTGATTTTCAAAATATTATATAAAAAAACAAAAATTTGCAGTCCGTCGGAAATCCGTCGGTTTGTATCCGTCGGTACTACGTCGGGAATCTATCGGTCTCTTTCAGTTCAGAAACATTGGAATTCCGTTGGAAATCCGTCGGAATATTTCCGACGGATTTCCGACGGACACCCGACGTAATATATTCCGACCGCTATCCGACGGATTAGCGACGGATTTCCAGAAACTAGATTCCATCGGAAATCCATCTGAATTTCCGACGGATTTCCGACGGATTTCAAAATTCCGACGACATAGTTCAGATGGCTAAAACCGACGGATTTCCGACGGAATTCCCGTTTTCCGACGGATTTCCGACGGAATTTTCCGTCTGATTCCGGCTGATTTCTTGTAGTGCCTAGACTTGCCTTATTTGGAACCCTTTAGTTTTGGGAGACTTCAGTCACATGTTTGGCATCCAGGAGAGTTTCTACTACAACTAGAGGCTACTAAGAACATCTCAAGATTCATTCCCAGCCACTGGATCAAGTGGATTTCAATTTTGGCCTTTCATACACCAAGACTTTCCATATCAAGACCAGAGGGCCTTTAATGCATTCCAACAGCTATATTCCTTTGAACCAGTTGAAGGTACGACTTGGAGACCTTCTCAAGACATTCATAGGCTTCCACAACTTGGATATATCAAGAGGATTTTGAGATATAAAGATGCTCCTATCAGGTTTCCTTATTTGGCCACGAAATCACCTCCAACGGCTACATTTCGATTCTTAATCAATTATATTCATGATCCTTGACTTATTTTCGAGTTAATTAGCTTCCTTATTGTGCTTATGACCATTTGTACTCAGCCTATATAATCTGATCATTAGTCTCATTGTAAATCACCGTTAATCGAATTTTCAAGTTAATAAGAAAAACAGTTTTTCTTCTCTTTCGCAAAGTTGTGATTTCGTTGTGTTGTTTCTTTCATTAGTTCTTAAAAGAGTGATTCTTTTAAGTTCTATTGAGTCTGCAATTCAAGTTATTGAGTGATTCAATTAACCTGTGTTGTTCATCGATTGAGAGAGTCAATCATTTCCCCACCATTTTCAATCTCTATTCGATCTTCCGCTTAACAAGGTTGTGGAATCCTTTGATCATCAAATGATCTCAGATTAGTGTGATTTCGATCTTGTATCATATGCACACTAGTGCCTCTCCTTAGCTCTTTGACTTCTTCTTTTATGCCAACATTTTACGATCATGATTAGAAGGATCGACATGATAAGTAGATGTTTTCCACACACCTTTAAAAATACAAAAAGCTAATCTTTGATCATTCTTAGGAATTTTCAAGGCCTGTTCCAACATTTATCCTTGCCTTTAACAAGCACAACTCACATAAATAGTTAGACCTCACATTCACCAATGACATTTCTCAGATTAATGAAACGGTTAAAATCCAAAGGCTTGGTGAACAAATTAGCTAGTTGAAAATCAAGACTCACATGTTCAACCACAATCCGTTTCTCCTCAACTAATTCACAAAGAAATGATGTCTAATATCAATATTTTTAGTTTGTGAATATTGAAATGATTTTTGGCTATGTTAATTGCACTCTGACTATCAGAATGAATTAAGTGGGAATAAAAAAGCGTACCATAATTGGCTGTCATCTGTTTCACCACATGAGTTGAGTACATCAGCTCCGACGTGCAATATATTCAGCCTCTGTTGTGAATAATTAAAGAAACAATGTTATGCTCTTACTATGCCAAGAGATTAGATTATTTCCCATGAAGAAGCAACTACAACTTCTGCTTCTACGATCATCCAGTGATCCTGCCTAATCAGCATCACAATACGCCATCAAGATCTTGTTCATGTCATTATACCCAAGTTTGTTGTCTCCTTGATGTACTTGATTATCTTTTTAACTGCCAATAAGTGTGGCATCTTTGATTTGGTTTGATATCTTGCACATATCCCTACAGCAAAACACATGTCTGGTCTGCTTGCTTTTGGGTACACCAGACATTCAATCATTCCTCTGTACAGCCTATCATCGACATCCTCTCCAGACTCATCTTTTGAAAGCTTGTCGTTTATATCCATCAGATTTCTTGCCTCTTAATTGGTTTCCATACCAAATCTAGCAACCCGACTTCTGGCATAAGTACTCTGTGTCACAACTGACCGCACAAAATGATCCACAAGTTTCTGACAAATGGATCTAAATACTATGTCATCAACATAGATTTGTACTATCATCAGCCCACTGCCATTTTCCAACACAAACAGTGTCTTATCCACACTTCCGTGCTCATATCCTTGATTGATAAGAAACGTAGTTAACCGCTTGTTTCAACCCATACAATGTTTTCTTCAACTTGAACACATAGCTTGGATGGTCAGGACTCTCAAAACCTTTAGGTTGCTCTACATATACCTCCTCTTGTAAAACTCCATTTAGGAATGCACTCTTTACATCCATCTAATGTAGCTTGAAGTTCAAAGCACATTTTATCCCAAACATAAACCTGATGGACTAAAACCTTGCAACCAGAGCAAATGTTTCATCAAAGTCAACTACTTCAACTTAAGAGTATCCTTGAGCAACTAATTGTGTCTTGTTTCTGACCACATTTCCACTTTCATCCGTCTTGTTTTTGAAAATTCATTTGGTTCCCAAAGCATTGACATCATGTGGTCTCGGGGTTAGATTCCTCACATCATTGTGCTCAAACTGCTCAAATTCCTCTTGCATAGCAGCTATTCAATATTCATCAATCAACGCCTCATTGTGATTTTTGGGCTCTGTAATCGAAACAAAATAAGCGAAGCGAACTAGAACAGTGTTTTGATTCTGAAGTAGCTCATTGCTCTGACTCTAACATTATCTTCAATTTTAGTAATAATTAATTAATTACAAGAAACTCAATAAATTGTGAAAATCACAAATTTTACGGAAAACTATAAAAGTTATGTTATTAGTGGAAAATTGAAGGATAGGTTTTTTTAGAAAAATAGTGGACATGTTATTAAGCCCATTACAACCCTTTTATTAAGCCCAAATGTTATATATCCTAGAGAAAACAACACGTGTTTATGATCATGACACGCGTTGACGACATGGCAGCTTGAGGTTGCATGACTTTCCAACCACCGACTAGCACCGCACCACCGTGACTTCGCCGTCGGTTCAAAGCTCCACTCTGAACATCGAAGTTGGCCACCGAATATTCAAATATCACTTGTTGATTTCTCCTTTTGCGGCACCGCCGATGAAATTGGCATCTTCGCATCACCCAAAAAATTGAAAATCGAGGAGCCACCAGAGATCTGAAATTGAAACATTAGCCAAAATCCCATTCTAAATCAATCTAAGTGAACCCACTTATTTATATTCCCCCGCCGTTAAGAGATAAAGGGATAGTAAAGTCGTTTTCCTAGAAGAGTGGAACATAATCTGATGCGAGAAGAAACCTCTCAATCTCACCAGAAATTTCAATCACAGACTCAATCCGCAATCGATGACAAAAACAAGAAAAACAAGGGAACACAACAACCAAAACCGACTAGACTAAACAAACACAAAGTCGGAATAGAAACCAGAATACTCTAGAGTTTATTACCTATATAAAATCAGAACAAAGATATCAAATCTGAAAAAGCTCTGATTGAGAAAATGTCTACAACAAAAAAAATCCCCTCTATCTCAAAGATAATCTATATATAAAGTTGGATCAATGACTCATATGCCCTGAAGTCAAAGAATTTTTTTTTATGTCCCTCTTTAATCTTTATATCCCCTCTCTTTTATAATATTTGTGAAAACTCAAAAATACCCTTCACTCAATTTGAGAATTAAAATTTGAATATAGTTGTACTAAGTATTACCTAGTTGTACAAATACAAAGATAAGACTCAAACCTTTAACCACTTTACAAGATTCGTTACCATCTCAGCTATTATGTTTTTCTTAGTATCATTTACAAATACAAATATATGTATTTTGATTTCTCAAATAATTGTTCAAAGTTGTACCTAGTTGTACCACACACTAGGGTACAATTAGGGGTAGTAGTACCAAATAAAATATCAGTTGTACCTATTTGTACCACATACTAAGGTACAACTAGTACAACTATGGTACAACTAGGGGTAGTTGTACCAAATAAAATACCAGTTGTACTAGTTGTACCACAAATAGCAGATTCGAAACAATGGGCTTAAACGCGCGTCGTAAGTTAAAACCATCTGAGCTATTGTGTTTTTCTTAGTATCTCTTACAATTACAACTATATAACCCGATTTGGTCAATAATCAGATTTTCTTAAGGGTAAAATCATAATTTTAATACTTTTTATAAAAAAAAAAAAAAGAGAGACATAACAGAAATTTTTTTTGAGTTTAGGGACATATAAGCCATTGATCCTATAAAGTTGGATTTGCTATCTTCTCCTTCCGCCACCTCAGCATCCACTTCATTGGTCTAAAATCCAAGAAACGAGACGGAAAAAAGTGGATGTTAGATTTCAACAACTCAAAGATGTGATCAATAATTAAATGTCATGTTAGTGAGTTTAGAAACAAAGAAAAGAATAAAGGCTTCCCGGTAGAAAAGGTCAGAAACTTTGGAAAACAAATACATGTCAGATGAATGCATATATGAATGATAAGGTAAGGTATGAGATTCACAGAGTCCAAAAAAAAAATGCGTACACGTCGTATTCAAGGTATCTAGAGATGAAGAGGTGTGAATCGTCCTAAAACAGTCGGATACTATAAAGCGAACAAAGTTTATCAGTATAAATGGATGTTTCTCCTTTAACAAAACATCGACGTGTTGACTAATGATTGAGTCTTATTTTTGTAGTCGAAAATGCATCCTTAACAGTCATGCATTTTTGTAGTCGAAAATGCATCCCTAACAGTTATCCTTAGTGTCTATATATTTCGATTGAAACATTTTCTAGATTAAACAAAATTTGATCTTGCACAATGTAAGGTTATCAACTCAGATCAGAATCAAATACGCAATTATCTAGAAGTGGATATATAAATATAAATATTCAGAATTTATATATTTATAGAAATATATATTTCCTCTCTTTCTTATTAATCATATTTCTAAGATTTTCACACATTTTAATAAAACATCTTAAAAGTAGATTATAAATGCATCATTTTTATGATTAACAATTTTCTATAACTTTAAACCAATAATATTCAATTATTTTTCTTGAAGCTTACAATTCGTCATCAATATTTAATAAAAATGCATTGAAAATAGAGAAATAACAACTTTTGAAACAATTTTCTTTTCTACAAATATGAATAATAAGAGGGAGTAGTATTTACAAACTGAATTTAGTTCTATAACTTTAAAATAATACAAAATTCCGCACGGACTTACCTACTAGTGCAAGTTTATGTTTTCAATTCCAACTCAGTTATGTTTATTACTTCATCCGTTTTAAATTAGTTGTCATTTAAGGTTGTTTCACACATATTAAGAAAATACTTAATTTTTCTGTTTTATCCCTAATAAATATTTATTTGATTTTATTTCATTGGTCAAAACATTAAAACAAGAGGGACAAAATTAGAAATCTTATAAAACATATGCATTAAAAATATAAAATAACTAATATGAAACAAGTTTTAAGGTCCAAAACGATAATTAATATGGAATGGAAGGAGTAGCACTTTTATAATAATGACACAATTTTAAATTTGAAAAAAAAACTAAACTCTAATCTATAGCCAATTTTGTTTTTTTTAACTAACATATTATATTCTAATTTAACGTTTTAAATAACACAAATATGACATTTCATCATAGTGAATAAAATATATATAATACTTTAAAACATGGATTAAAAGATGAGAACAAACACAATCAACGATACAACAAATTCAACATTAATAAGACATTTTAAGAAAAATATATTTACTGTCGTTCCATGAAAAAGACCAACTTTATTTGTTAAGAAATTACTATCCATCTTTATCAAAAAAAAAATTACTATCCACGTCATGTTCAACGTATGATTTCAGAAAAAAAATCAAATTTAATGTGTGACCAACATATAATTCAAGCATCGTTTAATTAATGTTGACTAAATAAATGTATTGAAAGATTTATTAATTATTCAAAGAAAACATAAATGGTTATATATATTACTCAAACGTCACTAATTTATTAGTTTAATATATTTTTATAGTTCATACATATTTAAAATTTTCATAAATACACAAAAACATCTTCTCAAAGAGCTATTCATGATAATACAATCAAAATGATTGTTTGAGGACTGTTAATAAAACCTGAAACAACTTATATAATTTTTTAATGCAAAAGAGTTTATATACCCAAAAACCGATTGGGTTAATTGGAAGGAATACCAAAATCGAATTGGAATCAAAATGAACACCTAAATACATATGTCTAATGGAAAAGATAAACTTAAATATATAAGTTTTCATGTTTTCTGGTTAATCAGATACCCAATCGATTCTCAACAGTGGCGGACTCACATTAGAAGGAGAGTGGTCATCTGAAATCCCTTAAATATGTATATTTTATATTTTATCCACTAATTGTTGGGTAACTCGATGTTATTTTTCGAGTAATAAAAGTGGAGTAATTATTAATTACTCTCACTTTAGCTGGATGATTAACCAATCAACTAAAAAATATAAAAACCAAATAGGGAAAAATATTCTTTCTAATTATATAGTAAATGCAATAAACATGTCAGCATATTTAAGTGGAAGAATTAGAGAAAGAAATAATCTATCTCTGTTCTGTGAAATATCATTTTTTTAATCAATAAAATATTATATTTTTATTAATTATTTTCATTAACTACAAATCATATCAAAAATCTTGTTTTATTTTTATTTTCTCTCTCTTCACTCTCACTTACTATAAAATCTTATGTGTTCTTTACTCTCAATTCATCTATTTTTATTTACTAGGTTAAAACATCGTAAATTCTAATACAATTATGTAAAAATATATAGAAATTAAAATTTATTATATAATATCATTTTAATTCTAAACTAGTAGGCTATTATTATTTATATTACAAATACAAATCTATAAATTATAAATACTATAGAAAAAATTCTGTTATTTTTTAAGGTTAAACTATGTTATAAACCTATACTTTTAATATACACATTGATTCATTTTCTTCCTTCATGAAGTGATCAGGTTTTAAACCTCACAACCACTGCAAGTGTCCAGAGCACATAGTAATATATAAAGGTATCAATCCTACAAGGACTAGAGTAACACTACGAATTTGGAATGTACAAACAGAGCTAAGACAAAACTATTGGGAGTTTTGTAGATTGTCACGATGAAAACTAGTAAATGCAGTAAGTAGGAAAATGATTTAAATATATAAGAGGAAATCGTTGGACTCGAGAAATCTTAAAGTTCAATGATCAAATAAGAAGTGTAACCAGACTAAGATATAACGAATGAATATTCTAGAACTCGAAACATTACTAACAAATTAACTACACTTTCGCATGTATTAACTATCTTAACATGAATTCTTAGTAAGATTTAATGCTAGCAATCCTAACAACTTCGATATGTTCACCTAGATGCCTTAACATTAATTGTTCGTTGGCTAAGGATATTAACCTATAATCTATTAATTTCAATAACCTAATCAATGGTTCATTGTATCATGTATATCTATAGATCATTCGGTAGATTCGTCAACCTAACTCATGCATAGAGATCATAGAAGATAGAGAACTAATTCATTAATCCTAATATATAACGACAACCTAATTAATCAATGAATCCCCTTGAATAGATCTTTATGCCTAACTGGTGAATTACTCAGACATAATCAATGAAACCATGATAAAAAAATATGATGATTGCATAAATAAATCCAAGTAACAATGAAAAGGGGTTCCAAAAGCACTCTGAAAGAGTAAGAGATTTTGTCTCCCCTAAGCTACAAAAATATGAAAACTAAAACTCTAAGAACAACTTATGACTGTAGAGAAACTCGTGCAACACTTTATAAAAATAAGACACTAGGTCTAAAATCGGTTTGGAGAATATTTGGAAAATCTTTGCTTCTGGGATCGATCAATCCTTCATGGATCAGTCGATCCCTGCTTCAAAATGCATCACTTCATTAATTCCTCATTCTGGTCGATCCTCCTATGCCTTGTTCGATCCAGAAGCATCTCCTATTGATACTTGAAGTGTATAACCGTCTAAAGCATCTCCAAATTATCCATTTAGTTCCAATGACTTGTAAACCTGTAAAAGAACTAAAAAGAATAAAAAAGACACAAAACCTAATCCTAAACTTGATAAGGAGTGCACATTACATATGGAATCAAAGGCATAAAACCCTTAAGACTACAACTTATCAAGTCCCCTATACTTGAATCCTTGCTTGTCCTCAAGTAAGAACAAACAAATGAAACAAATATAAAAGAAAGGTTTGAAAACAGGAATTTAAACACTCTTTTAGATTTTACCATGCTGAACTTCCAACCCTAGAGAACTTAGAACAGATCAAAGAACCAGTCAGTACAATATGTACTTTACCATAAACATAGCAAACACTATCGTACTCTAGCTCCCAGAATCCTAAGGAATCTCTGAAATCTCTATTGTCGACCCTTTAACATTCATTAAGTATAAGTGCAGTCTCACAAAGGGAGTATCAATCGCAATAAGGGCTTGGCATGGAAGGCTAGTTTGATGGTGCTGAAGTGTTTAGGCCCTGATGATGAAGACTGGTGCAAATCATGGCACAAAATCACAGTGAGATGAAGAACAAATGTTGGTGCACAACCTCACGAACCTTGGAATCTTTGAAAGCTCTGCGGCTTTCCTAACTGAGTTACAATGGTGTCTAAGATAATACATTAAACTCACAAAAGGTTTTATTCCGGTTCTTTCTTTGGCTTCTTTTTTTTCTCGGTTTTTATTCTTTCTTTTTTTCGTTCAGGGGATCGATCGATCTCTGCATAATAATTTTTTTCTTTTTACGTTTTTTTTTTCTGAGAAGAAGAAGCCGGAACCAGTTCTAACCATACAATAACTACACCAGAAACAAATCAAACTATTGTAATGTAATTAGCAAATAGCATAAATCTTACCAGAGATCCTCTGAACAGAAAGCTATACCGGTCCGCATAATCTGTAGTTTTTGCACTTGATTGCACATGAAAATGATATGAAACAGAGTCATGTGGTTTAAATGAAAGGATGAGGTTAAAGTGTGATACCAAGCTAAAAATGAGCTTGGCTATTCGAAGTTCTGAAGAGGGTGGTAAAAAATGGTGATATGAACTCTGAATGTGGTGATCTTTTATGCGATATCAAGCCTCTAAGTGAGAAATTAAGTCAAGTTAAAGGTCCTGTAAGATAAAGTCAACATTAGATCATTCAGATTTTCAAAGATAGGAAACTTCGGGTAAAATTTGATTCATAGATGGTGTTTCTAATCTTCTTGAACTAAGCATAATCATTGTTAGAAGTCTGTTAGATCGTTAGTCAACACCAGATAAAATCCAAAAACAACATAAATATCTCAAGTTTTGACTCATTAAAAATGATTTAACAAAAGAAAACACAAAGTTAGTAAAAAGAGAGCAGATACCCTTCCCCTAGACTTATTTCATTGCTTTCCGCTGTGAAATAAAATCGAAAGAAAAGGTGCTGCGAATAATAATACAAAAACTAATAAAAATAAAAAGAAAAAGAATAGAAAACAAAACATGTGTGTTGCCTTCCATAAGCGCTTATTTAAAGTCGCGAGCCTGACTGTAATGATGCCTAAGTGTGATGAGAATCCATAGAAGATTAGAGATCTCCTTGTCTTGATCAGGTTGTGGTGGAGGTGGTCGAGACATTGTCTGCTTGTTGTGAGCTTGAGGCACGGATCTTTTTGGGGAGAGTGATGCTTTGGCGGTGCAGTGTTGAGCTTCTTACGATCACTGCTCACTCTAGGTCCCGACACAATGTACTTTGGAGCTTTCAGCTCACTCCTATGAGTACGCAAAGGATCATCTCAGCACACTTGAGGACTGTTTGCACGTAATTAGCTTCAAGACATTAGGATCGATCGATCCACGATGACATCAATGTTCTCAGAATTAAGTTTGAGCAAGTGAGATCGATTGATCTAAATGGTGGATCGATTGATCTCTGAACTTTTATAACAGATCCTGAGTCAACGGAGAAAATTGGACCCTTCTGCTGTGTCTTCTTGATGTTGGAAAATGATGAGTTCTTTATGCTCTCAGCATAATTTAAACTACGTGCAAACCCAGTTGTTTTCATCTTACAATACCCCAACTAGTCTTCTTCTTGTACTAATGCGACCTATAAGGGGTCCTCCGAATGCACCTCCTGCATTATTTCATTCGCTATCTCATGAACAGTATCAATCCATAAAGTATGGCCATCAATAATAGGCTTCTTCGCCATCTTATCAACGTCAAACTTCATTGCTAAGTAACTGAGATGAAAATCCTTCTTGCCTTTCTGAACATTGATGAGTGTTCTTGCATTTTGTAAGAATGTTCTACCAAGAATGATAGGAAATTTGTGGTTCTTCTCCAAGTTCCAGCACAATAAAATCAGTCAAGATCCAATATTCACCAATCTTCACATGAACATTCTCAAGTAGGCCAATTGAATAACGAATAGATCAATCTGTTAATACCAAAGAGATCTTACACGGCTTAAATTCGAACAGCCCAAGGTGCTGTGAACCCGATAACGGCGTTAAACTCACACTAGTCCCTAAATCACACAAGCAACGGTTAAATTTGAGGTCTCCTATAGTGAAAGGCAAAGTGAAATTTTCTGGATCCTCCCATTTCTCTGGAAATTTACCCTGTAACAGTGCTGTACACTCACATGTAAGGATCATAGCATCCTTCTCCCATGTCATTTTATCTGTAAGGATATCTTTCATGTACTTCTTCAGTGTCAGAACCATCTTTACAACATCAATAAATGGTAGTCTCACTTGCAGCTCTCCTACAATGTTTTTAGCTTCTCGTACTCCTTCTCTTGAATTTGGTTCTTTCGTCTTGGTGGGTATGGTAGCTTAGGTTTGTAGGGTGGTGGGGGCACATAGGGTGGTTCCTTATTATTAACAACTTTGGTTCCTGACCCTTTAGTACAAGCAGACTGATTTTTGGATTTGTTTTCATGTGAAGAATTATTGGATCGATCAATCCTAGGTTGGATTGGTCGATCCTCGTCTTCATCCAATAATTCTAGAATCATCTTCTCTTAGGGGTGGATTGATCTGTTTGGCGGATTGATCCATCTCAGTGGTGTGTGAGTTTGGAGAAACTTCTTTTCCACTCATAAGCGGGATAGCTTGGATGTACTCATTAGTGTTTCTCTCCGGCTTCCCCGGAAGTGTTCCTGCGAGTGTTTTAACCATTTCAACCATCTCAACAACTTGAGTTTCCAAAAATCCCATGTGAGTACTCAACGATTCAATGTTCCTATTAAGATATTGTATATCCCATCAACCTTAGCATTGATCTATATAGCAAGCTTTTTCTGACCATCTAAAACCTGCTGAAACATAACTTCAATCCTGTCTTGAGAACCAGCATTCTCAAATTGTTGCTTAGGCTGATGATATATGATGATTTTGGCCCATATTTACTAATCTTTTCTAGTCCTTTTAGTGTTTTTTGAGTCGTTTTTGAGTCTTATCAGGTCAGAATGAAGTCTTTTAGAATGGATTAGATGGACTGGAGCTAAATGGGCTTTTGGAGCAAAAAGAAGCGGATTTGAAACAAAAGGGCCGAATTTACACGCGAGCACCCAGTGGAAGCACATGCTCCGCCGCCGGAGAAAAATAAGGAACCCGATTTGACCTAATTTTTGGCGTGATTAAATAGGTCAAGCCACCCTCCAGAAAACAGAGACTGACTTAGATCCTTGACTTGAGACGTTTTTCTATTTTTCTCCACCATCTCTCATTTTCCCCTTTGCTTTTGGTTTTCCATCGCCTTGTTGTCTCTCCATCACCATCTTTGCTTCTGCTTGTACGATCTGGAAGGATCAACCACTACTCTGTTTTGAGAAGAATTATGAACCTTATTTTATCTTTAATATTATTCATGAATTTCTTTTATTTCATTGTTGTGTTTCATTCTTCCATGTCTGAGTAGTCTTTTAACTAGATTAGAGTTTTCAAAGGTATTCATGAGATGATAAACTGAGCACAAATAGGATGCATAAATATATATTGTCTTCTCCAATTGTTGGTCTTAATGCTTAGATTAAACTGGCCTCTTAGTCTATGATTTTAGGTTAAATCTATTCGCGCGAGTGTTTTAGGTTGCTTGAAAAGAAATTGGTGAGCAATAAGACGTAGGTGACAAGAGTTGGTGCGGCTGGTCGTGAACATATTGAACCTGTTTGTTAATGCTTATCTGCATCTCTAGGTCCAAGCGAGAGTTTAGGTATTTAGGTTGTTAGATAAAGTTGTCGACGCCACGAGAGTGGGTCGTTCTTATTTTTATGCTTGAGTTTTGGAGCTTTGCTGAATTAGATCCTGAATCATTGCTAAGTTCTCATCTCTTAATCACCTGCGAATTACCTTGATCTAGTGTTTTTCTTTATTAGTTTTACACCGCTTTAATTTGATTGCAAATCTGTTTTGAAATCAACCTCATATTTTGTCTTAGCTTTATTTACAAATCTCATAATTTCATAGTGTAACCTTGGTCCTTCTGGATTCGATCCCTTTAATACTACTGCGATTGTCTGTGCAGTTGCAGAATTATTTAGGGTTAAAACTATGTCTATCAAGTTTTTGGCGCCATTTCCGGGGATCAATTGCGTTACCTTTGATTTTTTATTTTAAATTCAGTGTAAGAAACTACTAATTCTTTCTTTTTCTTTTTTTTTTTCTTATGTTTCTGGTGCATGAACAGTAGACTCATTACCGCCGACATGGTTGAGCAAGATAACAGACTGGCTGCTCAGTTAGAGATGCTTCGGGTTGAGATGGAGTAACTGCGGAGAGATAGTCAAGAGGTTCATCAACTGCAGCCTGGTATTGGAGACTCGGACTATCCACATGCATATTACCAGAACCGAGCCGCCATTGTGCCTCCAGCTATTCAGAGGCAAGTCTTCAAAATCAAACCTCAATTGATTTCGTTGGTGAAGCAACACCTTTTCCATGGACTCCCAGCTGAAATACCCATGGATCACATCGAGAATTTTGAGAAAATCTGCAACACCACGGGTTCTAACGGAGTACCGAGTGAATTCTTGAAGTGCAAGTTGTTCTCGTTTTTACTTGCAGACAAGGCATCTCGATGGCTGAAGTCACTACCACCGGGTTCGTTGAAGACGTGGGCTGAACGTAGAGCAGCATTCTTGAATCACTTTTACACCAAGTCAAAAACCGCATCCATAAGGAACAAGATATCCTCATTCCAACAGCATTCCGGAGAAGCTTTTTGTGAGGCTTGGAAAAGGCCGAAGGAATATCGCAGAGAGTATCCTCACCACGGACTCAAAGCCGAGCAGATTCTGAGAATTTTCTATGATGGTGTTGAGTGGGATTATAGGAATGCACTGATGTGGCTAGTAATGGCGATTTCATGACCAAGACTAAGGAAGGCGCTTTTGAGCTGATTGAGAACTTAGCTTCCAATTCCAACAACAAGTCTCATGAGTATGATAGGTCTAGAAAAGTCAACAGCGTGGAGACACAAAAGATTGATGAGTTAACGGAAAAGGAGAACCTACTCCTTAGGAGAAATCAAAAATCGGTTCAGTTTGTGGATGAGAATGGGAGCACGCCTATCTCCCAAGAGTTTAAAGAAGATGATGATGCTGATATACAAAAGGTTAATTACATGAGTGGAGAGGGATATGTGCAGAACCGTGGGTTCAACTCAAACTACAGGAGCCACCCGAACTTTTATTACCGTAGCACCAACGTCGAGAACCCACGGTAGAGCTTAGAAGTGGAAGAGTGTTGACACCGCCAATTAGCCCTAAAACCGTGGAGAAAGATAATGAGAGTGCTATGGAGCACAATACCCAAGGGAAAACACTAGCCACAGAAGAAATACTGATGGAACGTGGTTCACACTCAAGAACACCGGTTGAGACTACTCTAGCTGAATCTCGGACCAAAAATACCGAGCACCCAAACCCTTCTCGGGAGCACATGCTCCGACAGGGTGCTCCAGCCAAATCTGTAGAAACTCCTCTAGAGCGAGTTTACGTACCTAGGGTTCCTTACCCAGTTCCTCCAAAGAAAACTCGAAAAGATTTGGAAGATGCAAAGTGCATGGAGATAATGGAAGCTCATGAACTTAAAGAGGTAATATATTGGGTTCACCAACCCAACTAGAAGGTACATGCGATTCAACCCTTGAAATTCATAATTTTGAGGATATTCAGTTGTCTAGAGTTGTTGGAGTTGAAGTTGACTATTTTGTGATGAACTCGTTCACTCCTGAAGTTGACTTTATCTTTCCATTAAATGCATTTGATCCTCTTGGGCATTCAATCATCAAAGAATATTTCAAGATATATGCTACATTTGTAGTAAACTTCATTGGTGAATGTTTTGTCTAGCTACCATGGGCAATTGTGTATTATTTTTCACCTATTGTTCATTGCATTAACAGGAGAAGGACCAAAGGACCATTGGCCCAACCTTTTTATTCTCATGATTAACATCTTTCGTACATCGGTCAAGCTATAGACCTTAAATAAGCGCTTGCTGGGCGGTAACCCACTGGTAAGATTCTGTACATATTTTTCTAAATTTGCTTTTATTACTAATTTTTGTTTTAGTTTTCATTAAAAAAAAAAAAAAGGAAAAATTGGCGAGCACCCCGCACCAGTTCGAGAGCACATGCTCTGCTAGGATGCTCCGCATGCAAGAACCGGAACAGAAGCTGATTTTTGACACCCAGCCTCAGTCTTTGCCTAGCACCTTCGACACAAGCCAGCTCCGGCGACAGCGGAAGCGAAAAGTCAGCTGCGATGATCCGGACACCGCTACAACGCGGTGAATTCTACCCACACTTTCTTAATTTTTACCATTTTTTATCTTTTTCATTTTCCAGCCACTCCTTCAGTTCTTTTTCACACCGGAGACGGTGTAATTTAAGTCCGGGGGAGAGGTCTGCTACTAATTAATTTTCTTTGTCTTTGATTCTTATTTTTTGTGCTTTTCTTTAGTGTCTTTGTTTCAGTCCGAATCAGGTGCAGCTGCTTCATTTATTTATTTCCTTTGTTTTATCGAGTCAGTGTAAGAAGCAGCTGCTGCATTTTTCTTTTATTGAGTCAGTTTGTCTGAGTCATTTAGTTATATGGGCGAAAATATCACTTATGGGAATTGGGAATCTATGAAGCAATTAAACCATTGTGAATTTTTGACTATCTTTCTAGTGATAATCACTGCAGAACCATTAGTACAAGGACGAGACAGAACTATCTCACACTCGGATTCCTCCCTTTCCAGAATGATATCATCTCATTAAGGTTTATTCGGAAAGCGATAACTCTACTCTATTTGGACTTAATCTGAACTTTAATTCTTCTCATCTAGGGCATTAGCCTAGGGAAACGAAACCAATATTCAGGACTTCTTACTCTTTTTACCACTCTTGCTGCTCCTGAATAGCTAGCTCATTTTTAGCTAGTACCTTCCAAGCACCTCACCTTCTTTCTAGACCTCTTGCATTCTTGTGTTTTTAGTCTTATATGTGCAGACAGCCGCAAAAGGGTCAGAGAAAAGGATTGACGCAACCTCTAACTCACTCTGCTGAAGACTAGTAAGTAGAAGATGGAAGAATAAAATCATCAGCCGGAGCACCCGCTCCAGCAAAGCGGAGCACTTGCTCCGAGCACATGCTCCGAGCAATTTTTCCGAAAAATAGAAGACGCGTTTTTGAATGAGTGTGCACTTGGATATGATTACTTTTCATTCAAAATATTCGTGTTCATGGGATACATACGTATGTAGATCCCTCTTCATTCCAAAAAGAAAAAGAAGGAAAACAAATGATGAAAAAATGAATGAATGAATGAATGAATGAATGAAGAGAGGTGAATTCAGTAAATCCAAAATGTGTCCCTGAATACGCGGTCAGACCCAAGGAAGAAAAACAATACGGAGAAGAGTGGAGTTCCAAAAAGAAAAGTGGAGTTTTAAGAAGAAGAGTTGAGTTTCAAGAAGGAGAAGGGAGTGGTTAGAGGTTGTGGACATCACTAATCCATTTCTCTTATCATTTTGTGCTATGTCTAGCATCCACCAAAACATCTGGTAACCCTAAACACTCTGAACTCCACCATTAAAATAGCCTCCCTATTACCTAGATTTGATTCTCTTAGCTAGTGTCCGAAAATGAGAAGTCACGCCACCACTTAATTTATGTAAATAGTTATTGTCTAGATGATGAACTTTTCTGTGTTTGAGACTCAATTATGGAACAGGGTTGGTTGAAAATGTTGGGTGACTTTTTGGTAAGAACTTGTTTCTCGTATTATGAAGTGTGTGGTCTGCAGATTGTGGTTGATGTCATGGTTTCCTGAGGTTTACCTAATCTCTGAGCTTGCCCTCTTTTACCTTCTTTGATTCTCATTTGTTTGAGGACAAACAAAGGTCTAAGTCCAGGGGAGTTGATATATGATGATTTTGGCCCATATTTACTAATGTTTTCTATAGTCCTTTTTAGTGTCTTTCGAGTCGTTTTTGAGTCTTATCAGGTCAGAATAAAGTTTTTTAGCATGGATTGGATGGACTGGAGCTAAATGGGCTTTTGGAGCAAAAAGAAGCAGATTTGAAGCAAAAAGGCCAAATTTACACGCGAGCACCCAACGGAGCACCTAGTGGAAGCACATGCTCCGCCGCCGGAGAAAAATAAGGAAACCGATTTGACCTAATTTTTGACATGATTAAATAGGTCAAGCCACCCTCCATAAAACAGAGACTGACTTAGATCCTTGACTTGAGACGTTTTTCTATTTTTCTCCACCATCTCTCCTTTTCTCCTTTGCTTTTGGTTTTCCATCGCCTTGTTCTCTCTCTATCGCTATCTTTGCTTCTGCTTGTACGATCTGGAAGGATCAACCACTACTCTGTTTGAGAAGAATTCTGAACCTTATTTTATCTTTAATATTATTCATGAATTTCTTTTATTTCATTGTTGTGTTTCATTCTTCCATTTCTGAGTAGTCTTTTAAGTAGATTAGGGTTTTCAAAGGTATTCATGAGATGATAAACTGAGCACAAATAGGATGCATAAATATATATTGTCTTCGCCAATTGTTACTCTTAATGCTTAGATTAAAGTAGCCACTTTAGGTTAAACCTATTCGCGAGAGTGTTTTAGGTTGCTTGAAAAGACATTGGTGAACAATCAGACGTAGGTGATGAGAGTTGGTGTGACTGGTTGTGAGCATATTGAACCCGTTTATTAATGCTTATCTGCATCTTTAGGTCCAAGCGAGAGTTTAGGTATTTAGGTCGTTAGATAAAGTTGTCGACACCACGAGAATGGGTCGGTCTTATTTTTATGTTTGAGTTCTGGACCTTTGCTGAATTAGATCCTGAATAGTTGTTAAGTTCTCATCTCTGAATCACCTGCGAATTACCTTGATCTAGTGTTTTTCTTTATTTAGTTTTACACCGCTTTAATTTAATTGCAAATCTGTTTCGAAATCAACCTCATATTTTATCTTACCTTTATTTACAAATCTCATAATTTCATAGTGTAACCTTGGTCCTTGTGGATTCGATCCCTTTAATACTACTGCGATTGTCTGTGCACTTGCAGAATTATTTAGGGTTAAAACTATGTGTATCAGCTGAAACCCCGTATTACCATAACCAGCGGTCTTATTCTAAAATCCATGCTTGAAGCTCTGTTGTGGCTGATGTGGAGCGAATGGTTGAGTTTGGAGTTTCTGATTCTCATAAAAGTCCATGTTCCTTGTATGAGCCTTTAGAAGCAAGTCTATCTTAGCATTTAGTTCATCAATAGCCAAATCATTTCCAGCTCCTCTTGATCTCCCATCATAATGTGGGCTGTGATTGGCATTGCTTCCTGCTAAGTTCTCAATAAGTTCAGTTGCTTCCTCAAGCGTGTTGTTCATAAAACGTTCCCTACTTGCTGTATCTAGAGCCATTCGGAGCTTTCATTCAATCCCGTTGTAAAAAAAACTAATTGCGTCCGCATAAGAGTAATTGTAGTGTGGACAATCTTTGAGATACTCCATAAAACGGTCTCATGCCTCTTAAAAAGACTTATTAAGATCTTGCTCAAAAAGTTGCTATCTTGTTCTTGAGTGTAGCTGATCTAACCCTGGTGAAAAAGTGACTCAAGAATGCGGCTCTACTTGCTTTCCAATTAGAGAATGGGAAGACCTTACAGCGCAAGTAATCCTGAGAAATCCCATTAGAGCTAGTAGTACTACAAATCTCCTCGAAGATGTCTATGTGTTCCATTTGGTTTTCGGTAGATAAAAAATGGAATAGATTCTGCTTGACAAAAGCAATGATTTGAGGCTTGATATTGTAGTCTTGTTGCTAGAGGGGTGGTGGGACAATATCTACGCGAGTCCTGTAGGTTGCAAAAGGAGTATGCTGCTCTCCTAGAGTGACACTGTGCTAGGGCTGTTCTTGATAGGCGATCATTGCTTGTACCTGAAACAAACTCGAAAGAAAAATTAAAAACAGAAAAAATACAAAGAGGATCGATTGATCTCTGGTGCGAAAAATAAAATAAAATCCTAAACTAAGTCCAGAACCAAAAACTCGTAGGCTAACTCGTAGTCCCCAACAACAGCACCAAAAACTTGATGTGATCAGGTTTTAAACATCTCAACTGCTGCAAGTGCACAGAGCATGCAGTAGTATATAAACGTATCAATCCCACAAGGACTAGAGTAACACTACGAATTTGCAATGTACGAACAGAGCTAAGAAGAAACTATTGGGGATTTGTAAATTGTCACGATGAAAATTAGTAAATGTAATAAGTAGGAAAATGGTTTAAAAATAAGAGGAAAGCGTTGGGCTCGGGAAATCTTAGGGTTCAATGATCAAATAGGAAGTCTAACTTGACTAAGATATAACAAATAAATATTCTAGAACTCGAAACACTACTAACAAATTAACCACACTTTCGCATTCATTAACAATCTTAACATGAACTCTTAGTAAGATATCATGCTAGCAATCCTAACAAGTTTGATATGTTCACCTAGATGCCTTAACATCAATTGTTCATTGGTTAAGGATACTAAACCTATAATCTATTTATTCTGATAACCTAATCAATGGTTCGTTGTATCAGGTATATCTATAGATCATTCGCTAGATTTGTCAACTTAACTCATGCATAGAGATCATAGAAGATAGAGAACTAATTTATTAATCCTAATCTATAACGACAACCTAATAATCATTGAATCCCCTTGAATAGATCTCTATGCCCAACTGGTGGATTACTCAGACATAATCACTGAAACCATGATAAAAAAATTATTTGCATAAATAAATCCAAAGTAAGAATGAAAAAGGGTTCGAAAAGCACTTTGAAAGAGTAAGAAATTTTATCTCCCTAAAGCTATGAAAATATGAAAACTAAAACTCTAAGAACAACTTGTGACTATAGAGAACCTCGTGCAGCATTTTATAAAATAAGACACTAAGTTTAAAGTCGGTTTGGAGAATATTTAGAAAATTTTCGCTTATGGGATCAATCGATCATTCATGGAACGGTTGATCCCTGCTTCAAAACGCATCAATCACTTCATTAATTCTTCAATCTAGTCGATCCTCGTATGCCTTGATCGATCGAGATACATCTCCTATTGATACTTGAAGTGTATAACCATCAAAAGCAGCTTTAAATTATCCATTTAACTCCAATAACTTGTAAACCTGTAAAAGAACAAAAATGAACAAAAAAGACACAAAACCTAATCCTAAACTCGATAATGACTATGCATTACATGTGGAATTAAATGCATAAAACCCTTAAAATCACGATTCATCACTTCTCCATATTCTTTTGGTTTAATACAAAATTCTTATGGTCAAATAATCCAATATTTTAAAAAATTTTATTTTAGAAAATAGTTAGTTATATTTGTAAATTAATCACTATTGTTTCAACTACAAAATTCTTATGGTCAAATAATCAAATAATCTAGTATTTATGTTTCTTTGTAACATGACTAATCTTCTTATTATCAACAAAGTCTCTTATAGCTTTGCATTTACTATTTATTTGTTTGTTCCTCCTAAAAAAATTTAAATTTTCCCATCATTCTTAAAAGTTATCATTAATCAATCTTTTAAAAAACAAATTTATCATAATAAATTGTTTCCTATGTATATTCTATAAACTTCATTAAGAATTTTATTGGTAATTTTTAGCATTATTTTAAAATTTTCAATAGTTATTAGTTTATATATTTTATGGCAATATTTAGTTAGTTCCCAAAAAAAGTCAACGAATCATTTTTAATTAAGTTCTAAATTTTGTTTATATACCTAATTCATCCTAATAATTATGTAAAGGACATTAATTCGAAAAACTAATATATAAACTTCTTGGGTGAAGAAGTTTTTAAGAACATACAAAAACAAAAACATCCTCATCCAAACTATGAAAAGTATTTTTTTTTCTTCATTGTTATTACTTTGTGTGTTAAATTGAACAACACTATCATGGTTGGATAAAAACATATTATGTTTCAAAAACTCATTTAGCAGCAGCAATGATGTTCTCAAAATTCATTGTATATCTAATGAAGACGATCTTGGGGTTCACTTTTTGCATCGTTCACACTTATATTCTTTCAAGTTTGGGGATAAATTTCGTGGTGGGACTCATTTTGAGTGCCAACTAAGACATGGAGTTGATTTTCGATATTTTAGAAACTTTACAGCATATAAAGAAGAACCTCTTAATATGAGATTCCGTACAGTATTCCACTGAGATGCTAGAGATGATGGGATCTATTCTTCAGAAAATGATCATGTTGCAGTATATAAGTCTGATTGGATTTTTTTAGCAATATATGTCTTTTTCTTGATGTCAATAGATTTCAAAATATAAATCATATGAAAAATATTTAATACTTAATATATTGGATGTTCAATATTATAACTTTAAAAAATGCAAAAGCCTAATTAAGTTGTTGGTAGATATCCATGCATGTGATCTGACAAATCCCAATCGTATCATCAATACCCATGTTCCAAAAATTGCTAGGCGGTAGTCGGGCGGCAAGGGTGTGTCTAGCGCCTAATCAATAAATCGAAAATTAAACAGGGATTAATCGGGGATTAGTTTTAGGGTTTTAAGACTATTTTAACGTTTTAAAATATATTAATCTATTGTAATTAAATTTTTTCTATAATATTGTTTTTAAAATTGCAGTAAACACATAAAAACGTATTTTAAAGACAAAATTTTATGATTTTCATTATAATTTTGAATATAAATTATTGTAATATATCACAAAAACTCCTAATATAAATGTCTGAATAACAAAAAAAAATTATCTAACAGTGAAGGTGGACCTAGCGATTAGGCGCTAGTCAGACGGCGAAGGTGGGTCGAGCGATTAGACGGGGAGTAATTAGAGGTAGGCGGAGATTTTTAGAATCGAGATCAATACAATTGTTTAATTACCCGTAAAATGCCTCTATAGTAGATTTTAATTAAAAAATAGATTCAAAATTATAGATAAACTCCAATAAAATTATAAATTACTAATTAAGAAATAACATTAGAATCATATTTCTCTAAAACATTTTATTGATATATAATAAATTTATATGATTATTAATTTATGGTTATGATTGGGATCATAAATTTATATAGGATTTTCAAAAAATTATTATCTTATTAATTTATTGAATTATATTAATTATTACACTTACCAAATTTATGACCAAATTTTTTTATTAATTTATAAAAATTAATAATTTATAAAATTAATAATTTATAAAAATTAATTATTTATAAAATTATTAATTTATAAAATTTAATAATTTATAAAAATATTAATTTATAAAAATTATTAAATTATTAAATTAATAAAATTATTAAATTATTAAAATTATTAAATTATTAAAATTATTAATTTATAAAATTATTAATTTATTTAATATTAATTTATAGAAGTTATACTGTAAATTAATCTACTAGGCCTCATGCAGGAAAAAAACGAAATTGGATCACGTCTATCTAATTCAAGTCTCCAGAAATATCTCGTGATCGGCACTTCTTCCACGCTACTACTACACTAGTCGTATACTTTCTGACTTTTCGGTTTTTTTTTTTTTTTTTAATCTGGATTTTATATTAATGAGAGGTAACACATGTCATTGTATGAAGAAGTGATCTCCCTGAAAACCACACGAAGCAAAACAAAACCAATTTGAGAACCCTGTGTTGCTAAACAATGTGCCGGAACTAAGACTAAACAATGTGCCGGAACTAAGAATAAATCACCGAAAAATTGTCATTATTTCGTTCCAACAAAAATAATAAGTACTCCATCTTTTTTACACTTTTAGTCATCCGAACCATGGCAGAAGAAAAAAACAAGAAGAAGCAAGTAATGGTAGCGATTGATGAAAGCAAGTGCAGTCAACACGCTCTCCAATGGACGCTTGAGTATCTCAAGGATAGTATCGCCGATTCCGTCTTCATTATCTTCACTGCTCAACCTCCACTTGATCTCAGCTGCGTTTACGCTTCCCCCTATGCTGCCGTTCGTCAGTATCATCATCTTCATCTTATTTTTTATATATTTTTTTTTTTTGCTTAGCAGTCGATTCCATTTATGTTTTGTAGCAGGTGAGCTGATAAACTCTATGCAAGAGAATCATAAAAACGCTGCCTTAAATCGTCTTGAAGAAGGGAAACAAATTTGTGCTGCGGCTGGGGTTTGTTTCCCACCTTCAAACCGTTCTTTGTTGTTTTACAATCTTTCAGTTTAGTTAGATAATGGTTTGGTTGTGTTTTAGGTTACTCCAAAAAAGGTGTTGGAATATGGAAATCCTAAAGAAACGATATGTGATGCTGTTGACAAGCTTGGGGTTGATTTACTAGTGGTTGGTAGCCATGGTAAAGGGGCATTACAAAGGTATGTAGACCAAAACTTCAATGTTTACCGAGTTAAGTTTTCTTATCTTCTGTGGTTGTGTTTGTTGACAGGACTTTCCTTGGAAGTGTTAGCAATTATTGTGTTAACAATGCTAAGTGTCCAGTTCTTGTGGTGAGGACAAAGGCTTGAAGACCCCTTGCTTCTCTCGATAGAGCTTGAGAACCCTCGCTTAATGTGTGTGTTGTAAACATATGTAAACATATATATTGATAAAAATGATGTACTTGTTTGCTACTGTTTGAAGAAACTTTATGACAACATGTAATTGTTAGTGTCGGTGGACTTAGTCGTTAGACTAAATCTTAGTTGTGGGAATAAAGTCCTTGTTTGTAGGAGTAGTTGAGTTGTGTTGATTGTTTCATCATGTCAAAGTCCTCCGATAATGTAGGAGATCGTTGTATTTTAAAATTGGCTATTTAACGTCTCACAAATAAATGAGAACATATATAGAGTTGCAGTCTCATCATTCAGTTTTGTGAACTCTGTTTCAACATATTGGTATCAGAGCCTCGTTACTCGTTATCAATCTGAGTGGTGAGAATTTTGTGAGAGAGAGAGTTAAAAAGGGTTAGTGCAACACAGAGTGAAACACGATGTGAGGGAGCATGCTGATGGGAGAATCTCTTGAGCTCCAAGGAGTGATGGAATTTGATAGAGAGAGAGGCTATATTGAGCTTGTTTGGGGCGAGATCCTTACCGGAGCTTAGAGACAAAAGTTAGCGGACACGAAACTAAACGACTTAAAGGTGAAGAACTACCAGTTTCAAAAACAAAACAAAAAAAAAGACCTACCAGATTCAAGCGATTGACAAGTATATTTTGAAGGCCATAAGCCAAAAAGATATATCTAAGCAATTATGGGATTCATTGAAGACAAAATATCAAGCGAATGAACACGTGAGGAGAGCAGAACTTTAGCGATTAATGAGGGATTTCAAAATCTTGAAGATGAAGGAAATAGAGAGCAACATAGAGTACTTCACAAGTGTTTCTCATCGCAACAGACATGATGAATCTTGGTGGACACATGCACGGCACCAAGATCTTTGAGAAGATTCTAAGAACACTCTCAGAGAAATTTACATACATATTATGTTCAATTGAAGAATCCAAAAACATAAAAATTCTTACGGTGGATGGTCTTGAAAGCTCACTTTTGTGTCATGAGCAGAACATAACATGACACTCTAAAGGATCCTACAATGATGAACAAGCGCTGAAGGTAATATCAGAAGCCAACGACCTGACTGGATCAAGAGGAAGAGAAGAGAAGGTTCATTCAGAGGACGTGGAAGAGGAAAAACATTCAACAAAGCATTAGTGGAATGCTATAAGTTTCACAAACTAGGACACTTTCAATTTGAATGTCCGAACTTAGAGAAATAAGCAAATTACGAAGAGTTCAATGAAAAGGAGGAACTTCTACTAATGGTGCATGTAGAACACAATAAGTATTGCATACAATCAGATGTCCACAGATTTAAGACCTCGTTCGTTCTATATTCATCTGTAACATAACTTGCAATGCTTAATACCCCCAATTTAAAAGTTCGAAATTACAATACACACAGATTCATAGTTCAAATCTAAAGTACCCATAATTTATGGTTATCATTAGATTAATGATAACCAGAAAACACTTAACCACTTAACTTCTATAGTAAACCAACTTTAACTTGATTACAACCCGATTTAATCTAAAACTAAACAAAAAAAAAAACAATTTAAGTGACCTAACCCGAACACAGAAATTCCCAAATCACAAAATCCCTAACTCTCTTGAAACCCTAGACACCTTGAAATCCATAATCGAGAACTGTTTGTTAGTGTCGAATCCAAATTCTAGTGGAGAGATCTGAAATTGAGACTTTAGCGATGGCGTTAGTCATTCCCAAAGGTGATCTAGGAGGAGACTCTCTTCCTCCGATTGTTGAAGAGCCCAATGAAGAAGAAACTGAGCACTATGAGTTTCAAGTCGAGGAAGTGGTAGCTAACTTCAAGCTTGAACCTTCTGTCCATCATAATGTATATCCTGAGAGTGACAATGATGAAGAAGTCGAGGCTGCAGTGAGAGTTGATATCAAATGTAGGGACGAAATGTTGTATGACAATCACAAACTCTATAATGGAGTAGATTT
The DNA here is from genome assembly GCA_028015245.1 of Cardamine occulta. Classification (NCBI taxonomy): domain Eukaryota; kingdom Viridiplantae; phylum Streptophyta; class Magnoliopsida; order Brassicales; family Brassicaceae; genus Cardamine; species Cardamine occulta. The sequence continues at coordinate 5,534,979 of CM051368.1, forward strand.
TAAAGATAATGTACTCGGCTATGTGCTATGAACAGTCCAAAATCTAGCACATGACAGGCATGATAAAACATAGCTTGCGTATAAAGGTGTTCCTGATGGGTGTACTTGGCATATTTATTGTACAATTACTAGAGAATCGAATATGTGGATAGTTAGAGTGTTCAAGAAGATTCATACTCGTGTTCCTAATGGAGAGTGTGAGAGCATTAATGTTCTAGTCATTGCTAGGTTGTTTCTAGATAAGATCCATGAAGAACCTAAATACTTCATGCCAATGAAAATCAAAGAAATCATAAAGGAAAGATGGAAGATCAGTGTATCAAGGTATCAATGTCATGCTGCTAGAAACAAAGCACTGAGTTGGTTTGCCACATAGTATGCTGAGCAGTTTTCTCGTCTCCAAGTTTATGGGGCTGAGCTTGAGTTTACAAATGAGATGTCTACTGTGGAGATTGACACGATAAAAATAATGCTCGTGAAGATGTCTTCAACATGATTTATGTCTGCTTTGATGTCCTGAGAAGAACTTGGAAAGACACATGTGTATGCCACTTATAGGAGTTGATGGTAGCTTCTTAAGACTAACAACTAAAGGGCAGTTGTTGGTAGCTTTAGGTAGAGATGCTGATAATGCAATATATCCAGTAATCTGGGCAATTATAAAAGTTAGTAACACAGATAATTGGTTGTGGTTTGTGAAGAAGATAAGGCGGATTTAGGACTATGGGATGGGGAAGGATACATATTGGTATTTGATCGTTCAAAAGTACAATTTGCTTGTGTTTAACTTCCTTTTCTTTAGTTAAATTTACTTGTATTACGAATATTTGTGTTTGTTTGATAGTTTCTTGTTAGTGTTTGTTGGTTTGGTTTTTGTTTTCTTCTTTTTTGTCTGATGGTTTTGCTTGGTTTGTGTATGATGCTTTATTTTCGTTTGTGTCCTCTTCTTGTCTTTCGGGGTTTGATCAAGGTGGCTCAGCTGGAGTTTCCTAATATATAGCATATAATGTGTGTTAGACACATCCATGGGAAAAAAACAGATGAAGCCCTTAATTTGGAATTTGGCTTGGAGTTACAATGAGGCAGAGTATCGTGAGCACTTCAAGAGGTTAAGAGAGTATGATGAGGGTGTTTATAATGATGTGATGAAGAAAAACCCAAGTCTGAAGATGTTGAAAACAATTCAGTCGAGTCATTTAACTCCTTAATTGTCAAAGCGAGGGAGAAGCCTTTTATGCCTCTGCTTGAGACCATCCAAAGACTTGTAATGGCATGAATTGCTGAAAGGTCGGCTAAATCTCATGATCACAAAGGGATTTTTACTCCATATGTTGCTAAGTTCCTTGCAGCCGAGCATCAAAAAGCTTCAGTGTGCAGGGTCAGAAGAAGCAGTAATGGTATGTTTGAATCATATCTCCATGGTGAACCTTTTTGTGTCAATTTGGAAAAGAGAACTTGTAGTTGCAGGAAGTGGAATATTTGTGGAATTCCCTGTGAGCATGCATATAGAGTGATACTTAAAAGGACCCTTGATCTAGATTAATATGTCTGTCACTGGTTTCGGACAGCAACGTGGAGAAGAAACTACATTGAGGAGGGTCCCATAGAGCCTGGCAAGAGAAAGGAGAACAAAATGGACAAGAAAAAAAAAGAGGGTAAAATGAATCTCCTGTCAAGAAGAACCAAGGAGAAAAAAGGATAGTGCATTATGGAATATGTGGTGCACCTAATCATAACTCTACATAAGAAGAAATCCAAACAAGTTAGTGTTTCATACTTTTTTTTTTTATCAAAAACATGATTCTTATGTGGTTTATGTAGATTTAATGCTTATTATTTTTGTTCTTATTCAAGGCTGAAGGAGAACCTTCTCAAGGCAATGTCACTCAAATGGAGAGTAGTACTAGTGTAGAAAATGATTCTTTTTTTGGAACTAAAAGATTGAAGGGGAGTACAAGATGGAAGAAGATGAGAATAGAAGATTGTCTGTTTTTGGGTTGGTTTAGGTACTGATTTAGAAGATGGAACAAAGAACTGATTCAGGTTGGGTTTTGGGTTCTAATAGGTAGATGGAACAAGATTTAGGTTGGTTTTTGGGTTCTATTAGGTAGATGGAAAAAGATGAATCATGCTTAATCTTTTGGTCTTTTAATGGAATCGATTGGATTGAATTGTAAAACAAAAATCATATGAATTTGTTGGTCCTTCTCATGAATGTGTTATTATTTGTCTTTCTTTTCTTGGTTTGTGTTTTTTATTAGGTTGTTTCAAACATAAATACATGAACACAAACACATTTCATAATCTAGAAAGACAATGTTGCTCATTTAAATCTTCTTATCATACTCCACACCATCTCTTGTAATCTCAATCTCTTTCGCTCAGGTCTCTCAGCTTTGGAAGCCAATGTCTCTACCTCATCCAACAATGCCTCATCAACCCATTTGAAAATGTGATTGTCATCTAGAAGCTACAAAATGATTGACGGTAAGGATTCACAACTATTGGAATCAAAATGAACATAAAACAGAACATAAAACTATTAATATTACCTTATTTGTTGCAATATAAACATAACGAAATTATCGATGGTAAGGATTATGGTTGGATTTTGACATCTTTGCCATGGTTTGTGCCCCACACCAACACACCGTAGGTACACCCACAACTCCACCTTGATGGGCGCTTGAAGATCCGCTAGAAGCTCCAGAGATATTACTCGACGGGTGAAACTCATTATTTTTCTCGGTTTCAATCGATAGATAGTATAGAGGGTGAAATGTCGAACCTAATATAGAGCATGTTTGTAGCACTTAACATGTGGATTAAGCTAGTAAGTCAGTCAATATATTTTATGGGTTTTTCTTACTAACAACCTAAAATACAGAAAATTAAACTAGAGATGCAGAGTCTGTCACACTCTAACAAATCATAAACTAAAGATGCAAAAACTAAAACTAGTTGCAAAATTCTAAGTGACTCGAGTAGGTCACCCGAGTGGTGAACTCGAGTGGACTTGGCCGAGTGGTGCTAAACTACTAAATGAAAGCAGTAAAGACAGATCTAAAAATTACGACTAAAATAAAGGACAAAGGGATCTTGGGGATAGACTCATAGGATCATCTACACTCTCACGCCACGGGTGCTAATTTACTAAACTCAGGGTGAATCCCTTGACGATGGATTTCACTTCCAACCCAACCCACTGTCGTGGTGAAGGATCTGAAGATCTGGCCTACTCAAACCTAGGGGTCGAGTGACTACAGATCTTGCACTAAGGATCGATCCGTCAAAGCTAAGAAAGACTCATAACAAGTGAGTAGTTGGGTCGTGATGTAAATCAACATCTGATGCACCAACTCTCACGCTATTGTGTCTTAATCCCTGGAAAAACTAGATCTGGTGGTTCAAGGCACTTTTGATGCTCATGAAGTCACCTAAAATCATAATCCTCTTGATAAGAGAGGTACAAGCATTAAAAATGAGAACCCAAGAGGGATTTTAAAACCGAATCAGCATAAATCAACAAAAACCCATTGCGATCAAGTGAGACTACCTAATCCATTCCCCAAAAACCGTAAAACGACTACTCACTCATCGAGATCATCATCGAAGCCAAAAGCCCAGAAGAGCTTTGACTCGTCATAGATGAAGGATGATCTGGTGAGAAAGAAATTTAGAAAAACGAACAGTAAATCAAAACTCGATCTTATTAAATCTCAAAGAGTCATCGAAAATCCAAATCAAAATCTGAAAATAAACTAGAGAGAGAAAACTAAGAGAGATAAACTAATTATGCTAAAGCGGCGCATAAATAAAAGTTGTGTCCCCCCCGGGAGTTATCATTAACCTAAGTATTTATACACGAGAATTAAGGTTAATGAACGTCTCGCTATAAATTACGGAATCATCTCGAAGCGGTGCTCACCACTCGACCCAACAGTTAAGTGGTCTGGTCGAGTACCCTCCTCGAGTTTTCATCCGAGTAGCCTTCTTGAGTAACTTGAGCTTTCTTTGCTGTCTTCAACTCTATGGGTCCATGTCACTCGAGTCATGACTCCTCACAGAAATCCGTATGTGTCTTCATGGCTGAGTGGTTACTCGAGTGATGACTCCTCATAGCTCCAAATACCTGAAAATACTACATGTATGCAAAATGTATGCAAACTAATGCAAAGAGACTAAATATCCTATATGCCAAATAAATGCACAAAGTGACATGGGTGATGCCTAAAACTTATGCTAAGGTGCAATAAGACCATAGTAAAAACGTGCCAAAATGCAGTGTTATCAAACTCCCCCAAACTTATCATTGGCTTGCCCTCAAGCAAATAGAAAGAATAAGATGAAAGGAGTAGTGTGAAAGTGGGGACTCAGAACCTAGCAAACTAAGCAAACCTCTGAAGTCAGCACTATAGTTAATAATTCTAGCATGCAATTCATAGCAGTTTTACTTAAAAGCTTTAGTCATACTTATCACATAGAATTCAACACTAAGACTCAGCCAAAACAAGCATTCAAAGTAAACTATCCCGTTAACATTTATTAAACGCGAACTGGTGGATCATGATATGCAATAACTAAAACTCATTTGGTTGAGGGACAAGTTTTAAGAGATTAAAATGATCTCTTCTTCCTCTGGTTTAAGCGCAAGTATCAGGATCTCTCATTGAAAAGGATTGAATTTTAAGAGAATGCTAAAGGTAAAGCCAATTGATGCATACAGGAGCAGACTATCATCTACCCATGATCATCCAATGACTTCCCTAACTCTAAAACCTCAGAAACTGAACCTAGCACTACCCTTTGGTATTTAAAGACTTTCTTTCTTTTCTCTATGAATCCAAGGATCGATCTTTCTGTTTTTCTTCTAAGGAGTGGGTGTTTCTACATTTTTTTCTTTAACTTCTAGCGGATTTGGGAAATTTTCTATTTTTTTCTAAGACTTGACTCGACCAAAGTGGTCGAGTCAGATACTCGAGTGGTATGACTATATTTTTTTTCTTTTTATTTTCATGATTTAGAGCCAACTCTTATCTTTTTCTTCTAAATCCTTTACTAGACTTATACATTTTCTTTGAACTACCCTCTCTAAAGGCATACATTTTTTAGCAAACTCTTTTCTTTCCCAAACTCAAACCAAAAACCCATTCGAACCCCTTAGCCTAATCTGATTCAAAAAGTGTGAACCAGAGACTACATGAGAGTCTACTCCTGTCGGCAAAACCTAACACTTTCTCTATAATTCAATCCGAAAATAGGCCTCACTTCTCTCACAACTGATGTATTGGTCTGAAATGAAGTTTTTGGTTTGATTTTTGTGGAACTGTCTCAATAATGGAGACAGCTACTTGGATTAGCAAGAGTGGTAAAAGGTGAAAGAAAATCCAAGTATTTTGAGGTATCCATGAGTTTTAAGTTTTAGAGCATATCATGATAATTAAGTTTTCAAATTTAAGGTTCAAATTCATAGGGATAGATTTACAAGTCACAGCAAGTTTTTAACCAAGTGAGAGTGCTAAATTTAATTCCAAGCAAGGTGCAGCCTTATGTTTCAAACTAAGATGAATGCATAAGATAACTTATAACTAATGGCACTGAAATCATATGTTTGGTTATTAAGCCTTAATTAGTTAACTCGTCATCATCCCCTATGCTAAATGCAACAATCCTAAGCAAATGCAACTACATGACACTCTGTTTTTGTTTGTGAAATCATTTTCTAAAAAATTTCAAAATTTTATGGGTTTTAGATGCACATAGATGGATGTAAAATTTGAATTAAAAAAACAAAGAAAACATGTCAAATACATCTCTTAGACACTCCCCCAAACTTAAATTACACAGTCCCTTGTGTAATAAAAATTCAAAGGGAAGCCTAAGAGATTAAACAAAGAAAACCAAAAAGAGTTATGCAATGGTATATACAAAGGGAAGGTTGTGGTACCTCATTGGTGTGGAGTGAAGTAGGCGCCAATGCTGGTCGGCATGCTCTCCTGGGTGTAGGGTGGAATGACTGGGGAGATTCTTTACATCGGCTCAGCTCCCTCGTGCGACTCGAGTGGCTAACTCGTCCAAGGTTGGTCGAGTGACGTTGGCTGAGCGTATCCCTGATTCAACTCGAGTGGACCACTCGACCCAGATGGTCGAGTGGCATTTTCTGCTTGCTCAGCCTGATCCGTGTGAGTTGTGGAGTCAGGTGACGAATGCTCCAAGTGTTCAGCGGGATGGTCTGGACGTCTCTTCCTCTGCATCTAATCAACAGATGATCTCCGTGATGGCTAGGCAAAGTGGAATCTTCTGGAGAAGCCCCTAAGTGAGCTTGTTCTCCTCAAGTAGGTGGGGACTAGGCTTGGCTTCTTCTGCTTGTTCTCAGCAGCTACCAACCTCTTGGTGAGGTTTGTAACCTTTTTCTTTAAGGCGTTGAATGCCTTATCCTGCCACTTGTTCCACTTCTGAAGAAACCTAATCTTCTAATTAGTTTCGCGTAGGGATGAACACTTCGAGTCATCAAAGTGGAAGGTTTGAGGCGGCTGAGTGCTATCCATGAAAGATCGAAGGACTTCATCATCAGATTCTTGCACTTTAGCGTGTTGATCATAAAGATCTCTCACAGGTGGGACAAAGCTGATACTCCTCGCACCTTCTTCAGTGTAGATCTTGGGCAATCCTCCATAAGGTAGGAGGATTTTTGCCCTTCCAACTGGAGGGTGAGTGAAGTTGAAGGCATACTTGTCCTCCACCCAGTTTGCACTGATAGTCTGCGTGTCACGCATATGCTCCAAATCCATCCAAAGTGGTGGTGTAGGGTGAGATGTGATCTCCACTCCAGCCGCGTGAAGAAAAGGAGTGACAATACCTCCCACAGCAAGTTCAGCTTTATTCACCAGTCTTTTATTTCTGATGGCGTTCGGCCTGTAGCTCATCAGATGTTTCACCAAAACTATGGCGTTTCCAGTATCAGCCATGTCTCCTCGCATCTCCTCTCCATTGTTTCTCTTTTCCTGAGAAGAGTAGACCAAGTACTCTTGAAGGGATTTGTCCAGCATCCTCAATTCCCCCTTCATTAACTGTCCCATTGGCCCTTCTTGCAAACATAGTATTTGCAAGCGTCCTGTGGAGATATCTCACGGAGGGATGCCTAATCTCACTGCTTTTAGCCCGGGAAGACTGATACTTGTCTTTTCCTCTCAACTCCAACCACAACTCGTTGAGCTCTTTCTTGTCAAAGTCTTGAGCTTGTCCTGACCCTCTTCTAAGTCCAAACTCGCTATCAACCACGCTCAGAGGCAATGTGTACTCCGAGCCTCTGATCTTGAAGCTGACAAACCCAAGCTCTTCGTCAGATCCCATGCCCGATCTCACCTTATAGAGATGAAGCTTCACCGTTGCCAAGAAGTAGCAAGTTTCTTCCTAGAAACCATCAAAGGGTCTCTGAGTGAGCCCAATGATGTCAGCTGCTTGGTAAAGCTTCCCAACTTCTCTACAAATTCCCAGAGTTTGCATAGTGGGGCAGTGCGGGTATCTAGTACCAAAAAACTTCATCCGCTTCCGTATTGAGACGATCTGATCCTCCTCCGAGTTATCACTCTTACTTCCATCTGAACTTTTGGAATCATCACTATCTCCGTCATCCCTTTGCATTGACTCTTTTTCTAGAACTCTCTTCCCGCGAGCTATGTCTCTTCGGGATCTCGAGAATCCACTCTCAGCGTGTGTAGTGGTTCGAGTTGCTCGAATCCTGATGTTACCTGAGTACAAGTTGGTGTCGGAATGGTGCGAGTGAGATGACATGATGAAAATTTTATGAAAACTTTGAAGAATTTCGAAAAAAAAAAATTAGAGAGTTTTTGGGAAAAATTTCGATGAAATTGTGAAATGGGAAAGGGGGAGTCGAGTGGAATGATAAATTGTATGTCAGATGAATCGAGTGGTTGAGATTAAGAGTTGAGTTTTTTTTTTTTCGAAAAAAACCTGGACCACTCGACCAGTCAGGTCGAGTGGTGTGGTCGAGTGGAGTACTCGAGTGCTTTGGCTTTTCAAGACTCCGACTCTTCACGCACACTTGGCTAATCTCATAAACCTGAATTCAAAAATACTAAAGAAAAACATCAAAACTAACAAGATTCATAAAAACTTAAAAAGATATTTACAAAGATAGTCATGGGACTTCCTCCCAAGTGAGCTTTTTTATAGTCACATGACTTGACTTCTTACTCTTTTAGGCTTGAAAAGTATCCTTGAGAGTCGGTGTTGACCTCTCTGGACTTGGCTTGGAATGATGGTAAGATGATGCTCTGAGGGCATTGTAAAACCTTTGACTCATCTCTGGTGGTTTAGGTTTCTTGTTGGAGTCCTCAGATGAAAATTTGGTTTTCTTGAGCTTTGAAACCTCCATAGTCAATCTTTCCACTGAGAGTGAAAGTTCAGCAACCAAACTCTGTAGGGCAAGGAATGTACCCTGATCTGCACCATGTTGAGTCGTGGATGATGGCACAGCTACTTAAATAGGAGTGTGGTGAGAAGCATCCGAGAGAAATATGCTGTGAGAAGTGTCCGAGTGGTATACTCGACCAAGTCGAGTCGAGTGGTTTGCTATGTCACTCGAGTCAGATTGTCGAGTGACCTGTGCGATTCCATCATTTGGTGTCCCATCTTCAGCAAATGTGACAAAAGGTTACACTACTCCTTGAGAGTGACTTCTCACATTGACTCTATAGCCCAGGAGTCGACAATTCCACTCAAACCTTTCTTCATCATCGACCTCTTCCACGGAGTATAGTTGACCTTCAAAAGTTGAGCTCTTTAATCTGGATGAAGTGTTGAATCTCACCACTAAACCGTTGCTAGCTCAAATAAGTATCTCTCCAGTCTTGGCATCGATGCTAGAAAGGGTCTCCCTAGAATCAAAGGATCTTCGGGTTCTTCGTCCATCTTCATGATGATGAAATCCATGGGTATTTCAAGTTTCTCTATCTTCACTGGAACATTTTCAAGTAGTCCATGTGGAAATCTCACCGTTCTAATAGCTAAGACTAGTGATAACATGCTTGGCAAAAACTTGTGATAACCAAACCTTTCTGCCACAGACAAAGGCATGATGCTGACAGAAGCACCCAAGTCGCAGAGAGACTTACCAAATGCCTGGTTGTTGATTGAGCATGGTAAAGTGAAAGATCCTGGATCTTCTAACTTCTCTTGTACCAAAACCTCTTGGTGAGCAATTACTTGGCATTCCTGAGACTTAGCAGCTGTTGCTCTCCTATCTTGAATTCTCTTCAAGGTTTTTTCTCTCAAACCAAACCCAAAAGGTCCCAGTTTCTCAACAGCTTCCTCAAAGGTCATTGACTCTTCCAGCTCCAGAAGTTCTTCTTCCAACATGATCTCATATTCCTTCTCAATATCTTCGGCGAATCTTTCTGGGAAAGGACTCCTGATCATGGCGTGCAGGTCTAGAATTCGCTTCTCGTTCATTGAGATGAAGTCGACTCGATCACTCACTCGAGTGGGTTGCTCGAGTGGTGTGCTCTCAGCGATCACAGCAGCAGCTTGACAGGATACCCCCCACCTTGAAGATCACCATCCCAGGTGATGTGTGAGAATCTCTTCTTGAAAGGAAGGAGATGGATAGCTGGGGCTGTGGAGATTGTATAGACATTTGCAGAGTCTTTGGAGTTTTGCACTGCTTTCCCAGGAAGTTGATATGTGGACTTAGTGGAAGCTGAGAGAGAGTTGGACTCAACATGCTTCAATCTGCTGTTCAAGATTTCGAGCTTGTAGTTCAAATCATCGTAAGAGCAATCAATGTGAGTTCGAAGCTCAGTGAACCGCTTGGTGGTATCTTGAGTTGCAGCGTTTTGACCTTGAAGAAGTTGGAGAAGCAATGCCTTAAGCTCACTATCAGACTGCGGAGCAGGTCTTGGGGCAAATCCAGGTGGATTTGTTGGAGGATTTTGAATAAAAGTCTTGTTTGGAGCGGGTTGCTGAGTAGGATACACCTGGTCTTGAGGGTTTGCAACGTTGGTGTTACGGTAAGATAAGTTGGGGTTGCTTCTGTAGTTAATGAAGCCTCGGTTGAAACCAGCTTGATTCTAAATGTAGAGTATCTCTTCAACCTGATCATCTTCAACGGTTGGATCCTAAGGTGAGGATAACTCTCCCACAAAGTGGACTTGTTTCGGCTGAGCGAGGAGAAGCTTATCGAGCTTGTCGTTCAGTGCTTGAATCTCCTTGCTGTTGGAAGTAGCAGAAGTAGAAGATCCCCTGATCGTTCTGTCGAAGTCTTCATTGTAGTTTCCATCACAAATGGCTAGATTCTCAACTAAATCCCATCAAGAAGTGACATCTTGGTTCAAGAAGTTGCCAGTGTTGGCAGTATCAAGATGCAACCTGAACTTTGGACTTGCGCCTCGATAAAGTGTGCAAAGGAGTGATTCCTTGCCGAATCCGTGGTGAGGGCATTGAGTGGTATACATCTTGAACCTCTCCCAAGCTTCTGAGAAGCTTTCATTGTTCCTCTGAGTGAAGCTTGAGATGTCATTCTTCAGCTTTGCAGTTCTGGAGTTGGAAAAAAACTTCAGGAGAAACTCCTTCTTGCAATCATCCCAAGTAGATATAGAATTATGGGGAAAAGCTCGTTCCCATTGAGAGGCCTTGTCACCTAGAGAGAAGGGGAATAGACGAAGCTTGAACATGTCTTCAGATATACCGTTAATCTTTGTGGGCTCACACAAACGGTCAAATTGGTCAAGATGTTCCAATGGGTTCTCTATGGGGAGACCGTGAACTTTGTGGCTCTGGACCATGCTGATGAGACCAGATTTGATCTCGAAGTTGTTGTTGGCAACAGGAGGTGCCACAATCCCTTGCCTGGCGGAGTGTGTGCTTGGTGCATCACCAGCTCCAATGACTCGAGGTGCAGGTTGCTCTGCCATTTCAACTGGTGTCTCCTTCGTGGATTGATCTAAGCGAGTCTGAGAGCGTGTTCGCATGCGGTGTAAGGATGACTCGAGAGAAACACTCGAGTAGACTAATCGAGTAGAATGGTACCTGATGCAACACAAACAGAACTTAACACAAATCAGTAAGACTTTAAACAAAAGGCTAATGCAAATAGAATATCGATCCGAGAAGTCTAGTAGCAAGAACAAGCCTTGCTAGATGAAAATCTCAGATCTTTTATGCAAAAGAAACTTGATCTAGTAAGCTTAAAAATGATAAATGTGCAGACAATGACTCTAAACTGGCAACAACGCCAAATTGAAACTCATTATTTTTCTCGGTTTCAATCGATCGAAAGTATAGAGGGTGAAATGTCGAACCTAGTCTAGAGCATGTCTATAGCACTTAACATGTGGATTAAGCTAGCAAGTCAAGCAATATATTTTAGGGTTTTTTCTTACTAACAACCTAAAATACATAAAATTAAACTAGAGATGCAGAATCTGTCACACTCTAACAAATCATAAACTAAAGATGCAAAAACTAAAACTAGTTGCAAAATCCTAAGTGACTCGAGTAGGTCACCCGAGTGGTGAACTCGAGTGGACTTGGCCGAGTGGTGCTAAACTACTAAATGAAAGCAGTAAAGACAGATCTAAAAATTACGACTAAAATAAAGGACAAAGGGATCTTGGGGATAGACTCATAGGATCATCTACACTCTCACGCCATGGGTGCTAATTTACTAAACTCAGGGTGAATCTCTTGACGATGGATTTCACTTCCAACCCAACCCACTGTCGTGGTGAAGGATCTGAAGATCTGGCCTACTCAAGCCTAGGGGTCGAGTGACTACAGATCTTGCACTAAGGATCGATCCGTCAAAGCCAAGAAAGACTCATAACAAGTGAGTAGTTGGGTCGTGATGTAAATCAACATCTGATGCACCAACTCTCACGCTATTGTGTCTTAATCCCTGGAAAAACTAGATCTGGTGGTTCAAGGCACTTTTGATGCTCATGAAGTCATGACCTAAAGTCATGATCCTCTTGATCTGAGAGGTACAAGCATTAAAAACGAGAACCCAAGAGGGATTTTAAAACCGAATAAGCATAAATCAACAAAAACCCATGGCGATCGAGCGAGACTACCTAATCCATTCCCCAAAAACCGTAAAACGACTACTCACTCATCGAGATCATCATCGAAGCCAAAAGCCCAGAAGAGCTTTGACTCGTCATAGATGAAGGATGATCTGGTGAGAAAGAAATTTAGAAAAACGAACAGTAAATCAAAAGTCGATCTTATTAAATATCAAAGAGTCATCGAAAATCCAAATCGAAATCTGAAGATAAACTAGAGAGAGATAAACTAATTATGCTAAAGCGGCGCAGAAATAAAAGTTGTGCCCCCCCCCGGTATTTATACACGAGAATTAGGGTTAATGAACGTCTCGCTATAAATTGCAGAATCTTCTCGAAGCGGTGCTCACCACTCGACCCAACAGTTAAGTGGTCTGGTCGAGTAGCCTCCTCGAGTCTTCATCCGAGTAGCCTTCTTGAGTAACTTGAGCTTCCTTTGCTGTCTTCAACTCTATGGCTCCATGTCACTCGAGTCATGACTGCTCACAGAAATCCCTACGTGTCTTCATGGCTGAGTGGTTACTCGAGAGATGACTCCTCACAGCTCCAAATACCTGAAAATACCACATGTATGCAAAATGTATACAAACTAATGCAAAGAGACTAAATATCCTATATGCCAAATAAATGCACAAAGTGACATGGGTGATGACTAAAACCTATGCCCTAATGCAGTATTATCAACGGGTTCTTGACAATCTTTTGTACATGAGAGCTTTGATTACATTACACCTTAGTACAATCCTCTTCTTCATGCTACATTCAAGTACCACAGGAAACGAAACCATGCCTTTTTGTGGCCAATTCATCTTCTTCACAACAAACTAAGTCTTCTTCTTAATTGACTCAGCAGATAAATTAGGACATGGAGGATAACAATTGACCATCATCACGACCTCATATCTTCTGAATCCTAGACCTAGAAATGTTTAAGTGGATTTCGAGTTATTCTGCTCTGATAAGCAAATACATCGCCTAGACTTCTTGCACATAGAGATTAGAGAAGACCTCGTCTTCGACTAGTCCACATCTCTTCAAGGTTTCCTAACCTTTTATAGATATTGACTATTTCTTATATATATTGTTTTGTTACTTAATGTATAAAATTAATTGTAGCATCGAGAAACTTCGAGGCGGCCAGATGAATAACCATCTAAATAACCTTCCTGATGAATTTTTAAAGTTCTGGAAAAAGATAACATATCTTATTTAACTCCAACTCAAACCATAGTATCTAATGACTTTGACTAAATCATAGTATCTGATAATAGGTTTGTCTTCTTTCATCCGTAAGATTTTTGGAACATTGAAACAATCTCAGTGAACCTGAAGCTAAAAACTTCTTTAACACTGCAGAAACTTAAGCTTACAACCAAAGGAATTCTCAGCATCTTCTTCTATAAACAATCGTGGGTCAGTCCAAATGATGTTGGAGATTTGAGATTCTGTGTAACCATAACTTCTCAAAAGACCCAGAACAGAATTGGGATTGCTCTTGCCCTTTAAGCTAACGTCCCTCAATATTTATTCTGCTGAGTTTTGTAGGTAAACCCACTGAATCAACAGGGAATGTGTTGCACAAGCTTCACTGAAAAACTCAAATTAGGCCATTTTTAAAATCGATAGACCTTTTTCCATGGAGAATTAGAGGTTATGACTCTCTTCCTTTAACCACACTGTGGTGAAGCGATTATGACTCTTCCTTTAATCAAAATATTGTGTTTTGGCGGCTAGGACTACACAATAACACAATAAGGTGATTGGTTGAAGCTTTAAGACTGTCATATTATTTCAAAGTTTTAATAATCAAAATTTTCCAATTTGAATTTTATTTCTTATTTTTTCTCTACAGCCTTTAAAATATTAAAGGCCCACTTATTTTATTTTCTTCTTTAAACTTTCAATATTTTGAAATTCACAATAACGAGACTTCACTATGGTTTCTTTTTCAACATTTATTAAAATAATTCAGAAATCAAAACCAGAGGAACATAGTTTACATGAATAATAAAATACAGATTAAGTTTAGCACTTCGTGCTAATTTGTAAACTTTTAAATTTAAATTACAAGAAATAAAAATAAATGAGAAAAATAAAAATAAATTCTTGATCGTCACAAGATCTTCAAGGTGTGTCAAAAAAGCAGGTCAATATCCCAGTGTAGATACCATCTTCACTAATTCGGAGGAATCTGTCAAGAAAGCTACTTCTATTTTTCTGTTGTACGATCATACTTGTCATGGTTCAGATACGAGATTCTAACTCGGCGTGCAATAGGGAGAGTCACCTACGAGTGTTACATGCCCTCATAATTGTTCTCTCCACATCATCTTGAGAGCAAAATCAACTTATTCCAGAGAGATTTTCCGTCTCTTTCCACAAACCATCTACGTGACAACAAAGTCTTTTAAAAGCTGAAATCTGAGACAAAGGTAAAACATCAGCACCTGAGAGATTTTATTAGTTTCATCATTATCTTTAACTTGTGCCAACTCCCAAGCTAAAGCTTTAATTTATGCTAATTTTAAAAACTTTTGCGGGTTTCTATCGATATTTTTAAAGACCTTATCATTTCTACCTTTTCCGATATACCATAAAATCTACGGAAGACTGTCAACTTTAAAAATTTCAGGAATTCTCTAGAATAAATGATCTATATTTGAGAACAATGAATTTCCTGAGAATCCGATGACCAATGGTATTTTTGATAATGCTCATACTTGTACTACTGGTGGACAGTCAAAAAGATTATGATTTATTGTCTCTTCTTCCTCTCCACACCGAACACAGTAGATTTCACAATTTATTCTTTTTTTCCAACATTTGAATTAACCGATAAATAAGTTTAGGAAAATGTAGAAAGTTAGTCCATGGACATATATTTTTATGGTATGTATTATTTTTCATATGCTTGCAATTGGTAAAATATATTTTTCAAATTATCTTTTTAATTGTTAACTATATTTATTGTTAAAATCATGACTTCTATATATATTAAACTTTCAGATTTTTAGTGATAATTTTTTATTTTATTTTATAAATACAATAATATATTTAAAACGAGTACTAACCTTTATTTATTGGTTTATCCCATATTATATTTTCTTTCAAAAACAATTATGTTAGTCTTTTACCTATATTAGTAGGTAGACTAATGAGACTAAAATCAATAAACAAACTTATAGAATAAACTAAATGTTGTCGCATTATTTAAATTTTATTAATTAATAATTAAATTTGATTATAACATATAATATGGTAGTTTGTACTAATTTTGTCGTTTTTCATTTTCAAGTTTAAATTCAATATAGTTTATATTTTTTAAATTCATGATTGCTACATTGAATAAGCTGATGCATTTTTTACAGCCAAAAATTCTCTTTTTTCTTCGTTCATCAAGCTGATGCATTTTTTTTTTGAGGTATTTTTTTCTGAATATTTCTAAAGTGCATTTTTAACTTTGTTTATTATTAAAATCTTATGAATATCTTCGATAACATTTTTTGTTTGAAAAAACAAATATGATATTATTTTTAACGTAGAAAAACAAAAACTATATTGTTCATAATATCCCAAAAAATCTTTTTTTATTAGGATATTCTAAAGAATTATACTTTTATCTCTTCTTCTTCAAAAAAAAACTACTTAATTATATATAAACGTAACGTTATCAATCATAAACAAAAGAAACTTAGAATTCTGAAGTAGCAAAAAAAAACTACCTTCAACATAAAGAATCTAGTTATATTTTTCGTTGTGTTCTTGAGCATCACCACTCTGATCAATGGTGGAATAACAAGCAAATTCATCTCGACAAGCTCAAATATTATGTGACTATATATGCATATATTATTCAGATTTATTGTTTTTTAATCTTGTATGGTTGAAAATAATAATATTTGATTTGCTTTGTTATCTTATGCCTATTTTTTTCCTTCTTTAACAAAAAAAAATTATTGTATTTCAAATTTATAGGCATTTTTCTGCGTTATGCATATATGTATCTGTGTTATGTCCGGATATTAAATTATATATTTGTTAATACACTATATTGTTACCATCATTATAATTGCAAAAATACAATACAATAAAAAAAAATATCAAAACTAATGGAATGATCGATTTTTATTTAAAGTATATCAACTTTAGATACTTTCATATATTTCAAATTAGTACCAACGAACTAAAATCTTCAAAACAAAAGGAGAGCAGCACTAAAATACCTAGGATTATTAGTATAGAGATTAATTTGGTTATTTTTTTTTATTAACCAAAACCAAATCGTGAAAACCAAACTTCTTAAGAAAAAATTGAACAAAACATGTCTTCTTCGAAAGAAACGGTTTGTGTCCAATGTGTACAGTGTCTCTTGTTTGGGAACCTGTAAATTCAAATAATTTAAATTTAATTATGTAGGTAAAAAAACCAAATATAAATCTCAAAAAGTAAATAATTGATTTGTTAAAAAAAGAAATAATATGTTAGGCATAGGGCCTTACATTGATTTTGATCCGTTTCATATTTTTAGGGAATAAATAATTGATTTCGTTTTTTTAATAAGGCCCTTATGAATGGTATTTACAGAGAGGAAGCATGGTTAGACAAAACAGTTGTACTCTGTTTACAAAAAAATAAAATAAAGACACTTACTCTTAAGTGATATTAAGAGATTTTTCAAATCTTGCTAAAAAACATTTTCATTTCATAAGAGTATATCCACGTAAATTATTTGTACCAATATTATTTAATAAAGAAAACCTTCTATTTAAAAAAAAATAATCCGTAAATGATGCAGTTGCAATTACACAGCAAAGGTTATTCAATTTTGGGCAATTGGCTTATGATGCATATCTAGTGGAATAATATTAGTTTAATATGTTTAGCAATTGAAATAACATTAGTTTAAACTAGTAATTAATAATTAAATAAAAGAGATTAAGAAAAATTGTGGAAATGACTCATCATAAAAAAAATACTTCTCGTTCTCTTTTGAGTTTTAATATATAGAAGATTTCTTCAAAGAAATTTATTTTTAATCTAAAATATATTTTTCGTTTTGTTTTTCTTTTGGTAATTATCCGTTAGAAAATTTTCATTCACTACTCATCCAATGGTCGGACCCGATGTCCCATACACATTTGGCATTATTGGTACTTATTTTACTTTTGTACAGATTTTTCAAAAACTATATTTAAAATTAGAGTTTTTCAAATCAATTTTATACATTGTATTGTAGGTTATCTTGGACAAACTTATGCTTCTAACGAGACATTATCTTACACAGACGACCACCCGAACCATGACCAGAGAAAGTGGGATTCTTGGGGAAGATTGTGGATCCTTGTGCTGCTTACCGGCCATTTATTTTTGCTGCGCGAAATCATGAAATTGATTTCGTTCCGAACATAGTAAGATTCACATAATAACTTTCACATTTGATTTCGTTCCGAATTTTTTCTATTTGGTTTAGTTCTTTCAGATTAATAATCATTTGAGTTTTAATTAGGGTGACCCTCACGCCTTCAAGCCTTACCTTCACCGTTACCATAACGCCTACAAAGCTTCAAAGAGCACTTCTCCTCTTTGGTACTCAGCTCACATCATCGTCCTATTCTCTTACTCTCCCTATGGTAATTAATAAGCACATGAAACTCTAATGAATATGCCACTTGTTCTTTTTTTTTTGTATAACAAGTTATTTCATAGGTAAATACACGCAGCAATACATATGTGATACACAGAGTTTTAACCCAAAATAATTCTGCAAGTGCAGAGACAATCGCAGTAGTATATAGGGTATCGAATCCACAAAGACCAAGGTTACACTATGAAATTATATATTTTATATTAAAACTAAAAAGGGTTATAATTTTCGGAATAAAAACAAGTAAATAAATCAGTGTAAAAACAATAAAAACAAGCACTAGGTTAAGGCGTTTCGCCGGTGATTCGGAGACAAAGCTGAGCAACTATTTAGGGGCTGAGTAACTATCGGTCTAGAACTCAAACATAAAATTAATATCGCCCCACTGTCGTGATGTATCGACAACTTTATCTAACAACCTAGACACCGAAACTGTCGTTTGGACCTAGCGAGGTTGATAAGCATTAACGAGCTGGTTCAATCTGTTCACAATCAATCGCAACAATCAACTGTCGTTGGTTACGCACCAATTGCTCACCAATGATTTATCTAGCAACCTAAAGCACTGTCGTGAATAAGTTTAACCTAAAATCATAGACTAGGTGATCAAGCTAATCTAAGCATTATGAATCCCTATTGGCGAAGACATTATAAATTCCAATACCTATTTGTGCTCAGCCATTAACATCCTAAATCACCATTGAAAACCTTAACCTAGCTAAGGATCTACTCACACATGGCGAAATCAAACACACAACAAAGCAATAGAATGAATTCATGATATTATTAAAGAGATTAGGGTTCAGAATTCTTCTCAAAACAAAGTTGTGGTCTCTTTTCCTTCAGATCTTACAAAGAAATACAAATCTCCATGTGATGTTCTTAACAAAAGTGTATCCCCTTTAGAAAATAGAAGAAAAATGATAATATACAGGTCTGGAGGCGGTTCGGTGAAGATTAGGGCGCCTTGGTGAAAAAATAGGAAAGTTGGGATTTTCCCTTATTTGCTCTGTCAGGTCATCGTGAGCGGTCGCTCAGGAGCTGAGTGGGTGCTCAGCGGGTGAAAATGCGACTTTTCTCCACTTTATGCTAAGTTCCTCCTAGAAGCTCCAATCTTCATCTTTAGCCATCTTTTGACTGGTAATGACTCAAAATAAAACTAAAAGACTCGATAAAGACTCGATAACAACTGTTAGAATGTGCCAAAAACGCAACCTATCAATTCTCCCAGACTTAGATCCTTGTTTGTCCTCAAACAAAACTCAGAACTAAGCATAAGAGAAAGGTTTGAAAAATACGGAGACTTACCTGTTCTTGAAACACTGCAATGAACCTTTTGAATTAGTACTCCACATATCACATAGCCAGCTCCAAATCTAACCACCATGTACTTCTCCGTAGACATTCGCAGCTCACTATACTCCACACATGAATTCGCAACCTTATCCATCAAAGCCTTCATCGCCAGTTTCATCTCTGCAGTCAATTACCAAGGACCTTCTAGACTCTTTCACATACAATATCTTGACAAGAACCACTTAAATTCCACACACTTTTTGGTATTTTTCCTCTCTCCCCCAGACTTATTTCTAAATTAGCTCATTTTTTTTTTTACTAAGGTCCGAGACGCGAGTACTGATGGTGTTTGCCACGAGTCCCCGGTTCATCCCTATCAATATAAAGCATGTACATATCAAGGTTCCGAGACGCGAGTATTGATGGTGTTTGCCACCGAATCCCCGGTTCATCCCCTCTCTATGCAACTCACATACATAACATTATTGCTAGCTAAACTTCTAATAGGGGGGAGGAGTACCATTACTTTCTACTGGTGGGTTCATATGTCAGATATGAATGATGAGTCAAGCCCTATGGAAATCTACCACATCGACGAAGTGAAAAAATTTGGCTTAGGCTCGGACGAACTCCGCTGGAAACATGGTGTCCTCTAGTTAACTGGTCAGCCTTTAGATTTTTCATTAGTCCGATCTAGAGGTGGTTCTGTAACAATGGTCACTTTGAAGCAAGGTTAGAACAATATTTTCAAGAAATAGATCATAATCTCCAACAAGTTTTGTCTCAATAAAAACATGAAAATGACTCAAAGAAAACAAAAGAAATAAAACAAAAGAAAGAAAAACAGATTAGTAGCAACACCCTCCCCAGACTTACTTCACACCGTCTCGGTGTGAAAATAAATATAGAGTTGGGTGAGAAAAATAAAACAAAAGGAAGAAAGATAGTACAGATTATACAATGATAGGGAGAGTAAAAGAAATGTGTTACTCTCAATCACTTTCAGAGGTGGTGGGGGTATCGGGGCGGTCCTCTTCATCGTCGCTTGGAACCAGTGTCTTCTCTCTTCTTTGCCTCCTGCTCGACCGCGGTGTAAAACATCCCCGTGAAACCAATGCTAGTATCCGATCCATGAGCTTGTTGTTCTTCCTTTGTGAGTCCACTATCCACTGCAACTTCTGGTTCTGATCCTCATCTTTAGCTAGATGTGGCAATGTGAACTCGCTCTGGTCATATTGCTGGGTGTCCAATTGTGGAGTCTGGAAGTCTGGCATCTTCTCGTCCTCCAAGTGAGGCTGAGAGGTTCTTGAAGAGCTTCCTCGTCTTATATTAGGAGTGCGGTAGGAGCTGGAGCAAGGGTCTGGGCACAAGTGCTCTGCTGCTGGTTGGAAACTCAGGTTTTCCGGGGTTCGGAAACTGGTGATTGATATATTCGAGAGCCTACAGAATAACATGTTCCTGTCCCTGTCGCTGAAACGGTAGGTGGTCTCATCCCTTAGAATCTCGCAGTGAATGAGGTAGGTGACGTCGATGTGCTCGAGCTTCTCCACACAGGTTGTGGATGAGAGATCGATGTCGAAGTGTCTGAACAATGGTGTGAGAAGACTCCCTATCCGTTCTGTCTTGTGCGATCCCTTTGAAGAGGTACGCATCTTCTTGCCGACAATGACTGATGCAAAAATAATTCCCATGTTGACATTGGCGTTAGGGAAATGAAGAGCTTTCGAATCCCGCAAACAGCCCCTGATACCGTAATAGAGGAATTGGAGTTCATCTGTTCTCATCTTTGCCGCATCCTCCTTTGCATATAGGATGTTATTCAGGACTTTTGCGGCGATGCGTAAGGCTGGGTTTCTGATTACTGATTGGCTGGCAGTGTTAGCCTTGAAACTCCCAGCAGCTATTACGTCCCAGAACGGAGACGCAATGGTGAACTTGGGGAGTGAGAAAGCAGTTCTGCTTACACTGAAACCATAGACTTCGCAAAATCATGCAAGCTCAGCGAGTATTTCCTTCCTCTAGCAAAAGAAGGAAAAAGTAGGTTCTGCGAACTTCGGGTTGGTAGGGTTGGTGTAGGTTAGCGAAGCAGAGGCTAGGCATTGCCGCACTAGGTCGGGATAGAGGTACTCGGGTGTTTCCGCCATGTCAAAGATTTCTGTAAAATTGATCACAAGATCAACAGCACTACTCAGCTTAAGCCCCTTCAGCGTCGGCTTGTGCAAAAATCGAGTCGGCTTGATCGAAAAGTCCAGAAGCTTGTTGTAGTAGTCTGCGTGTTTCTGACTCCATTCGTCTTGGGACTGTTCCGGCAGTTCGAATCTAGTCCCCTCATCGCGAGGCCAAGCCGAGTAATTGGTGGCATTGTGCGAAGAGTCGATTGTGCTTCTTTGTCTTTTATTCGCATGTTTGGTCTTTGGCCGCTGAGACATCTGCAAAATTCGCAAGGAACACAAGACAAATTAGGCGCGTATCAATGAGCAAGGCTAAATCAAGAGGATTTCACCAACTCCCTATCGATCGAACAAAATTTGGGATTCTCAAAAATTGCATGCCTCAATTTCTCAAGGGAACAACATATAGGTATCATAGAACAACCCTAGGTGTATGAATTTGCCAAGAATCAAACTTCAAAACTCACCGAAACCAAAACTGTGACTTGGAAAATAGGGTTTTCGAAAGCTTACCTTGCTTTGTTGCGGAAATCGATTGGATAATCTTAAAGAGGATGAAAATCCGATCGGTGTAGACCCAAGAATTGATGAAAACGGTGGAGATTTGAAGAATTGGAGATTTGGGGAGAATTTGAAAATTGGAAGAGAGATATGGTTTTTGCGAATCGGGGAAGAAGAAGGGTATATATATTATAAAATATTTTTTTTTTTTCGAGAAAAGAACACTTACCTGTTTTCGGAAAATAAATTCCTTTCTATTCGGAGCAGGTGCTCGAGGCTGAGCAGGTGCTCAGAGCTGAGCGGGTGCTCGGGGCTGAGCAGGCGCTTCGTCTTTTCCTGAGCGAAAGCTGTTCTTCTCTTTTTTTTTTTAGAATGATGAAATCTAACAGTTAGTAACAAAAGGAATTTTAATAGAGACGATATATACACTTACGGTGGGTTGCCTCCCACCAAGCTCTTGGTTTAAGTCACTAGCTTGACTTGGTTAGCCATTAGGCTTGAGGAGCATCGCCTAAGGGAACAGATTCTCCTTTTGCGATGGCTGATTCAGCGAGATACGGCTTTAGGCGCTGACCATTAACAACAAACTCAGTTCCAGTAGCATCCAGCAACACTACCGCTCCGTAGGGGCGAACTTCTTTTATTACAAAGGGGTCGGACCACCTTGATCTTAATTTACCGGGAAACAGCTTCAACCGGGAGTTGTACAGTAGCACGTGATCATTCGGTGCAAAGTTCCTGGTGATGATCCTTTTGTCATGATATGCTTTTGTCCGCTCTTTGTAGATTTTTGAATTCTCATAGGCCATGTGCCTAATTTCTTATAACTCGTGAAATTGCATGGTCCACCTATCAAAAGCCGATTTGGCATCAAAGTTCAGCTGCTTCACAGCCTATGCCGCCTTGTCCTCTAGCTCCACAGGGAGGTGGCATGCTTTTCCATACACCAAGTGAAACGGTGTTGTACCCAAAGGCGTCTTGTACGCTGTTCTATACGCCCAAAGAGCGTCATCTAACCTTGCGGCCCAATCTTTCCTCGTAGTGCTCATGGTCTTTTGTAAAATACTCTTGATCTCTCTATTTGAAATCTCGACCTGCCCACTCGTTTGGGGATGATAGGGCGTAGTGACCTTGTGCTTAACACCATTTTTTTCAAGAGATTGTCAAATACCTTGTTGATAAAGTGGGAACCTGCATCACTTATCACCACGCGAGGCACACCGAATCTGGGAAATATCACCGATTTGAACATCTTCATCATGACCCTAGCATCATATGTAGGCGCAGATAGCGCCTCAACCCACTTAGACACGTAGTCAATTGCCACTAAGATATATTGGTTTCCATAAGACGACGGAAATGGCCCCATAAAGTCGATCCCCCATACATCAAAAACCTCCACTTCTAATATGAAGTTCTGTGGTATTTCATTCCGTCTTGAGATGTTTCCTTGTCTCTGGCATGTGTCACACTTAGAGATAAAAGTGTGTGCATCCTTGAACATTGTGGGCCACCAAAGACCCGCTTGTAAGACCTTAGACACAGTCTTAAAGGTGGTGAAGTGCCCAGCGTAACTCGATCCGTGACAATGGAACAAAACCCCAGGAATTTCCTCATTAGAAACACATCGCCTGAAAATTCCATCTGAGCAATGCTTGTAAAGAAACAGTTCATCCCAAAAATATCGCCTTATTTCACGCAAAAACTTCCTCTTCCTATTTCCGAAGAAATGCTCAGGTTCCATCTCAGCAGCCAGGTAGTTGGCTATCTCTGCAAACCATAGTAAAGTTGTGTCCCCCCTTGTAGATACCAAACCGCAAAGTCAACCTGAAGTAGGTGCTTCGGTGTCGAGCAGGTGCTCCACGCTGAGCAGTTGCTCTGACGTAAGCGGGTGCTTAAACACCTCACAAGAATAAATAGAGTAAACATGTTCATCCGGAAGGCTATCATCTAGAGGTACCTCATCGTCAACCTTCATTCTGGACAAATGATCTGCAACTCCGTTTTCGATACCTTTCTTGTCCTTGATCTCCAAATCAAACTCTTGTAGCAAAAGTATCCATCTCAAGAGTCTTGGTTTTGCATCTTTCATTGTGAGTAAGTACTTCAGTGCAGCGTGGTCTATATGAACAATTACTTTTGACCCAACAAGATAGGATCGGAACTTCTCAAAGGCGAAAACAATCGCTAATAACTCTTTCTCGGTGGTGGCGTAACGACATTGAGCTTCATCAAGGGTGCGGCTGGCGTAATATATCACATGGAGCTTCTTGTCTCTCCTCTGACCCAGAACAGCTCCCACAGCAAAATCACTCACATCCGTCATAATCTCAAAAGGTAGCTCCCAATCTGGCGGTTGTACTATCGGTGCGCTAACCAAGGCTCCCTTAATGGTATGAAAAGCCGCCAAACAGTCACTATCAAACTCAAACTTCACCTCCTTACACAGAAATCTCGTAAGAGGCCTAGCAATCATAGAAAAATCCTTGATGAAACAACGGTAGAATCCAGCATGTCCCGGAAAACTGCGGATCCCCTTAACCGAATTAGGCGGTTGCAAACTCATCATGACTTCTATCTTAGCCTTGTCAACTTCAATACCCTTCTCAGATACCTTGTGCCCAAGCACTATCCCATCTCGGACCATGAAGTGACACTTCTCCCAGTTGAGAACAAGATGCTTCCCCTCACACCTTTGCAATACCCTTCATAGATTAGACAAACAAACAGAAAACGAACTCCCATACACAGAGAAATCGTCCATAAATACTTCCATAATATCCTCAATAAGGTCAGTAAATATAGACATCATACAACGTTGAAACGTTGTTGGAGCATTACACAAACCGAAGGGCATGCAGCGGTACACGAAAGTGCCATAAGGGCATGTGAATGTCGTCTTCTCCTGATCGTCCGGGTGGATAGGAATCTGGAAAAATCCTGAAAAACCGTCTAAGAAACAGTAATATGGACGGTTAGCTAGACGCTATAGCATCTGGTCAATAAATGGTAGCAGAAAATGATCCTTGCGCATAGCAGCATTCAATTTCCGATAATCTATACACATCTGATGTGATCCTAGGGGAGGATCACGTCCCTGAATGCTCTCCAAATGGTAGGTGAAGTCTTTGAAGCAAGGAAACCCTCCGATGTGCCGGTTTGATGATGTTTGGCGAGTGAGAAGGGGAACAGATCGGTTCAAATGGATGAGTATCCACGAAAATGGATTGAATGAAACTTCTAAGAGTTGCGGAATCACTCTTAGACTATCAGGGGTGTTTGTAGTGCAAGGATATTTCCGAATACACTAAACAAACATGATCAAACAGTTTCAAAGAGATTGAGAATAAGAAAAGTTTGATAAATCTGAAAAGAAAGAGAATACAAGTACTTATAGAGTTTCAGATACCTAGAATTAAAATACATAGAAAATAGATAATACTTAATGAATCAAAGCTGATCATTAAGTGTACAAAGACTAATGCAAGTGAACTCTTCAACTTCAAAGTGGCGAGAATATGGAGTGAATGGAGTGGGCTTGGTTTCATCAAGAGGAAATGATAAAGAGTGTGTGGACTGGCCTCATTAAAAACCTCTCTTGGAAAACCCATTGGGACAAAACCAAGAGGAGGGAAAAAGAGTACAAGTCCACACACCTCTCTTGATGAATGCTTAAGTGGCGTGAATCACAATCAAGGTGACTGGATTAGCACACTCAAGTCGGCCCTGAATATGGTGTAAGAGAGTGTAGAATGCTTGATGGAATCTTGCTTGCTTGGATCGAGTCATCGGACCAAGGGGCACATGTAGATCTTTGTAGTTGGCTTCCTCAAGTTCATGTTGCTTTGTGGCTTCCTCTTTAGCTTCCTTAAGCTCTGGTTCTAGCTGCTCCTCCATCTCCTTAGCTCCCTTAAGCTCTGGTTCAAGCTGCTCCTCTATCTCCTTAGCTCCCTCAAACAGGCTGCTGGTTAGGATCTCATCATCCTCTCCCACTTGAGAAGGATTTGACCTCAAATCCATTTCATCTGCGCAAAAAGGAACTAAATCAGTTATGTTAAAGCTTGAACTTACGTTGTACTTTCCTTGGAGATCCAGCTGGTAGGCATTATTGTTAAGTTTCTTGATGACTTTGAAAGGCCCATCGATTCGGGGCATGAGCTTGGACTTCCTTTCGTTGGGAAATCTTTCCTTTCTCAAATGTATCCAAACTAAATCGCGTTCTTCGAAAATCTTTTCCTTTCGGCCTTTGTTAGCGTACTTGGCATAGAGTTTGGTCTTGCTCTCCAAATTGATCCGAGCTTTCTCATGAATCTGCTTGACAAGTTCTGCTTTTTTCTTCCATCTAAGCTAGCTCTTTCACTCACAGGTAAAGGCATTAGATCCAAAGGTGATATAGGATTAAAACCATAGACAATTTCAAACGGAGAATACTTAGATGCAGAATGTCTAGCATGGTTATAAGCAAACTCTACATGAGGCAAGCATTCTTCCCAAGTCTTTAGATTCTTTTTAATCAATGCACGCAACAAAGTAGATAAAGTCCTATTAACTACTTCGGTTTGACCATCGGATTGCGGGTGACAAGTTGTAGAGAAACAAAGCTTAGTTCCTAACTTAGCCCAAAGTGTTTTCCAGAAATAACTAAAGAACTTAGTGTCTCTATCCGATACAATGGTCCTAGGCATACCATGCAATCTAACAATTTCCCTAAAGAACAATCCGGCTATATTCATGGCATCATCAGTTTTATGACAAGGGATAAAGTGTGCCATTTTGGAGAACCTATCTACTACAACAAACACAGAATCTTTTCCGGTCTTAGTCCTAGGTAATCCAACAATAAAATCCATAGAGATGTCATGCCACGGATGCAAAGGAATGGGTAAAGGAGTATACAAACCGTGAGACTGGATTTTAGACTTAGCTTGTTTGCAAGTTATACATCTTTCACAAGCTTTCTCTACATCTCTCCGCATGTGTGGCCAGAAGAAATGTTCTTGCATCACACTCAAGGTCTTAGCTACGCCAAAATGTCCCATGAGACCACCTGCGTGAGCTTCCTTCACAAACAAATCTCTTAAAGAAGAGTTAGGTACACACAATCGATTTTCATAGAATAGAAAACCGTCACATTGAAAATATTTGCCGCTACCGAACTTCTCACAAGAAGCATAAATGTCTTTAAAATCAGGATCAGCAGCATATAAAGTCTTGATATGCTCGAACCTAAGTAGCTTAACTTCTAAAGAGTTCAAGAAAACATACCTCCGAGAAAGAGCATCGGCTACTACATTCTCTTTACCTTTCTTGTATTTGATCACATACGGGAAAGTTTCAATGAATTCTACCCACCTTGCGTGTCTTTTATTCAGCTTTTGTTGTCCTTTGAGATGCTTTAGAGACTCATGGTCCATGTGGATAACAAATTCCTTGGGCCAAAGATAGTGTTGCCATGTTTGCAAGGCTCAAACAAGCGCATAGAGCTCTTTATCGTAAGTGGGGTAATTGAGCGTGGATCCTCCAAGTTTTTCACTAAAGTAGGCTATTGGCTTCATTTCCTGCATAAGTACAGCGCCAATACCAATTCCTGAGGCATCACATTCAATTTCAAAAGTTTTATCAAAGTTAGGAAGAGATAGCACCGGAGAGTGTGTGAGCTTGTCTTTCAAAGCTTGAAAAGCATCTTCTTGAGCTTGCTCCCACTTAAATCCAACATTCTTTTTGATAACTTCAGTGAGTAGAGCTGCTAGAGTGCTAAAGTCTTTGACAAATCTCCGATAAAAACCGGCAAGGCCATGAAAGCTTCTCACTTCGCCGACATTTCTAGGACTCGGCCATTCTTTGATCGCTTGGATCTTTTCCTCATCAACCTTAATGCCATCTGTACTCACAACAAAACCTAAAAAGACAAGGTTATCCGTTCCAAAAGTACATTTCTTAAGATTAGCATACAAGGTTTCTTTCCTAAGTACTTCCAAAACTTTTCTAAGATGCTCCACATGATCTTCCAAGCTACGGCTATAGATTAGGATGTCATCGAAATACACAACCACAAAATGACCTATGAATGCTCTAAGAACATGATTCATTAGTCTCATGAAAGTACTAGGTGCGTTGGTTAATCCAAAAGGCATGACTAACCATTCATATAGACCATGTTTAGTTTTAAATGCGGTTTTCCATTCATCCCCTTCTTTCATCCTAATTTGATGGTATCCGCTTTTAAGATCTACCTTAGAAAAGATGCTAGAACCATGCAATTCATCAAGCATATCATCTAATCTAGGTATAGGATGTCGATACTTTACAGTGATATTGTTGATCGCACGGCAATCGACACACATCCTCCAGCTTCCATCTTTCTTTGGGATGAGCAAAACGGGCACGGCACATGGGCTCATACTCTCTCGGATATGTCCTTTCTCCATGAGCTCGGTGACTTACTGTTGAAGCTCCTTAGTCTCTAGAGGATTGGTTCTGTAGGCGGGTTTGTTGGGAAGAGAAGCTCCGGGTGTGAAATCGATCTGGTGTTCAATGCCACGGATTGGCGGCAAACCTTGTGGAGGTTCTTCCGGGAAAACATCTTGAAACTCCTGTAAAAGAAACTGAATTTTGCTAGGGATTTCCTGCACCGTTTGGTTAGTTTTAAGACATTCTTTAAACAGAAAAAGTAGGGATGGCGAAAAACTTCCTTGTTGAGGTTTGATCATAAGATTGGTCGGTTGTTTGAGCTTGGATTTGGAAGTGATCTTGTTTTTCTTCAAAGCGATCTGGTCTAGATGAACCTCTTGTGGTGTTAATGGTACGAGAATGTTCCTCTTGCCCTTGAACTCAAAGGTATACCGGTTGGTGAACCCATCATGCATGACTTTACGATCAGATTGCCAAGGTCTTCCAAGAAGTATATGCCCAGCATCCATCGGCAAGATATCACATAGGACTTCATCTTCATATTTTCTGATAGACAAAGGAACTAAGACCTGATGCTTAACTTCCAACTCTCCCTCATCATTAAGCCATTGTAGTTTGTAAGGCTTAGCTCTCTTAATGACCGTTAGCCCAAGTTTTTCCACCATGGACTCACTCGCGACGTTAGTGCAACTTCCTCCATCGATCACTAAGCTGCAAACCTTTTCTTTTACTAGACATCGAGTATGGAATAGATTCTCCCGTTGCTCATTTTTCTCGAAAGTAGCATGCAGATTCAAAGTCCTCCTTGTGACTAAGAGTTGTCCTACCGTTGGCATTGCAACATGCTCTTCTATAGACTCAGCTTCGGAATGTTCTTCTTCCGATTCAAGCTCTCCATTGGCTCGGATGACTATGGTTCGTTTATTGGAGCAGGCGTTCGAATAATGACCAAAACCCTTACACTTGAAGCATTGTATTTCCCTGGTCTTGGTGCTTGAACCCTTATCAATGCCCTTAAGACGTGGCTCTTCTGTCCTAGGCTTGGAAATTGGCTGGTGGTCCTTGATAGGTTTGTCGTCTCGGGTTTGGCTGACTCTTGTGGAAACATAACCGGGTCTAGGGTTCCTTCTCTTAAGTTGTTTCTCAAACATGTTAGCTTTATGAAGAAGCTCTTCCATTTCCACATAATGGTGTACTTCAAACCGATCCATAATTTCCCTATTAAGGCCGCCCATAAATCTGGCCATAGTAGCTTCACCATCTTCTCGGATATCAGCTCTAAGCAACAAAGTTTCCATCTCCTTGTAGTATTCTTCCACAGACTTACTTCCTTGAGATAGATTCCTCAGCCTTAGATGCAACTCTCTATGATAATGACTAGGTATAAACCTCTTCCTCATAATAATCTTCATTTGATTCCAAGTTTCAATAGGAAGATCTCCAACCCTTCTCCTTGAAGTTACTAGCTGATCCCACCAACTTAAGGCATAATCTTTGAATGCGGTTGGGGCTATCCGAACCATGTGGTCTTGAGTGAATTCTCTGCAGTCAAAGACGATCTCAATCTTTTTCTCCCACTCTAGATATTCTTCCGGATTATTAGTTCCATGGAAAGATGGAATCTCGATTTTTAGGCCGGCTAAAGGATCTCGGGTTTGAGTTTGATTGATCCTAAGGGGTTGTTCCTCTCTTGGTCGTCTTCTTCTTGAATGATGTGTTCTAGAGGAGTGACTATAGTACTGCTCAGCCTCAGAAGGTTGTGATTGCCTCCTAAATCGGTCGTTGATGGATCTGTCGAATTCAGCTCTCATCTCTGCCCTCATGGTTGCTATACTCTCGTTCATCATTGCCTTAAAGGAGTCAAGAAGTTGCTTGTTGGAGTTTGCGGATTCTTCTTCACCATTGCTGCTTTCTGCCATGGTACCTGATCAGATTGAAACAAAATAACAAGTAAAATGCCCAACAGATAACACAACAACAATACAAGATAAGCTTGCTTGGAATCCAAGAGACAGTTTGGTTTGATCGATTCGAATAAAATATCCAAACACGTTCAAAAATTCTAGAAACAATTTTCTAAAATACCTGACTCGTTTTAAAGACAAATCCAACCGATCTCACAATTTTAGCAATTAAAACGGATTTATGAAAATTAAAACACTGAAAAATCGCAGAAATTCTCTTCTCAAAATCACTTGAAGATGATCGGTCAGATTAAAATATCAAATCGTGTCCACAAATTCCGAAATCAATTTTCACAGAAACTAGACTCATAATATGTGCTTTGAAAACTGATTTCACGATTTTATCTATTACCAAAGATTTATGAAAATTCTGACAATCAACAGGTAAATCGATTAAAAGGTTATGAAGAATATGAAAGGGTATAATCGATTTTGAAAAGACACAACCTGAGATGGAGTCTGCTCTGATACCACTTGATGTGATCCTAGGGGAGGATCACGTCCCTGAATGCTCTCCAAATGCTAGGTGAAGTCTTTGAAGCAAGGAAACCCTCTGATGTGCCGGTTTGATGATGTTTGGCGAGTGAGAAGGGGAACAGATCTGTTCAAATGGATGAGTAACCACGAAAATGGATTGAATGAAACTTTTAAGAGTTGCGGAATCACTCTTAGACTATCAGGGGTGTTTGTAGTGCAAGGATATTTCCGAATACACTAAACAAACATGATCAAACAGTTTCAAAGAGATTGAGAATAAGAAAAGTTTGATAAATCTGAAAAGAAAGAGAATACAAGTACTTATAGAGTTTCAGATACCTAGAATTAAAATACATAGAAAATAGATAATACTTAATGAATCAAAGCTGATCATTAAGTGTACAAAGACTAATGCAAGTGAACTCTTCAACTTCAAAGTGGCGAGAATATGGAGTGAATGGAGTGGGCTTGGTTTCATCAAGAGGAAATGATAAAGAGTGTGTGGGCTGGCCTCATTAAAAACCTCTCTTGGAAAACCCATTGGGACAAAACCAAGAGGAGGGAAAAAGAGTACAAGTCCACACACCTCTCTTGATGAATGCTTAAGTGGCGTGAATCACAATCAAGGTGACAGGATTAGCACACTCAAGTCGGCCCTGAATATGGTGTAAGAGAGTGTAGAATGCTTGATGGAATCTTGCTTGCTTGGATCGAGTCATCGGACCAAGGGGCACATGTAGATCTTTGTCGTTGGCTTCCTCAAGTTCATGTTGCTTTGTGGCTTCCTCTTTAGCTTCCTTAAGCTCTGGTTCTAGCTGCTCCTCCATCTCCTTAGCTCCCTTAAGCTCTGGTTCAAGCTGCTCCTCTATCTCCTTAGCTCCCTCAAACAGGCTGCTGGTTAGGATCTCATCAACATCCTATGTCCGGTTACTATCCTAGTCGGTATCAGTTCACTCGTATTATTTCTAATCACTGTGATACCTCCTTTCTTAGGAAATATATGCACAAGACTGACCCATTTACTCTCAGGTATCGCATAGATAACACCAACCTCTAGAAGTTTCATTATCTCTTTCTTGATGACATCCTTGAGATTCGGGTTTAACCGTCTTTGATGCTCGACAGAAGTCATAGATTCATCCTCTAGGTGTATTCTGTGCATGCATAAGTCAGGAGATATACCAGTGATATCATCTAGTGAATATCCTAGAGCCTTCCTATACTTCCTTAATTCACACAAAAGCAAGGTAATCTCTACATTATTCAAATTCGCATTCACTATAACGGGATATGTGGAGTTCGGACCAAGAAAAATATACCTGAGCCCTGCTGGGAGGGTCTTCAACTCAAGCTTTGGAGCTTTCAGCTCACTCCAAGAACCTCCGAATGTTGAACCTTCTGGAGCAGGTGCTCTTTCCGGAGCAGGTGCTCCCTGTAACTGAATTTTTGTGTCTTCTCCCAGACTCAGAAAATCATCTTCTTCCTCTACTCTGATGCTAGAATCTAGAAACTTAGCAAATCCATGGGTGTCTTCACTCAGAAAACCGTGCTCACCCTCGGGTTTAGTCAAAGCGACTTCTAGAGGATCACTTGCTAAGATCTCTTCAACAACATCATCGGACATACCTGATCCATCTTGGATCACAAAGGTCTGTCCATCAATCATCGGTTTCTTGAGAAGCTTGCTCATCTCAAACCGAACTAACATATCGCCAAGACGGCGATCCACTATGCCTTATTCGACATCAATAATAGCACGAGCCGTGCATAAGAAAGCTCTGCCCAGTATCAGTGGGTCCTTGGGTTCTTCATCAAGTTCCAAAACCACAAAATCAGTTGGGATGAGTGTATCCCCAATCCGGATGTGCAAATCTTCAATAACACCCACGGGAAGCTTTGTAGACCTGTCCGCAAAAACCAATGAAATCTTGGTAGGCTTGAACTTGGTGAAACCCAGACACTTGGCCACAGAATATGGTATCAGATTCACACTGGAACCTAAATCACACAAGGAACAAGCAAACGTGCAAGGTCCTATCTTCACCGAGATAACAAACCTTCCCGGATCACCTTTCTTTGTCAACACCTTACTCTGAAGTGTGGCGCTGCACTCTTTAGAAACAATCATCACATTCTCTTCCTCAACAACCTTTCCAGCAACTAACTCTTTCATGTACCTCTTAAGCGAATGCATCATTTGTACGGCGTCAACCAAAGGAAGTTTCACCGTCAAGTCCTTTAACATCTCCTTGCACTTAGCGTCCTCCAAATCTTTGCGAGATTTCTTAGGAGGCACTGGGTAAGGTACCCTGGGTACATAAACTTGCTCTGGCAAAATTTCTGGAGTTTTGAGAATTTTCTAGGCGGTACCCTGTCGGAGCGGGTGCTCTGGGCTGAGCGGGTGCTCGGTGGATTTTTCTTTAACCCTGTTTGAAATAGTTTCCAGAGGTGTCCCTGAGCTTGATTTAATGTCTACATGTCCATCTTTTACGGCAAAATTGCTTCCTTAAGCCTGATGCTCGGAAATTTTCTCCTTAGCCTTTTCGTGGAAGCTTGTCATTGTAGGTGGTGCCAGTAACTTTCCACTCCTCAACTCTACATCATTCACATGATATTCATTCCTGGGCAGTTCACCTTTACCTAGAAGAGCTCCAGCTGGTCTCTTGATAGCCTCGGCGGTTTGAGCTACTTGTATATCTAGCTTTTTCACATGCGCGGTAACAGCCTCATACTTCGCATTCAGGTCAGTGTACATGTGATCTACCTTGACATTAATCTCTGTAGATGCCTTCTGTTGGTTAACCATCAGTTGCTGCATAAGACTCTTCAGCTCATCTTGAGATGTAGGCGCGGAGACAGTTTGTGGTGGTGTAGCGAATTAGGCGTTTTGTTGTTGGTTACCTCCTTGGAATCGATTCTGATTCTGATTAGGGACATACTGCTTCCCCTGAGTATTGCTGGAGTAAAACTTCTGAAAACCCTGAGCTTGTGGCAACTGATTCATACCTTTTTGTTGCGGATAAACATGGTCTTGTGGGTTCTCGACATTGGTGCTACGGTAGGAAAGGTTAGGGTGGCTCCGATAATTCTGATTGAACCCACGGTTCTGGAGGTATCCCTGACCACTCACATAGTTAAACTCCTGCATACCAGCATCATCATCTTCTTCAAAATCTTGGGAGATTGGTGCTCCTCCATTTTCATCCACAGAGTGAACTGATTTTTGGTTTCTCCTAAGGAGTAGGTTAACCTTTGCCGTCAGCTCATCAATCTTCTACGTGTCCACACTGTTGACTTTCCTAGACCTATCATACTCTGGAGATTTGTTGCTTGAGCTCGATGCCAAGTTCTCAATCAGCTCAAAAGCGCCTTCTTTAGTCTTGGTCATAAAGTCACTGTTACTCGCAGCATTCAAAGCATTGCGGTAATCCCATTCAACACCATCATAGAAAATTCCCAGAATCTGTTCATCCTTAAAACCGTGATGAGCACATTCCCTACGGTACTCTTTTAGTCTTTCCCAAGCTTCACAAAAAGCTTCACCAGAATATTGTTGGAAAGAAGATATCTTGTTTCGTAGAGCGGCTGTCTTCGATTTAGTGTAGAAGTGGTCCAAGAAAGCGGCTCTAACTTCATCCCACGTCCTCAAAGAACCAGCTGGCAATGACTTCAACCATCTCTGAGCCTTATCAGCAAGTGAAAAAGGGAATAGCTTACACTTCAGAAACTCACTCGGAACCCCATTCGAACCGGTAGTGCTGCAGATTCTTCGAAGTTTTCGATGTGATCCATCGGTATCTCAGCTGGTAGTCCGTGAAAAGGGTGTTGTTTCACCAATGAGATCATCTGAGGTTTGATCTCAAAGTCTTGTCTATGAATTGTTGGAGAAACAATAGCTGAACGGTTTTGATAAAACGCATGGGGGTTATCCGAATCCCCTATACCCGGTTGTGCTTGCGGAACTGGCGGTTGATCTCTTCTCAACTGAGCAATCTGATCCCTTAGCAACTGTAACTGAGCAGCCATACCATTTTCTTGTTCAGCCATAATGACCGGAGCAGCTGTAATTCTCTTTTGATGGTTTTGACGTTCAAGGCGAGCTAACTCTTCGTTGGTGTGGATGACTAAATCTTCAGTGCAATTTCTTCTTGTTCTTCTACTGGTCATGCACCTGACACATAGCAGAAACAAGTAAAAATTAAGCTTAGTAGTTTCTTAGAGTGAAAATAAAATCAAAAATCAAAAGTAACGCAATTGGTCTCCGGCAACGACGCCAAAAACTTGATACACAGAGTTTTAACCCAAAATAATTCTGCAAGTGCACAGACAATCGCAGTAGTATATAGGGTATCGAATCCACAGAGACCGAGGTTACACTATGAAATTATAGATTTTATATTAAAGCTAAGACAAAATAAAAAGGGTTGTAATTTTCGGAACAAAAACAAGTAAATAAATCGGTGTAAAAACAATAAAAACAAGCACTAGGTTAAGGCGTTTTGCCGGTGATTCGGAGACAAGGCTGAGCAACTATTCAGGGGCTAAGTAACTACCGGTCTAGAACTCAAATATAAAATTAATATCGCCCCACTATCGTGATGTATCGACAACTTTATCTAACAACCTAGACACCGAAACTGTCGTTTGGACCTAGCGAGGTTGATAAGCATTAACAAGCTGGTTCAATCTGTTCACAATCAATCACAACAATCAACTGTCATTGGTTACGCACCAATTGCTCACCAATGATTTATCTAGCAACCTAAAGCATTGTCGTGAATAAGTTTAACCTAAAATCATAGACTAGGTGATCAAGCTAATCTAAGCATTATGAATCCCTATTGGCGAAGATATTATAAATTCCAATACCTATTTGTGCTCAGCCATTAACATCCTAAATCACCATTGAAAACCTTAACCTAGCTAAGTATCTACTCACACATGGCGAAATCAAACACAACAAAGCAGTAGAATGAATTCATGATATTATTAAAGAGATTAGGGTTCAGAATTCTTCTCAAAACAAAGTTGTGGTCTCTTTTCCTTCAGATCTTACAAAGAAATAAAAATCTCCACGTGATGTTCTTAACAAAAGCGTATCCCCTTTAGAAAATAGAAGAAAAACGATAATATACAGGTCTGAAGGCGGCTCGGTGAAGATTAGGGCGTCCTTGGCGAAAAAATAGGAAAGTTGGGATTTTCCCTTATTTGTTCTGTCAGGTCATCGTGAGCGGTCGCTCAGGAGCTGAGCGGGTGCTCAGCGGGTGAAAATGCGACTTTTCTCCACTTTCTGCTAAGTTTCTCCTAGAAGCTCCAATCTTCATCTTTAGCCATCTTTTGACCTGTAATGACTCAAAATAAAACTAAAAGACTCGATAAAGACTCGAAAACAACTGTTAGAATGCGCCAAAAATGCAACCTATCAATATGGCTCGAGCAAGAGCTGAAAAATGTGAACAGAGAGGAGACGCCAATGTTGATTGTCATGGTTCATTCGCCCTGGTACAACAGTAATAACTACCATTACATGGAAGGTGAGAGCATGAGAATAACGTTTGAGCCGTGGTTAGTTAACAGCAAAGTCGATTTGGTTTTGTCTGCTCACGTCCATGCCTATGAGAGATCCGAACGTATCTTTAATGTTAAGTATAATATCACCAATGGAGATAGAGGAAACATTGAAGGAATCGCAAATAGGTAAAAAAACAAAAAAAATTTCCTGGTTGTTTTGGTAATATGAAACTATGATTTCAGTTTTGGATTTATTTGTTTTGTGTTTTTTATGTAGTTTCACGGACCCATAACCGAGTTACTTGGTGTATAGAGAGGCGAGTTTTGGTCACGCAGTTTAAGAGATTATAAAAAAGACTCATACGCAGTACACTTGGCATAGTAACCAAGACAACGAACTCGTCGCCGCCGATTCTATTATGTTGCATAATAGATATTTCTTGCCAGTGGATGAAATTGTTTCCGGTGTTTGAAATTCATAGTTGGTTTGATTTAGGATTTTATCTCTCTTTAGTAATTACTATTTTTAGTAATTATTTGGTCTATTTGGATTTTTGGTGTTTTTATATTTATTTGGTTAGTTTTTAAGAAAGTGTTTGAATTTTAATAGAGTTTGTTAGAATCTTTTACCATCGCGGTTAATGTCGACTAAACCGATAATCAATAATGACAATTAAAAAATTAGTCTGATGGAATTTCCGAACAAAAGATGTACATCTTATATAATAAAGTAAGATTACATTTTTCTGAAGCTCTGAAATGCTGTCATGTGTCTACTTCCAAAATGACAAATTCGCTCATTTCTAATTTTCTTTTATTTTTATTTTTTATTTTCTAATAACTTCATAAACACCAAATATTTATACCATTCCATTTATTAATTATTTACACCATTCCTTATATAAATTTTACTTCCAAAATGACACATTTACTATTTACACCATTCCGCCTCAACGTCTATACAAAGGATTACGTATGGGCAATATTGAAACCGTCCTTTCCAGTAGTATTGCTGCTGTCAATAAATCTCACTTCCAAAATGACACATTTTCTCTTTTCTAATTTTTTTTTTCTTTTCTAACCAACTTCATAAACACCAAATATTTACAGAATTCCATTTATCAATTATTTACACCATTTCATTTATTTAAATCTCATTCCTAAATTTCTTTTATTTTTATTTTTTCTTTTCTATCCAACTTCATAGACACGTAATTTTTAACAATTTCCCCGACTCTCATATTCCCCCTTCCATATTTTTTTTAAAACAATTATTTTATATTTTCTAACCAACTAATTAACCACCAATTATTTTAATCATTCATTTTATTTTAAAAATAAAAAATATATAACATTTACTAACTAAATTCATAAACACCTAAATTTTTTTTCTAACCAACTAATTATCCATCAATTATTTAAACCATTCTATTTCAAAAGAAAATACAAAATAAATACAATTTACTAACCAACTTCATAAAAACCAATTTAACAATTTCCCCAACTCTCTTTTTCCTCCTTCCTAATTGTTTTTAAATTTTCATTTTTTTTTCTAACCACCTACTTATCCACCAATTATTTAAACCATTCAATTTATTTTAAAATTTCAAAATAAAGAAAAATCCAAATTAAAAAACATTAGTTAAAAATATACTTTTTAAAAAATCAACAAACTTAAGACATATTTGCTCCTTCCTAAGTTTCTTTTATTTTGAATTTTTCGTTTCTAACCAACTTCATAAACACCAATTATTTACACCAGTTTATTTATCAATTATTTACACAATTCCATTTATTTAAATCTCATTCCTAAATTTATTTTATTTTGATTTTTATTATTTTCTAACCAACTTCATAAAGACCTAATTTTAATAATTTCCCCGCGTTTCTATTTCCTCCTTCCTTCTTTTTTTTAAGTTTCATTTTCTTATTTCTAACCAACTAATTAACCACCAATTATTTAAACCATTCCATTTATTTAAAAAACAAAAACATAAAGACAATTCCAAATAAATAAAAAACATTAATTCAAAAACATATATTTTTAAGCAAATCAACAAACTTAAAAAAATGTGTTTTCTAAATAACTTTAATTAAAAAATCTTAATAACACTACGAACACATATAACCTGAACACATATAATCAGATGTGAATTGGATCACATCCACTTAACAAAAAAATATTTCATTTTACTCTTTAGTTAAATTGAAAGATTAATCGTATTCAAATTCAAATTAATTTCAAATAGCTAATTCAAACATCACTTTGATTAAAACTTCTTCTATATCTAGGCTAATTTCATACAAGCATCTATCCACCCACGTCGTCTCCATAAGTTTAAGACTAAACAGTAGCAATTTATTCTCCATATCATGTTTTGATAGGTACCGACTGACTGACCATGGTTTCAAAATCTTCTTCAATGATCTTACGAAAACGGATGCCATCGAATTGACTACAAAATCCCTCATGAATATTACCATTTCCATCCATTCGAATTAATCAAAATGACGGTAGACAAAGGGGAAAATTTGCCAGGTATTTAAACAATATGTTCATACATTTTTTATATATTATTTTTTATTCTAATAATGCTACTGTTTTGTGTTTTGTCAAGATATCATTGTCCAGATAACATGCATTCGCGTCTCCTAGAAAGTGGACGAGACGAAATCTCCTCCTACAAAAACTTTCAATCTTATTCATACTTCTACTTTTGAAGGGTATTCTTGGCAATTTATTATTCTGTTTTTCTTCTGTAAAATCTTTTATCGGGTTAAACGAGAGATAAAAATTTTAGGTTGTAATAATCCCAAACAATCCAATACCTATAAATAAATAATGTATAACTATTATGTAACAACTGACATTTTATTTAAATATAAATATAAACCTATTCCTACGAAAAAAATAAAGAAGTTGGACTACGTGAAATTTTAAGAAGACTTTTAGAGTTGTTAATAGGATAAACAACCCTTTAATATTATCAATTTTTCAATAATTTCTACAATATCTAATTTTTTCCTAGTTGCTGCCACATGTCTGCCATAATATGACTTTTTTTCCTTCTCTCATTTTTTTAAAAAATTCTTTCTTTTGAACCAATAATTTTTATCTAATATAAATTAAAAATTTCTTTGAAAAATGCTTTCCAAAAATTATATCACAAATACCCAAACTCTGAATCTCCACGGAATTACTTTAAAATAGTAAAAAATAAATCAAATACTTTAACATAGTAGAAACATATACTTTTAAAAGAATCCACAGACTTTCATAATTAAAAAAAAAACTCAAATAACCAGGTTTTTCTACTATGACTTTGATCACACATGTCTTTATATTGGTAGAATCGCAAGAATTCTTCCACCATATTTTTTACTTTAATATTGTAGAAATATACACTTTAAAAAAATTCTACAAACTAACACAATTAAAAAAAATCATGTAACTAGGTTTGATCTTTAAAAATATAAGATATATTTAATTATATCGTTATATTAAATATATAAGAGAGACACATTCTTTGTTTTCTTTTCTATTAAGTTAGAAGTTGACATCAAATAAATTTATAATTAATTAATTTAAAATGTATTACATATTCTAATAGCTTCTTTTGTGCCATGTGAATTTTCTATAATCATTTTCTATTTCTCTTTTATTCTGAAATAAATAATTCACATAAACTTATTATTAAATTAATTTTCAATGAGTTAGACGTGAAAACAATATATTTTGCAATTTATTTTTAGTAATTAATATTTTTAATGATGTATCATTTATCGATATTCAAATAATACATATTAATATAAAAATATGATTTCATAAAAAACATATTTATTAAAGACCTGTTTCACTTGACATCACTATTTTTTTAATTAGAAATATTTTATTCTATCTTATCTCCATCAGTAAAAAAAAAATCAATTATCTTTCTAATAAATGTAATTCACATAAACTTATTATGAAATCACTTTCATTGAGATAGACGTAAAAACAATATTTTGCAATGTATTTTTAGTAATTAATTTTTGTTAATGATGTATCATTTATCAATATTTAAATAATACATATTATTATAAAAATATGATTTCATAAAGAATCATATTTATCAAAGACCCATTTCACTTGGCATCACTATTTTTTAATTATAAATATTTTATTCTATCTTATCTCCATCAGTAAAAACAAATTCAATTGTCTTTGTAATAAATGTAAAATCTAATAAAAACATAGAGTCTAATGACCACAATTAACATATGAGAGACATGAGAGAAAGAAAATAGGGACTAAACATCATGCAATTAAACCTCATTATGATCTTTTTCCATGAGATTTTACATTTATTGCAAAGTCAATTGAATTTTATTTTTTACTGATGGAGATAAGATAGAATAAAATATTTCTAATTAAAAAAATAGTGATGCCAAGTGAAACGGGTCTTTGATAAATATGATTCTTTATGAAATCATATTTTTATAATAATCTGTATTATTCAAATATCGATAAATAACACATCATTAAAAATTAATTACTAAAAATACATTGCAAATATATATATATATATACGTCTAACTCATTGAAAAATAATTTAATACCAAGACGCAATGGCGATATGTAGAAGTTTTGGCAACCATGATTTGTTCATCACAATAACAGCAAATCCAAATTGGGAAGAAATATAAGATCATTTACAAAAGTCTGGTAATAGTACGGCCAATGACAGACCAGACCATGAATGCGGGTATTTCAAGATGAAGTTAGAAAGTCTATTAGCTGATCTTTGTGATGGAGTTTTCTTCGGTGAAGCAAAATCAAGTAAGTAATTAGACTGCCCAAAACGCTACAAAATACCTAATTCTA
The DNA here is from genome assembly GCA_028015245.1 of Cardamine occulta. Classification (NCBI taxonomy): domain Eukaryota; kingdom Viridiplantae; phylum Streptophyta; class Magnoliopsida; order Brassicales; family Brassicaceae; genus Cardamine; species Cardamine occulta. The sequence goes on from CM051368.1 coordinate 5,575,901, forward strand.
CATTAAATTCATATATATATATATATATATATACTCATGTATTTTTTTTTTGTTCATCAAAATTTAATGCAGTTATATTCACAATTGAGTTTCAAAAAGGGGATTGCCTCACACACATATCTTGATGTGGCTTAAAGATGATATGAGGAACCCAAACCCTAGAGACATTGACCAAATCATATCCGCAGAGATACTCAATAAAAGGTACGACCCTATAGGTTATAAATTGGTTGAAATGTTTATGATGCATAGTCCATACGGGAAAGATAATTCAAATTTGCCATGTAGTGAGAATGGAATATGCACCAAGGGATTCCCAAAACCATACACACCAAAACTACGTTTGGTGATATTTTGTTACCTATCGTCGTAGGCAAAATGCTAAAAACTTCATATCTAAAGGAACTACAAAATTAGATAATGGTTATGCTGTCCCACATAATCTAGAGCTTCTAAAAAGGTACCAGGCACATATCATTGTTGAATGGTGTTGCAAAACGGAGTCTATTAAGTATTTGTTCAAGTATGTCAACAAGGGAGTTGATAAGGCAACCATTGTTATTGAGAGAAGAAGCAATGGTTCAACTGTAAACACTGCATGGGGTTGGGAATAAAGTATATGAAGAGGTTGATGAGATTAGAAATTATTTAGAATGTCGTTATCTATCGGCATGTGAGGCACTGTGGCGCATCTTTGCTTTTGATATACATTACAGCAGGCCAGCGGTTCAACGACTATCCTTATATCTGGAAGACCAACAACCACTTGTATATAATACCAAACAAAGTCTACACAGTATTACTTCCCGAGATGGTATTGAAAGAACAATGCTCACTGAGTGGTTGAAGATGAACGAAACCGATGAGTTTGCACGTACTTTAACATTTGTACAATTCCCTATTTGGTACGTTTGGAATAGCACCCAAAAAATTTGGACAAAGAGAAAGCAAGGTTACAGAATTGGCAGGGTTGTTAACATTCATCCAACAGCTGGTGCCCTTTACTGCTTGAGAATGCTACTAAACGTAGTAAAAGGGCCAACAGCTATGACGACATATTAACTTATGAAGGAATCACGCACAAAGAATTTAAAGATGCTTGTTTAGCAAGAGGATTACTCCGAGCAATTTACTCGATGGAGATAAATAATGGGTAGAGGCATTAGATGAAACTAGATACTGGGCTTTTCCGTAGCAATTACGTAGCCTTTTTGTCACCCTCTTAGTTTTTTGCCGAGTCAGTAGCCCTTTAAATTTGTGGAACCATTGCTGGCAGTCTCTTGCTGAAGATATGGAGAAAATTCAACCGAAAGAATTAAGATTCTCCAAACTACATCTCACAGAAGACCAACTAATTAAAGAGCTATACTTTGTTAGAGATTGAGAAACTTTTACATCAATATGATAGATCACTATCAGATTTTCTAGACACCGCCACGTGTCCCTCCAAAAACTTATCACATTTTCTCCTTTCCCAATTTGTTTCTTTTCTTTCTTACCAAAATTTTTTGATCAAATAGAAATTTAAAAAATGCTTCATAAAAGTTTCAAATAACAATCCACAAAATCTGAATCTCCACAAAATACTTTTAAAAATATACTTTAAAATAGTTGGAACATATATATACTTTAAAATAGTTGGAACATATACTTTAAAAAGGAATGTGTCACCATGCTAGAGTTTTATATGCTTATCGAATCCAAACTAGGTTATCAGAAGGTACGACTCTCATAAGATGTGGACGTCTACTTCATCAATTCATCGTAGATGCGTATATGGCAATCGAACAAGAAAGGCTAAGCTGGTATATAAGAAACCAGAAAACCTTAAGGGCTGATCTGTACAATAACATATGTAATGCTATTGATAAAGGAGACAATGATGCAAACAAAGTGGGTCGAAGGATTATACTACCGTCTTCTTATACAGGCGGGCCAAGGTATATGACACAAAATTACCAAGATGCAATGGAGATATGTAGAAGTTTTGGCAACCCTTATTTGTTCATCACAATAACAGCAAATCCAAATTCGGAAGAAATACAAGATCATTTACAAAAGTCAGGTAATAGTACGGCCAATGACAGACCAGATCTTGAATGTCAGGTATTCAAGATGAAGTTAGAAAGTCTATTAGCTGATCTTTGGGATGGAGTTTTCTTCGGTGAAGCAAAATCAAGTAAGTAATTAGACTGCCCAAAACAATAGAAATAAATATATCAAACCCGCGCATCGCACGGGACTTCTTCTCCTAGTTACCAAATATGTCATGGTTCTTTGTTTTAAAAAAAATAGTTTTGCATTTGCTAGAATTAATATTGGATTATAAATATTAAATATTACATCCTTTAAACAATGAATGAGTCTGCACCAATCTAATCATTTTGGTATTTAGTAAAACAAAGACGTTTATTTATAACATAAGAACTCTATTAAGACAATCATGTCAACATCTCTAAACCAATCCTCCCAAAATCTAACTACTGAAAAGACAAAGATAACGATCCAAAGAAGCTTAATGTTAAACATCATTATCTTTATCCAAAGAAGAAGATAAGAAGCTCAAGATGAAACCATCCAAGTCTCCTTCAAGAACCGAGTCAGGATCAGAGACTTCGTAGTTTGTTCGCAGATCCTTCACCATTCTATATGGCTACAGAAAACAAAGAATAGTCAGAGGTAAACTCGAATTACTGCAGAAAATGTGAGAATTTGGTATTAACATACATGGAGAACATAAGTTCTTATTTGGTTTCCCCAGCTGATCTCGGTCAGTGATTGTGTATGTTGAGCGTTCATTGCTGTTTGTCGAGCCATCTCGAGTTGGTCTAACCGTGATTGTAGTACTGCCATTGCTGAAGCCTTGTTCATATGCTGCGACCTGCACACCAAAATCAAGGATGGGCATAAACATCAAACAAAACAAAACCGAAACCAACACACAACTTTATTTAAAATCAGACTAAATAAGTATTGTGCACTGAATCAAAAACAATTCGGTCCTAATTCCATATACATTTCTCAATACCGCCATACTGGGAAAAAAAATCCAAAAACCCGAATGCGGTTCACTAGCCAACATTATCTTATAAGAAGAGTGGAAGAAAAGTAGCAGAAAAATTGAGACTATGAAGCTAAACCTTTCATTCTGACAAGTTGCTGTTATGCCAGTTGGTATGTGAATTATTCTCACAGCACTGTCCGTTGTGTTAGCGTGCTGTCCACCGGCTCCTCCAGAACGGAACCGCTCGATTCGGAGATCCGAGTCATTAATCTGCACTCGGGTTGACCCATCACCTAGAATTGGAATCACTGCAACCGCCGCAAACGAAGTGTGCCTTCGTTTTCCACTGTCAAATGGGGATATACGCACCAGCCTATGAACTCCAACTTCTGCTTTGGCGTATCCATATGCATATTCACCGTTCACTTTGATTGTCGCACGCTGTTCAAGACATTGGAACAATCATAAACCAACGCCAAACATTCAAAATTACAGTTTTGACCAATTGCCATTAAACAGAACATGAAATTTAGCAGTGGATTTTGGATAAACCGCATAAGTGGATCAATAAGTAAGCCAACGGTTACAGATGTGATTTTGATAAGTTTGTGTGTTAGTCTAGTGCAGGAGCATCTAAATTAGCCTAAGAGGTTTGTAGTGGTAGCTGTGTTAGACAGTTCAGCAACTATAGTTGAATCAGTTAGCTAGAGCAATAACATGTTTAATAGACGTTGGGGCTGAATAAGTCTTGCGTTTGCGATTAGGAATTGTCTAAGTCTCTCAATGATGTGAACAAAGAAAGAGTTTAACGGTTTGGATTCTATCAGATTCCTATAATATAAATGCACGATTCTATCTATATAAAAAATCAAACCTTGATTCCTGCTATTTCCCCAGGCGCTTCATCAACCACACTGACTGAGTATTTGCGTCGTTGAGCCCATGTTTTATACATTTCCATTACCATTGATGCCCAATCATTGCTCTCTGTTCCTCCAGCTCCAGCTTGAACCTATCCATCAAACCATACCAACTTTAAAATATGAAGTCAGAGACAGAAAAATCTCATGCATATTGTATCTAAGTCACCTCAATATAACAAGAACAGGATCATTCTCCGCAGATAATAAAGCTTCAAGTTCTTTCTCTTTTGAAACCCTTCTCATATCCATCATTGCCTTCAAAGTTTCCTGCAACAGAAATAAATAATCATCGTTAGCAATAAATGTGATTTTAGCATGTATCACTTTGAAACCAGATTGGCAATTTTGTAATCTCAAGTAGTTTAACTATAGTTTTTTCCGCATAACTCTGAGAATAATCGTATTACACTACAAAAACGAAACTTTCAGTTAAGACGGCGTTTGTGTTTAGTCTAAGAATATGAATGATACCTACAGAAACAGAAAAGAACACATGCCTAGATTTTGAGAAATGAGTGCAAAACTCCCACCGATTCTAACTCTGAATCGTTTTCCTCTTTAACGAGTTTTAACATGTCAATATGTTCAAGTAGTTCTCTCTCAAAAGTCATAACTCCTTTCATTTTCCCCATAAGCGAACCGTGCTCCCGGCTTATCTTACCCGCATGAGTTGGATCATTCCAAAGATCAGGCTTATTCAGCTCAACAGATAACATTTTCACCCTCACCAAGAGTTTCTTCCACTGCCAAAAAAATCATAACAAAAAAAATCTACAGATTATGTAAACTTCAATAATACAATGGCAAATCTGAATTCTAATCAAACGTAGAAATTGAGAATCATAACCAAACAATAGAGTCATAGTATCATAGAAGAAACTCATTTTTACCTGTAATCGTTTCTTGATAACTTGAATGGACTGTGCAATTGCTGCAGCGTGACTTTTCCAATCACTTTCATTCTCATCTAATATCTGCCATTGATTAGCTATGATTCGTTCCACTGTAAGTCCATCGCAAGTCGAAGCCACAGCTACAGCTTCTGAGCTCAATGATCGAGTCGAGGAAACGAAATTGCTCCAAGAATAAGCGAATTTACCAAATTTCTGATTCAAACGAGAGATTTTTTCGAATTCGAATCCAAAAGAGCTTGGCGCAGTTGTTGTTTTGAATCTTCTTGTTAAAACTGAATCACTGGAATCTGCATCCGAGGGAGAGTTACATGAAGAGAAAATACTTCTGATTTTGATTCCATAGCTTTGCCAGAGAAGAACGGATCTGCTTCGAGATCTTTTGATGATAAACGATGACATTTCTTCTCCGTATCGAAATTGATCAGAAGAAGAACTTCGATTCGAAATTCTCTAGCGTAAGGGTTTGTGGTTTATGAGCAGCAAAACGGCGTTGTCTTTCATTGTATACTCAGATGAAATGGCGTCGTATTTACTTGTATACTCACAGGAAACGGCGTCGTATTTTCTTGTACACTCAGATGAAACGGCGTCGTATTTACTTGTGCTGAAACGGCGTCGTATTTACTTGTGCTGAAACGGCGTCGTAAGACTTATCATATATATAATTAATACTAACATGAAACGGCGCCGTAGAGAGTTGTATACCAATGTCTGTTTCTTCTCTTCTCCTTCGAAACCTCTTCTGCGTCTCCTTCTCTGCAAATACGATCTTTACAAAACCCTATTTCGCAATCTCCATCAAAGCCATGGAAGCTCGACATGATTTCCAGAAAACAGAAGATACTTCTGCAACGAAATTGGATTACCCAAAACCCATTTCTGCTCCGCCTCCTCCGATTTCAAAAGACATTGAACTCAAAAGAGCAATGGAAGCGTCGTCAAAATCGAGTCTTTTTAATCTCACAAGAGACGATGTAATTTATGAAGACGAATGGCTTATGGCTGTGAATAAACCAAAAGGTGTTTACTGTGAAGCTGTTCTTCGTTCTGCTCCTCAAATTGTTCTTGGTGAGTCAATCTAAATCTAATTTCTCGTCAATTCTCAATCTTTCTGATTGTTACTTATTCAATTCTTGTTTTCGTTTTCAGATTCTTCAAATGAGTTTCATTTAGCGAATAGATTAGATCGTGACACTAGTGGTGTGATGCTTATAACTAAGTCTCACAAAGTCGCTGCTAAGCTTGTTAAGGCGTTTACAGAACACAAGATTCGTAAATCCTACATTGCTCTTTGTATTGGGCCATCACCAAAATGGAATAAGATCACGGTTAAGTCAGGTCATGGAAGGTCAAAGCATGGAGCTTGGCGTGTATACGCTGCTTTAGACGTTGGTAGAGTCTTACCTGGTGGATCAGTAGTTAGAGATATGGAAACAACATTTGAAGTTGTATCTGTAAATGGTGAAAAAACAGAGTCTTTAGAAGTTGAAAATCAGGCTGTTGTAGTTGAGGGTGAATATGAATTGAGTTGTGATGATGATGATGTTGTTGTTGTGGTTAGAGCTTTTCCAAGAAGTGGGAGGACTCATCAGATTAGGTTACATTGTCAGTATCTTGGGATTCCTATTAGAGGAGATGTGAAGTATCATGGTATGTATGAGTGGAGTGGAAGAACATTTGAAGGGCATGAGCTTCATGCTGAGTGCTTGTCTTTGGATCATCCGATTACGTATGAGCCTATTGTTATCCGAGCTCCTCTTCCTTCATGGGCCGCGGGAGATGGAACGGTTAACGATTTGCTTTGAATGTTTAGTGTGAAAGTGAAGCATGGGACAAGACACAGAATTAAAGAATCGATTCATTCAATGAAGAAGATGTAAGATTGTTTCCAAAAATTTGCTAGGAGCTCAATTGTCAATACAAAAACATTAGCAAGAAGGAATTACATTGTTTACAATTCTCTGTTTTCTGTATGTGACAAAGATCAATGAAGAATAAACAAGCCAACTGAAACCAAACAAGCCAATTGAAACTAGTTAAGTTTTCGAGAAATTAGAGAAACTGTTAAGTTGATTCTTAACAGATATACATTTCCTACAATGATCTTTCAATGCATCGAGACCTTTTTTTTTAGTACTAACAAAACAATACCTACCATTCTCATTTGTCTTTAGAGAATCTGGCAGATAAATGGTAACAAATATTCACATATTTTATGTTGTGAGTAAATTATCTACAATTTGTGACATAATCAAGAAGAAAAAGGAGTAAGTTATCGACACATTTGTTTCTCATATGTCTTAAGAGAATCTGAAAGATAAATGGTAGCAAATGTTGAGATCTTTTATGTTTTGAGTAGATTATCTACAATTTGTGACATAACAAAGAAGAAAAAGAGTAAATTATCGACACATTTGTTTTTCATTTGTCTTTAGACAATCTGCAAATAAAACAATTCAAAAAGAAGATTTGTTATTTTAATGCATATATTTCATTCTATTTTTTTCTTTACCAAGAGGGCACCATTCATTTAATATCGACGTGTTTTTTTTGTTGATTGTTCCTTCATTAATCTGTTAATATTATTCCTCAGATTATGTATGAAATTTAAATCAATATGTAATAAATTAAATATTAATATTCAAAATAAAGTATATTGATCACGTAATTAACATGTATGTCCAAAAATTACAATATTTAAATTAAACGAGGGATGCTATATTTTTAATGTGTGCCACGTAAGTTTGTAATTTATGGAAAACTTAGAATTATAGAAGTTGAGGATTTATATGTGTCCAAGTAATAAAATATAAATTAATAACAATTAAGAATAAATTTTGTTGGTAATATACTAATACTAAATCTTAAATGTTTTTTTTAAATAGTGAAATCACCTATTAGTTATTAAATATTAATATTATTATTATCAAACTTTAAAACAAAAGTTTCTAAAAAATGAAAACGTAATGTCAAAAAGTCTGGTTCAAATAAATCTATTTACAATTACACAAACTTTAGACTAAACATTCAAAATATAATATAATATTAGACAATGATTGTTAGTTGAGGGTGAACAGAATAGGGTTATGATGGAGATAATGATGATGATGTTGTTGTGGTTAGAGCTTTTCCAGGAAAGGAGATGACTCATCAGATTAGGGTACATTGTCAGTATCTTGGGATTCCTATTAGATAAGATGTTAAGTATCATGGCATATATGAGTGGAGTGGAAGAACATTTAAAGGGTATGAGCTTCATACTGAATGATTGTCTTTGGGTCATCCGAATACGGATGAGCCTATTGTTATCCGAGCGCCCCTTCCTTCATGGGACGCAGGAGATGAAAATGCTACGGTTAACGGTTTGCTTTGAATGTTTAGAGTGAAGATTTTGACTATTGTTTTTTCCTATATTTAGTTTGGTAATTTACATCTTGTATCTAGGTTTAATCGATTATGTGTATAAGGCATAGCCTTCTCAACTTATGAAATAAGAAAACCTTTATACTAAACTAGGTTTCTTGACATGGTATCAAAGCCAAACCTAATTTTTTAGCCTTCTTTGTTCGATCCCTAGACCTATTCTCTTTGAACTCTCTTTTGTTTCTTTCTCCTCTTTTGCCCTTAAGCATCTCGCTCTTCTTTGTGTGATACTTCTCTAACTCAAGTTGGGTGAACCAAAGGAGGGCTTGACCAGATAGGTTCTCCGAGAAAAATTTGCAATATCCAGCATCTTCCTCATGAATCTCGAGCTCAATTCTTCTCGCTGCGATCCAGAAGGCTATAAGATGGCTCTTGGGGTCATCTTTTCCGTCATACTTTGGTAGATTAACTCTCCCTGCATCGTTTATTTGAAATTTTGCAATCTGCAAGGTGAATGGGGATCAGCGTGTTTCCTCGATCACCCTTTCGACTTCGGGTGCCGAACTGGTTACCTGGTGAAATTTTGACTTCATTTCCTTTAGTTTGCGATGGACTTTGTTAAAATTTGAGATGAGAGCTCAACTTCTTTCGTCGTCATGTTCGACTGGATCATTATTGTTGTGGTTTTCCTCATTCGCCCCTTGATTTTCTGCTTCGTTAAGCACTGCAGGACCTTCTGGAATTTAGGAGTCGTGAACTCTAGGAGTCTGGAAATTGTTGACTTCGGGAGAGTTGAAGAGTGAACGTGGGCAAAAACTTCCTGGGGGGGAGGGTTCCCTGCAACCAATGAATCCAAACGAGCAGACACAGTTGTATGATTCTGATTTAGACTTACCCAAGCCTCTTTCACTGCGGTCATATCTCGCTCTAACGCATCGAGCTTTGTGGTCAATGATGATGTATTTTAGAGAAGTTGCTTGAGGGTATCTTTGATGTTTATGGAATCGGACATGGCGGATTGGTAAGAAATTGTCGTAAATTACTCAAATATGGTAAAAACTTAAAGGAAATACTGTCCCCACAGACGACACCAAAATATGGATCATAGATTCAACACTTGAAATATAATATTGAATTTGTGAAAGAAACGTGTTGCTAATATGAAATGTATAAGAAAACATGTATTATTGTTCTGAATGATTGAAAACTAATCTCTCCCTTTTCATGGTATTTTGGGTCTATATTTATACATAATTAGGACTTTAATACAGCTAATTAATCTCTATGATTCTCTTTAAATATGTCGGTTTTGATTCGGCTTTTACTGTCATAACGCCTCGATTTTGAATCTGATTGGGCTTTCCTTAGGCCTTCCTTGGGCTATTATCTCTTCAACTTCCTGGATATTGGTTGTCCCGCTAACCCTTTACTTAGCTCCTTCGAACTCCTTGACGGTTTGCAGATTCGATCCCTTCGACCCGGGTCATTTCTTCTTTATCTTGGTGATGTGGCTGACACGTATCTGCTTATCCTGAATGATAGATCCTCGGTTCGGGAGCCGGTATCAACACCATTTCAAAACTCTATCACTCTATATAATAACAAAAGACATATTTTGCTCATATTTCCATCACAAGAAAACTCGACCTTTATGTATGGGATATTGTTTTATATACTCTTTTTTTTTATGTATTTGATATATACTTTCCTTTCTTCTTAATATAGATAAAGATCCTCTTTGAAGTTCTAAAATTGATGAATTACTTTAACCGATTATTTAAAATGATATTTTTGTTCTTTGTTATCGATTAGTCGGGTAAAGATTGATTCGCCTATCAAAATTTCAAGACTCATGATCGAGGAAGCTGATCTGTATTTATCAGCTCCATCCAAGACTTAAACTGGTCTACTTCTTTGTCTGATACTTCCTCTCTAGAATCTTGAATTCTTCATTAAACTTACAAGAATATGGCTGAAGCTTAATTTTGTCATCTAAGGGGTTTTATCTAAAAATGAAGGGAGATTATCATTGGTATCTTGCTGAGTTTAAGGCTGGTGCTGAGAGGAAAAAATATGCTGAAAGCACGTTGGTTGCTTACAAATCTGCTTCATAAAGAAATGAGTTATAAGATACCAGCAAAAGCGATTAATCTCATCCATATACGTACAATTCAAAAAATCTTACACCTTACAATTATTGAAGTTATAATTACATGAAAAAATAAAAACATTTATAAACACTAAAGAAACAAAAACTACAAATATAGATATATACATATATATATATGTATATATCTTTATAAATATTGTTTTTATGAGTAAGGAAACTAAATACTATTAAAACAATCTTGATAAATAATTTTTTTTTATGAGTAAGAAACTAATTACTATTAAAAAAATTATTTTATATTTTGTGTAATTTACTTATGGTAAGGATGCATATAAGAAATCATTAATAATTGTTTTCAAAAAATATTTGTTGTCCATCTATGCAATACAATGAGATTTGTACTCATTTCTAATGGTTTGGGAATTTGAGCTGTAAATTTGATCATATTAATGTTTATTTAAAAAAAATATTACTGTAATTGAAATTTCAAAGAACATCTTCGGAAAAAATAAAATAAGCCATTATTTCAAATTATTTACCTGAAGCATAACCATCTACATATTTGCATAATTTGCTGGTTTAAATGACACCGTTTTAGAAACAGTGTCATATCCAATAAGAAAGTTCATCGGTGACAAATTCCCGTATACAGCTAAGCTCTCGCTTGGTTGGAAGGCAAAGCAAACCAATTCCTTCGAGACTTGTATAAAGGCATTGAAGGAGTTTAGCTTCACATCTGCTCCATTGAAATGCATAGTTATTACTGGAAATTTTAGATGTGCTGTTAGGGTGTAACATGGACCAAAAAAACTCTCTGGATCTTGTTTTCTCTTAGCGTTGATTGAGGACGCAACTGCATCCTCGAGCTTGGAGTAAAATGCTGTGGGTAACATCGTCAGAGTTGTGCCCGAATCGATGAGGATGTTTCCCTTGCAGTTTTCAGAATTGAAGCCTGGGTATTTGAGTTGTTTGCTCCCCACGCTAATGGATTCTAGGTTTAGGTAATAGAAGGTATCGGGAGATTTCTTGATCAAAGGAGTTGAGACAGTTCCTTGTCCGGACACAATGGCATTGCTTCCAAAGTTGATCTTGCTAGTTAGATCGTTTTTAGAAGATAAAGGGACCAAGCAATATGAGAATTTACCCTGGATCGAGTCACCGAGTTGTGAAATTAGTGAAACCGCACCGCGACCAAGTCCGATGATTCCAGAGTATTTCCTGTCAAACATTCCATGGTTTTTGCGACCACATCCGATGATAACATTTTTAAACTGCACAGGGCGGTTATTGGTGGAGCTAAGCGTTAATGTGTCTGTAGCGATGTTACCCTTTGTGTATGAATGATCCGCGTAAGACAGGGAGTAAGAGCTTATATTGTTTTCTGAGGAACACGAGGAATCTCTTTGTAAGGCAGTACATTGTCTGGAGGAGCAAGAAACGTCTTTGTATGTGGAAGATTCTTGGGGGTCAAAGAGAGGATCATCCTGAGCGTAACAATCATCGCAGGGTTTGCACTGCATCCAGATGAGATCACTGCCTATGTCAGCGATCGCCATGATTGGGAACGGAGGTGTCCCAAGAGACACATTCATGAGATATTCACTACCAATTGAGGTGATCTCAGTTTGAGGTGAGTTAAGTGATGCATCTTTGGCTGCGAAATGGATAACACGGTTAATAGATCGGTGGATAGCGTTTTTCATATGTTGGGAAGGGGTTTCATTTGGGTTGAAGAGAGGCGATCTAGGAGAATCGCGGTGGATCAACTCGGTGGTGAAGCCGAGTTTTGTATTGGCATTTGCGTTTGAGAGAAAGGGTGAAGATAGTAGTAGTAAGCAGAGAGGGACAAGAGAACAAAAGAGAATAGAGAAGTCATTGTCTTTGTTTTTCAGAGAATGTTTTGATTTTACTTTGACAATATTCAGAATTGATATTTATAAGGTTAATGAAACAGTAGTAAATTAATATATGGTAATATTATGTTTTTAGAAATTATCTACATTTGTGGCATAACAAAGAAGAAAAAGGAGTAAGTTATCAGCATATTTGTTTCTCATTTATCTTTAGAGAATGTGACAGCTAAACAATCTAAAAAATAACATATTGTTATTTTGAAAAATTGGGAATAAAAGAGATTTTTCAAAATATTTGTCTATCTAAACCTTTTTTCTTTAATTTTGGGTGTACTAATCTTTATAGTATACTAGGGAAAGTCCCGCTCAATAAATGGTTGATATATATATATATTATTTTTCTTTATTGTTGTTTTTTCATGTACTTGCTCGTTTTATTTCTATTTTATTTTATTGCTTTTAAGGTTTCTTTGTATGCATTATTAGAAATTTACATTGTTTTATTTTTTCATGGTTTGAAAATCTTCTTATCTATTATAAAAAGTATTTTTTGGTTGTTTTATTTATTTTATTTTATTTTTGTTTATTTTGTTGGGCCTTATTTTTTTCTATTACATATTATTTTTTTTTGTTTTACATTGGTTTTTTCCTATGATTTAGATTTCTTCATTATTAAAATTTTTTTTTTTTTTTTTGGAGTATCATATTTTGTTGAGGTTTTGTCTTTATCATTTTGATTTTATTGTTTTTAACCGTATGTTCTCACTTTATCATTTAATTATAGTCAATGCATATTTTTTTCTATTACATATTTTTTTTTTGCATTGGTTTTTTCCTATGATTTAGATTTATTCATTATTTAAAATTATTTTTTTTTGTTTTTGGAGTATCATATTTTGTTGAGTTTTTGTCTTTATTATTTTCTCACTTTATCATTTAATTATAGTCAATGCATATTTGTATTTTTTTTTTCATTATTATGCATTGATTTTTTTCCTATCTATATATATTTTTTTATCTTTTATATATGGCCTTATTATTTAATTTTTTGTTTACTATATGTTTTTTTCTCTCTATTTGGATTATTATTATATGTTTATTATATGCTTTCATAAGGAAAGTAGAAACGAATCAGGTCAATAACTCAAACCATCCTTAAATAGAAACGGACTCCAGTCTCAAAAATAATAATATTAATAATATTACTATTACTAATATTTCCCTATAAATACTTTAATCGTATAAGACTTTCGTCACTAATTTTGATATTTCAACTTGCTCATAATTTTAAAATTCATAGTTATTTTAAAAACAAAATTTTTATTATTACTCAAAAGTTGATATAAATATCAAAATAATTCTCTCCTAAAATAAGAAAAACTTATTTTTTAGTGTAACCATTTTGAAATACAATCGTGATCAAAATTTATGGTTGCAAAGTAAGTGTTAATGTTCTTTGGTAAAAAGAATTCTAGATATATTGAGCAAACATCTTTTCTTCTTCTTCTGTAGCTGGTGTTTAAGAATTTTCTAGATCTCCGATTAGCACTTCCACATCTAATCTTGTTAAAACATTTGTGTTGAGATCTTTGATTTTGAAAAACACTTCGAAGTTATGTGTGTGGTTTTCTTAAGCTGGAAATATCGTTGTATGAATGAACTTTAATAAACTATTGATTAACGTACCTGATGTTTGTTCATCAATATCATGAAATGTGAGGTAGAAGTTGATCAAATCCATAAGTTGTTGTTATGTGTTTGAAGTATATGTTTGTTGGTAAAAACAATTATGTAGTTAGTTGTTTTCTCCACGTAGAGGTCTTATGATTTTGAGGCTGAGATTATCCTTGCTTACAATTGGTGATATACTTTTCATAGTAAAATGTGTATTCTATATTATCTACTTTTTTTTGGAGTAGGATCTTTTTTGGAATTTTTAATATATTGGTCTTGTATGTATGTATGGTTGCTATTTATATATTAGTGTACAATAAATGTTGATTAGAGTTTTTTTTATTTATTGTATCATATTTAATTACTTTTAATTAATAGTCTTTATTGTCTTTGATTTTTAGTGTTTACTCTCTTTGATTAGTAGTGTTATTTTTGTTGACCATTTTTTGTTTGTTACCGTTGGAGATTGTTTGTGGTAATGAGTTATTTAATTATTTTTAATGATTGATGTTATATATTGCCCCCATCCATTTTTAATAAAACATTATGACCATTAATTAAGTCACTAATTGTATTTTTTTTTGTTTTAACATTGGTTAAATGTTTTGGACTTTTTTATAGTATTTATTATATATTTTTAATAAGTTGACCATATATAGCATATTAGAGAAACTTTTGGGTGATTTAATTATTTGGAAAGTAACAAAAAAAATGCAACCTCAATTTATATATGCCTCTTCTTTTTAAGTATTTTTTAATTCGAGAGAGTTCATCTTCCTTATAAATCTTTGTTGCTGATGTCAAATGCAATTAGAGGTTTCCTGAAACAAGGCTTTGATAATGTTATTTTCATGTTTGTATATATGATGTTGAATATTAAAAATAATTCTATATAATTGTTTTTATCTTATCTTGGCAAATATTTGAGTTTATACTCGTAACCATAATGATTTATCGTGTATTACTTTGCTTGAAGCTTGTCAAATTTATTCAACTTCAGGAGATCTGGAGGGAGTGTAAAAATTTGTATGGTTTTTAGTTTTTGTGGGGTAAACATAGCTTTTGCATCTTCTTTTTTGGGATGGTTTGGATTTTCATTTTATATTTTGGGTTGATTGAAATTAATATTAATAAATTTGTGTGTATTAGTGTGTTTATAAAGCTTTTGTTTTTAATGTGGGTTTTATATTTGGTTTGGTTTTTGATTATTAAATCAATTTTAAATTTGAAATGGTTTGATTTTTTTGGTTAGAAATGACATGTGCCAGTATTTCGGAGCTCCACATAAAAGTAACCCTACTATATTATATTGGGTTGATTGAAATTAATTTTAATAAATTTATGTTTATAAAAATTTTATTTTTAATGTAGATTGTATATTTGAGTTGATTATTTTATTATTAAAATAATTTTAAATTTAAAATGGTTTGTGGGGAGATAACTTTCTTAAGTTATACACTCATGATTAATAGCTTTCGTATTAGAGAAGAGCAGCTTACAAAATTTCTATCCATACTTCACGGTTCATCTCCTTTTCTATCAAAGTGAGTATTCTACATTTAATAGCTTTCTTGATTTAATTTTGTTTCCACGTTTTGTTTCAGATTTTGTGTTGCTTTCATGTGTTTCAATGATGTTCATATAATTGTGAGTATTTTATTCATTGTTTAATCACGTCGAAGGGTGCATATCACAACTCATCACGCATTAAGTTATTGGTTTTGTAATCACTTTAAAATTTGTTTATAATTCATTTCTTTGAAGAGAAGTGTATATTGATTAATGTTTGATTAAAATCAGTTGATAGAATATGTCACAACTTATATACATATATATTTTAATTGTATGGCTAGTTATCTCTCCACCCGGAAGCATTGAATCATTTCCAACTTAAAATTAAAAGATATCTAGATATGTGGAGAAAACAACATGAACTACAACGAACATATACTTCAAACACATGACAACAACTTCAAAGATTTGATCAACTTCAACCTCACATTTCATACATATATATTAGTGTTTAGATTCCTTATTACTAAGTTATAACTATCCTCCGTATAGTAGCTTCCTCCTTGTCCCTTGCAAATGTCCTAGCCAATCTGAAATTTGAAATCTTTGGGATCATATCTTTATCATCCAAGATGTTGCTTATTTTCAAGTCCCTATGGATGATCTTACACCGGGAGTCATGGTGAAGATATAAAATTCCTCAAACAATACCATTGATGATGTAAAATCTAGTCTGCCAATTTAGCTCAGAACTTTTGATTTTGTCTAGAATCAATAACAAGTTATGATTCACAAGCAAAACGAGTTAACTTATCATCACTAACATTCAACCTTAGAAATTAGAAATCAAACTACAAAATTTGAATCTCCCCAAAATACTTTTAAAAAATCAACAAACTAACACAATAAATCTAATATAAACTAAATAATGATTCAAAAATCAAGCCATAAAATTTCACTCTCTCAATCTCATCAAAATTCTTTTAAAATTGTGGACTTAAGAGACGCTGTCACATGTCTCTCTAAAAACACAACACATTTTATCTTTTTTAGATTTTTTTATTCATGATCTATAATATATTAGGGAAAAACTGAAATTAACATATATTTTACACTAATATATAACTAACAAATGCAAATACTACATCAATGCATTAGAAGTTTCAAAAACAAAAAAACTTACCCCAAAACAAAATGATTTCATCACCACCCGGAAACATTGAATCATCTCCAACTTAAAATCAAAAGATATTTAGATACGTGGAAAAAACGACATCAACTATAATGAACATATACTTGAAACACAGGATAACAACTTCAAATATTTGATCAAGTTCAATCTCACATTTTCATAACAAGTTATGATTCACTACCAAAACGAGTTAACTTATCGTCACTAACATTCAATCTTAGAAATAAGAAATCAAACTACAAAATTTGAATCTCCCCAAAATACCTTTTAAAAATCAACAAACTAACACAATAAATCTAATATAAATTCAAAAATCAAGCAACAAAAACTCACTCTCTCAATCTCAACAAAATACTTTTAAATTGTGGAGCTATAAGAAGCTGTCACGTGTCTCTCTAAAAACACAATACATTTTATCTTTTCCTGGATTCTTTTTGAATATTGATCTATAATAAATTAGGAAAAAACTGAAATTAAAATCTATTTTACTCTAATATATAAATAACAAATGCAAATACTACATCAATGCATTAGAAGTTTCAAAAACAAAAAAAACTTATCCAAAAAAAAATGATTTCATCACCACCCGGAAGCATTGAATCATCTCCAACTTAAAATCAAAAGATATTTAGATACTTGGAAAAAACAATATCAACTACAACGAACATATTCTTCAAACACATGACAACAACTTCAAATATTTGATCAACTTCAACATCACATTTCAAATATTACGATTCACAACCAAAACAAGTTAACTTCTCGTCACTCACATTCAACCTTCAAAACTAGAAATCAAACTACAAAATTTGTATCTCTTGTATCTCTCCAAAATACTTTTTAAAAAATCAACAAACTAACACAATAAATTTAATAATAAATTAAAAAATGCTTCAAAAATTAAACCACAAAATCTCATTCTCTCAATATTAACAAAATACTTTTAAAATAGTGGAGATATGAGAGGCTGTCACATGTTTCTCTAAAAACATAACACATTTTATCTTTTCGTCGATTCTTTTTGAATCATGATTTATAATAAATTATGAAAAAACTGAAATTAACATCTATTTTACACTAATATATAAACAACAACTGCAAATACTACATTAATGCATTAAAAGTTTCAAAACCAAAAAAAACTTACCCTAAAAAAATTGATTTCATCACCACCCTGAAGCATTAAATCATCTCCAACTTAAAATCAAAAGATATTTAGATATGTGGAAAAAACAACATCAACTACAACAAACATATACTTCAAACAAATGACAAAAAATTCAAATATTTGATCAACTTCAACTTCACATTTCAATAACAAGTTATGATTCACAACCAAAACGAGTTAACAAATTGTTACTAACATTCTACCTTAGAAATTAGAAATCAAACTACAAAATTTGAATCTCTCCAAAATACTTTTTAAAAAATAAAAAAACTAACACAATAAATCAAATATAAATTAAAAATGCTTCAAAAATCAAGCCACAAAATTTCACTCTCTCAATCTCAACAAAATACTTTTTAAACTGTGGAGATACGAGATGCTGTAACATGTCTCTTTAAAAACACAACATATTTTATCTTTTCCTAGATTGTTTTTGATTCATGATCTATAATAAATTAGGAAAAAACTGAAATTATCATCTATTTTACACTAATATATAAATAACAACTGCAAATTCTACATTAATGCATTTAAAGATTCAAAAACAAAAATTATTTACCCTAAAACAAAATAATTTCATCACCACTCAGAAACATTGAATCATCTCCAACTTAAAATCAAAAGATATTTAGATACGTTGAAAAAACAACATCAACTACAACAAACATATACTTCAAACACATGACAACAAATTCAAATATTTGATCAACTTCAACATCACATTTCAATAACAAGTTATGATTCACAACCAAAACGAGTTAATTTATGACTAACATTCAACCTTAGAAATTAGAAATCAAACTACAAAATTTGAATCTCCCCAAAATAATTTTTAAAAAATCAACAAACTAACATAATAAATCTAATATAAACTAAATAATGCTTCAAAAATCAAACCACAATGTTTCACTCTCTCAATCTCATCAAAATATTTTTAAAATTGTGGACTTATGAGATACTGTCACATGTCTCTCTAAAAACACAACACATTTTATCTTTTCATTGATTCTTTTTCAATCATGATCTATAATAAATTATGAAGAAACTGAAATTAACATCTATTTTACAGTAATATATAAATAAAAACTGCAAATACTACATTAATGCATTAGAAGTTTCTAAAACAAAAAAAAACTTACCCTAAAAAAATAATTTCATCACCACCCGGAAGCATTAAATCATCTCCAACTTAAAATCAAAAGATATTTAGATATGTTGAAAAAACAACATCAACTACAACAAACATATACTTCAAACAAATGATAACAAATTCAAATATTTGATCAACTTCAATTTCACATTTCAATAACAAGTTATGATTCACAACCAAAACAAGTTAACATATTGTTACTAACATTAAACCTTAGAAATTAGAAATCAAACTACAAAATTTGAATCTCCCCAAAATACTATAAAAAAAATAAAAAAACTAATACAATAAATCTAATATAAATTAAAAAATACTTCAAAAATTAAGCCACAAAATTTCACTCTCTCAATCTCAACATAATATTTTAAAAACTATGGAGTTACGAGACGTTGTAACATGTCTGTTTGAAAACATAACACATTTTATCTTTTCTTAGATTTTTTTATTCATGATCTATAATAAATTAGGAAAAAACTGAAATTATCATCTATTTTACACTAATATATAAATAACAATTACAAATACTACATCAATGCATTAGAGGTTTCAAAAACAAAAACAAAAAACTTACTTTAAAAAAATGATTTCATCACCACTCGGACACATTGAATCATCTCAAACTTAAAATCAAAAGAGAAAACAACATCAACTACAACGAACATATATTTCAAACACATGACAACAACTTCAAATATTTCATCAACTTCAACCTCACATTTCACTAATAAGTTATGATTCACAACCAAAACGAGTTAACTTATCGTCACTAACATTCAACCTTAGAAATTAGATATCAAAGTACAAAATTTTAATGTCCCCAAAATAGTTTTAAAAAAAATCAACAAACTAACACAATAAAACTAATAGATATTAAAAAATGCTTCAAAAATCATGCCACAAATGAATCCTTGAGTTGACAGTTGCGATAGTTTTTTCACTGCACTCTCTTCCCCGTCAATTAACCTTCCTGCTACCACTCATATCACTATAGAATGAATATTTTTTCTCACTGACTAACACAATAAAACTTCCATTCATTTCTACTTTATACACTGTACCGAAACCGCCTTGACCGAGCTTATTGTCATTGGAGAAATCATTGGTCGCCATAGCAATATCTTCATATTCCATCAATGGCAGTTCGAGATCCTCTTTTGTTTCTAGCAAATTTTGGCGTCGTCCCTGTCTCTACTCTATTTTTTTCAGACACCAAAACAAACAAAAAAAGAAAAGAAAAAAGAGGTTAAATTGAGAATCCGAGTTTACATACGAGTGCAAAAAAATGAATGTTACCAGTATATAGTGCAATTGCTTTTGCTTGGTTATGTTTCCTCCAAAAGAAAAAGATGATAAAACATGTGAGAATTGCTCAAAATAACTCATATTTTATAAGAAATAACTAGAATAACTCTATTTGAAAGATGTTACTACCATGTATAGTAAAAGACAAAACTACCCTTATAACTTCATCTTGGATGGGTGATTAAAAAGATAAGTAAAAGACAATCTAACCTATTTTTTGTAACAAAATATCAAAAATGCCATTATAATAAGTTTATGTTGTTAGTTTTTTTGCTATATTTATTTATTTTAAATAGAAATTATATTATTTCTAACAAAACATTGAATAGAAATTACATTTTAATAAGTAAATCGCTTATAAAATTAAACCATAAAATTCAAACAAAACAAAAAATAAAATATGTAGGTTTCTACAAAGATTCAAATATTTATAACATAAAAAAGTAATGGCTTCGAGTTGACACATAAAACTGTGGACTTACGAGACACTGTCCCATGTCTCTCTAAAAACACAACACATTTTATCTTTTCCTAGATTTTTGTTCATTCATGATCTATAATAAATTAGGGAAAAACTGAAATTATCATCTATTTTACACTAATATATATATATATATATATATAACAATTGCAAATATAACATCAATGCATTAGAGGTTTCAAAAACAAAAAAAAACTTACTTTAAAAAAATAATTTCATCACCACTATGACACATTGAATCATCTCAAACTTAAAATCAAAAGATATTTAGATACGTGGAGAAAACAACATCAACTACAACGAACATATACTTCAAACACATGACAACAACTTCAAATATTTGATCAACTTCAACCTCACATTTCACTAACAAGTTATGATTCACAACCAAAACGAGTTAACATATTGTTACTAACATTCAACCTTAGAAATTAGAAATCAAATTATAAAATTTGAATCTCCCCAAAATACTTTTAAAAAAATAAAAAAAGTAACACAATAAATCTAATATAAATTAAAAAATACTTCAAAAATCAAGCCACAAAATTTAACTCTCTCAATCTCAACAAAATAATTTCATCACCACCCGGAAACATTGAATCATCTCCAACTTAAAATCAAAAGATATTTAGATACGTGGAAAAAACAACATCAATTACAACAAACAAATGAGAACAAATTCAAATATTTCATCAACTTCAAACTCACATTTCAATAACAAGTTATGATTCACAACCAAAACGAGTTAACTTATCATCACTAACATTTAACCTTTGAAATTAGAAATCAAACTACAAAATTTGAATCTCCTCAAAATAATTTTTAAAAAATTAACAAACTAACACAATAAATCTAATATAAACTAAATAATGCTTCAAAAATCAAGACACAAATTTTCACTCCCTCAATCTCCTCAAAATACTTTTAAAATTGTGGACTTACGAGATGCTATCACATGTCTCTCTAAAAACAAAACACATTTTATTTCCCGTCAGTTAACCTTCCTGCTACTACACAAATCACTATAGAATGAATTTTGTTTCTCAGTGAATAAGACAATAAAACTTCCATTCATTTTTACCTTATACACTGTACGGAATCCGCCTTGACCGAGCTTATTGTCGTTGGAGAAATCATTGGTCGCCATGGCAATATCTTCATATTCCATCAATGGCAGTTCGAGATCCTCTGTTGTTTCTAGCAAATTTTGGCGCTGTCCCGGTCTGTACTCTGTTTTTTTCAGACACAAAAACAAATAAAAAAGAAATGAAAAGAGGTTAAATTGAGAATCCGAGTTTACATACGAGTGCAAAAGAAATGATGGTTACCAGTATATAGTGCAATTGCTCTTGCTTGCTTATGTTTCCTCCAAAAGAAAAAGATGATAAAACTGGTGAGAATTGCTCAGAATAACCCATATTTTATATAAAATAACTCCATTTGAAAGATGTTACTACCATGTATAGTAAAAAACAAAACAACCCTTATCACAACTCATCATGATTAAGTTCAAAGTCTAAATATCTATTTTATTATTTAATGTTTCTGTTGGTTTCAATCTAAATATTTATTTTATTATGTGATCCTGATAAATATTTTTTTAGTTCAAATAATTAGAAACATGTGTTTAAAAAAATATTAGAGCTTAAATAATAGAAAAATCTAAATATCTAAATTTGAAAAGGAAAGTTTAAATTTGATTGAGATAATAAAATTTAACCTATATTAAAAAATATAGAAAGTAAAAAAGTTATTTATTTTATTATTTATTTTTCGCTGGTTTTCCTTTTCTATTAAGAAAAATAAAAATAACATAATATTTTTTTACACGTGTCAAAATCTCATTGATCAAGTGACACATATCATGATCTTGTTAATTCTAATTTTGGCATGCCTCAAGCTCTCGTGAGATGAACCAAGGTTTATAATAAGATGAAACTCCATTATACGCTCAATTTCAAAACAATTCCAACTAAATTAAAAATTCTTAATATATTCAAAAACCTCTAACTCATAAAGGAGTATCTACTTTTAAAAAAAAATCTATTTTGTATATTCATTAAATCAGATAAATATTTTTTATAAAACTCTTTCTTATTTTGCCAAAATCGCAAAAGAAGAACACACAAATAGGAAAACCTTCTTCTGCTCTACGTGAGTTTGTTAAGACTGGGAAACCTGTTTGGGGAACATATTCTAGGCAGGCAGAGCCATTGGTAAATTATCTTCCTGTCAATTGTGTTGTGAAAAAATTGGAAACTTAAACAAGAGAAAATGTTGAAAATTAATCGGAATTTCTTTGGTAAAGTTATGTCTTTTTTTTAAGAGAATGTTGAGCTTTTACTTTAACAGTCTTAGGAGTTGATATTTATAAGGTTAATGAAATAGTTGTAAATTAATAAATTGTAACAAATGTTGAGATTTGTTTTTTATGTTTTGAGTAAATAATCTACAATTTGTGTCATAACAAAGAAGAAAAAAGAGTAAGTTATTGACATATTTGTTTTTCATTTGTCTTTCGAGAATCTGATAGATAAATGATAATAAATATTGAGATTTTTTAATGTTTTGAGTAAATTATCTACAATTTGTGACATAACAAAGAAGAAAAAAAAAACGTAAGTTATCCACATATTTGTTTCTCAGTTGTCTTTAGAGAATCTGACAGATAAATGGTAACAAAAATGTAGATTTTTTATGTTTTGAGTAAATTATCTACAATTTGTGACATAACCAAGAAGAAGAAAAAGAGTAAGTTATCGACAGATTTGTTTATCATATGTCTTTAGAGAATCTGAAAGATAGGTATCACATGTTGAGATCTTTTATGTTTTGAGTGGATTATCTACAATTTGTGACATAACAAAGAAGAAAAAGGAGTAAATTATCGACAGATTTGTTTCTCTTTTGTCTTTGGAGAATCTGCAGATATATAAAACAATCTGAAAAGAAGATTTTGTTATTTTAATGCATATATTTCATTCATGTAATATGTAAATCATTTATGTAAGTATTTTTGATATTAAAAAAAAAAAATTTAACCAGTGAAGAGTAGACAAAATGTGCGGAGGCAGGAGGTTAATATTGTAACCGACGAAGATGAACATCAAACTTATGCGTAAGTGCCAGGAAAGAGGATACATAGGTTTCTTTGGTCTCTGCTGTCTAAAGTATAATTCTATGTTTGTTTTTGGTGATTATGTCATTGGTATTTAACCAATGAGCACAAAACTAAGCAGCTATATTGGCAGGACTAAAACTTTTTGAAAAATTTATTAGTCGATGTGTTTGCTTCTTACCACCTACATGTTTACATATTTCCATCTTATATGTCTAAGGTTTTTATTCCTTTCTTGTGTATGAGCACCTAGATGCGATAAGTAATATGAATTTCATCTAAGTAGTTATATAATATAGTCTTCTGACAAATATAAGTAGTAAAACAATAAAATCCATGCCTATGCGTGGGTATTAGCCTAGCCATTAATAATTGTTTTCAAAAATGGCTTGTGTAATTTATGCAATACAATGAGATTTGTATTCATTTCTAATGGTTTGGGACTTTGAGCTGTAAATTTGATCATATTAAATGTGTATTTTTTAAAAGATAATTGTAATTGAAATTTCAAATAACATCTTCGGCTATAATAAAATCAGCCATTATTATTATTAAAAATTTTAAATTGAAAAAAAAAAAGAAATTATGCACTCGAAGCAGAAACATCTACATCTTTACACAATCCGCTGGTTTAAATGACACCGTTTTAGAAACAGTGTCATATCCAATAAGATAGTTCATCTGTGACAAATTCCCGTATATAGCTAAGCTCTCACTTGGTTGGAAGGCAAAGCAAACCAATTCCTTCGAGACTTGTATAAAGGCATTGAAGGAGTTTAGCTTCACATCTGCTCCATTGAAATGCATAGTAATTACTGGAAATTTTAGATGTGCTGTTAGGGTGTAACATAGACTAAGACCACTGTCTGGATCTTGTTTACTCTTAGCGTCGATTGAGGACGCAACTGCATCCTCGAGCTTGAAGTAAAATGTGGTGGGTAAAAACGTAAGAACTGTGCTCGAATCGATGAAGATGTTTCCCTCGCTGTTTCCAGAATCGGAGCCTGGGTATTTGAGTTGTTTGTTCCCCACGCTAATGGATTCTAGGTTTAGGTAATAGAAGGTATCGGGAGATTTCTTGATCAAAGGAGTTGAGACAGTTCCTGGTCCTGATACTATTGCATTGCTTCCAAAGTTGAGCTTGCTAGTTAGATCATTTCTAAACTTCAGAGGGACCAAGCAATATGAGAATTTACCCTCGATCGAGTCACCGAGTTGTGAAATGAGTGAAACCGCACCGCCACCAAGTCCAATGATTCCAGACCATTTCTTGTTGAACGTTCCATGGTTTTTGTGACCACATCCGATGATAATATTTTTAAGCTGCACAGGGCGATTATCGGTGGAGCCAAGCGTTAATGTGTCTGTAGCGATGTTACCCTTTGTGTATGAATGATCCCCGTAAGACATGGAGTAAGAGCATATATCGGTTTTTGTAGAACACGGGGCTTGTCCTTGTAGGGCAGTACATTGTCTTGAGGAGCAAGAAGCGTCTTTGTATGTGGAAGACGTTTTAGGGTCAAAGAGAGGATCATCCTGAGTGTAACAATCATCGCAGGGTTTGCACTGCGTCCACATGAGATCACTGCCAGTGTCAGCGACTGCCATGATTGGGAACGGAGGTGTCCCGAAGGACACATTCATGACATATTCACCACCATTTGCGGTGATCTCAGCTTGATGTGAGTTAAGTGATGCATCTTTGGCTGTGAAATGGACAACACGGTTAATAGATCGGTGGATAGCGTTTTTTATACGTTGGGAAGGGGTTTCATTTGGGTTGAAGAGAGGCGATCTAGGAGAATCGCGGTGGATCAACTCGGTGGTGAAGCCGAGTTTTGTATTGGCATTTGCGTTTGAGAGAAAGGGTGAAGATAGTAGTAGTAAGCAGAGGGACAAGAGAGCAAAAGAGAATAGAGAAGTCATTGTCTTTGTTTTTAAGAGAATGTTGAGATTTTACTTTGACAATATACAGAATTGATATTTATAAGGTTAATGGAATAGTAGTAAATTATTATATGGCAATATTATGTTTATAGAAAATATCTACAATTTGTGGCATAACAAAGAAGAAAAAGAAGTAAGTTATCAGCATATTTGTTTCTCATTTATCTTTAGAAAATCTGACAGCTAAACAATCTAAAAAAAAAGATATTGTTATTTGGAAAAATAGGGAATAAAAGAGATTTTTCATAATATTAGTTTATCTAAACCTTTTTTCTTTAATTTTGGGTGTACTAATCTTTATAGTATACTAGGGAAAGTCCGCCCAATGTGCGGTTTGATATATGTATATATTATTTTTCTTTATTGTTGCATTTTTTATGTATTTGTTCGTTTTATTTTTAGTTTATTTTATTGGTTTTTAGGTTTCTTTGTATGCACTATTAGACATTTACATTGTTTTATTTTTTATGGTTTGAAAACTTTCTTATCGATTATAAGAAGTATATTTTGGTTGTTTTATTTATTTTATTTTATTTTTGTTTATTTGATTATGCCTTATTTTTTTCCTATTACATATTATTTTTGTTTTCTTGACGTTGGTTTTTTCCTATGATTTAGATTTCTTCATTATTTAAAATTAATTTTTAATTTTTGGAGTATTATATTTTGTTGAGGTTTTTTCTTTATCATTTTGATTTTATTTTTTTAAACCGTATGTTCTCACTTTATCATTTAATTATAGTCAATGCATATATTGTTTTTTTTCTTCATTATTATACATTGGTTTTTTTCCTATTTATATATTTTTGTTTTATCTTTTATAAATGGCCTCATTATTTAATTTTTTGTTTACTATATGATTTTTTTCTCTCTATTTAAAATATTTTTATATGTTTATTATATGCTTTCTAAAGAAAAGTAGAAACGAAGCAGGCCAATAACTCTCTCCCCCCCCCCCAAACCATCCTTAAATAGAAACGAACTTCACTCTCAAAAGTAATAATATTAATAATATTACTATTACTAATATTCTCCTATAAATACTTTAATAGTATAAGACTTTTATCACTAATTTTGATATTTCAAGTCGCTTATAATTTAAAATTCATAGTTATTTAAAAAAATATATTATTACTCAAAAGTTGATATAAATATCAAAATAATTCTCTCATACAATAAGAAATTTTTTTTTCAGTGTATCCATTTTGAAATACAATCGTGATCAAAATTTATGGTTGCAAAGTGTTAATGTTCTTTGGTATAAGAATTCTAGATATATTAAAATCTTTTCTTTTTCTTCGGTAGCTGGTGTTTAAGAAATTTTCAGATCTCCGATTATCAATTTCACATCTAATCTTGTTAAAGCATGTGTTGAGATCGTCGATTTCGAAAAACACTTCAAGGTTATGTGTGTGGTGTTCTTAAGCTGGAAATATCATTGTATGAATGAACTTTAATAAACCATTGATTAGCATACATGATGTTTGTTCATTAATATCATGAAATATGAGGTACAAGTTGGTCAAATCCATAAGTTGTTGTCATGTGTTTGAAATATATGTTTGTTGGTCAAAAACATTATGTAGTTAGTTGTTTTCTCCACGTAGAGGTCTTATGATTTTGAAGGTGAGATGATTCATGTTTCCGGTTGGTGATATACTTTTCATAGTAAAATGTGTATTCTATATTATCTACTTTTTCTTTGGAGTAGGATTTTTTTTTTGAATTTTTAATATATTGGTCTTGTATGTATGTATGGTTGCTAGCTATTTATATATTAGTGTACAATAAATGTTGATAAGAGTTTTTTCTGATTTATTGTATCATATTTAATTAATTTTAATTAATAGTCTTTATTGTCTTTGATTTTTAGTGTTAACTCTCTTTGATTAGTAGTGTTATTTTTGTTGATCAATTTTTTGTTTGTTTGTTACTGTTGGAGATTGTTCGTGGTAATGAGTTATTTAATTGATGTTATATATTGCCCCCATATGTTTTTAATAAAACTTTATGGTCATTAATTAAGTCACTAATTGTATTTCTTTGGTTTTAACATTGGTTACCTTGTTTGGACTTTTGTAGTTTTTATTATATTTTTTAATAAGTTGACCATATATATCATATTAGAGAAATTTTTGGGTGATTTGATTATTTGGAAAGTAACAAAAAAAAATGCAACCTCAATTTAAATATGCCTCTCTTTTTTTTAAGTATTTTTTAATTCGAGAAAGTTCATCTTCCTTGTAAATCTTTGTCGCTGACATGTGTTATATAATATAGTAGTCTTATATAATATATAATCTAGTCTTATATAATATAGTAGGATTACCTTTATGTGGAGCTCTGAAATGCTGACATGTGTCATTTCTAACCAAAAACTTAAACCATTCCAAACTTAAAATTGCTTTAATAATCAAAAACCAAACAAAATATAAAACCCACATTAAAAACAAAAGCTTTATAAACACATTAATAAACACAAATTTATTAAAATTAGTTTCAATCAACCCAATATAATATGGTAACCTTTTTATGGAGCTCTGAAATACTGACACGTATTATTTCTAAACAAAAATCAAACCATTTCAAATTTAAAATTAATTTAATAATAAAAAACCAAACCAAATATAAAACCCACATTCAAAATAAAAGCTTTATAAACACACTAATAAGCACAAATTTATTAAAATTAGTTTTTATCAACCAAAATATAAAACGAAAATCCAAACCAATGCCGAAAAGAAGAAGCAAAAGCTATGTATACCCCACAAAAACCATACAAATTTTTACCCTCCCTCCAGATTTCCTGAAAGTGAATATATTTGACAAGTTTCAAGCAAAGTAATACACGATAAATCATTATGGTTATGAATGTAAACTTAAACATTTGCCAAGGTAAAATAAAATAAAATATATATAGAATTATTTTCAATATTCAAGGAAGTCGGTCATTTCATACCTGAAGTTAGACCATGTGTTAAATTTCTATCTGAATTATACCTCCGTGCAAATCTATACATGAACTAATAAAATTTTGAATATGCTATCTAACTAATAAAAATGTGCAATCATATACATTTTGACTAACACCGTTAATTTGATGTTAACTCTCGATGATGTGGCATCCCACGTGGAATCCATGTCATTAATGACGGAAAAAAATTGTACTGCAAACAACACTTGAACTCATGACCTTTAACGTGAGAGGTTCCACTCAATACCATTATGCTATGATAATTATTATTGTTATTATTAACTCACACAAATATATAGATAAAAATTTATTTATTCTCTCTTTTTTTCTCTCGTTTCTCTTTATCTCCTATCTCTTTCAATAGAAGCCTAGAAAATCAACAGAGCAATTGTTCTTGTTAATGATATTTATACCTAGAGATTCAGCAACTTATGACTTGATCAATTATTGTTACAGTGATTAGACTAAAATCTCTGTATTTCTAAATCAATTTAATAGAGCAATTTGGTTCCTCTCAGGTATGAATCTACCAAAATCACGATATCTCCATCGCCTCTACCGCCTGCTACGCCGCCTCCGCTTCAGACACCACCGGAGAAGATGAAGATCTATTATTATTTTGATGAAGCAATTTTCAAGCTACAGTATATATATTTATGTGTTGACATTAATAACAATAACTGTTACATCGTAACTGGTCTTGAGTGTTGGGTGAGAGTGTTAGAGGTCTTGTGTTTGAGTGCTAGCTTTAACACAATTTTTTCATCTTTAATTATGTGGATTCCAGGTGGATTACACGTGGATCCCACGTCATCAAAAGTTAACGGTAAGTTAACAGTGTTAAGCAAACTGTATATATTTGCTCAATTTTGAAAATTTGGGTATGAAATTCAAAAAAATTATTAGTTCATGTATAGATTTGCACGGAAATATAGTAGAGGTATAAATTTAACACATGCCTCGACTTCAGGCATAAATTGGCCGACTTTCCCAATATTCAACATCAAATGCTGACACGTGTTACCTTTTTGTGCAGCTCTGAAATGCTGACACGTGTCACTTCTAACAAAAAAAATCAAACTATTTTAAATTTAAAATTGCTATAATAATAAAAAAAACCAAACCAAATATACAACTCACATTAAAAACAAAGCTTTATAAGCATAAATTTATTAAAATTAGTTTCAATCAACCCAATATAATATAGTAGAGTTACCTTTCTGTGGAGCTCCAAAATACTGGCACATGTCATTTCGAACCAAATAATCAAACCATTTCAAATTTAAAATTGATTTAATAATCAAAAACCAAACAAAATTAAAAACCCACATAAAAACAAAAGCTTTATAAACACACTAATACACACAAATTTATTAAAATTAGTTTCAATCAACCCAAAATATAAAATGAAAATCCAAACCAACCCAAAAAAGAAGAAGCAAAAGCTATGTTTATCCCACAAAAACCAAAAACCATACAAATGTTTACCCTCCCTCCAGATTTCTTGAAATTGAATAAAATTGACAAGCATCAAGCAAAGTAATACACGATAAATCATTATGGTTACGAGTATAAACTCAAACATTTGCAACGGTAAAATAAATAAAAATTATATATAATTACTTTAATATTCAATATCAAATATAAAAAGATGAAAATAACATTATCAAAGCTTTGTTTCAGGAAACCTTTAATTGTATTCGACATCAGGGCTCGTCCGATGGACAGATTTTTTAAACTTTAAAAATAATTAAATTTAGATAAAATTAATAAATTAAATATTTGTTGTTAATGAAATATCTTACATTATTTTAGAGAAATAAGTAGAAATCATGTTTCTTTAGAGAAAAGAGTTATTTACATAATTTGTTTTTTACATGAATAAATTATTTTAACTTTTTATATTATAATTTTATTATTAACATAATAAAACTTTATACCACGTCAAGTAGCAATTGGTTCCATCTTGTTGTTTGTTTTTTATCACCGTTTGGGATAGATTTTGAAAAAATACCAGGAATCAAATAACAAAATTTAACTGAATCCGACCCGAAAAGAGCTATCAAACCTAAATCCAAACCGACAAAAACCCAAAATGGGTTCTGGACTCCTATATCCGAAGAACAGAACTGAGAACCGAATAGATACCCAAAATTCTTCAAAATACAAATACACACCCAAAAATATTAATAATATGTAAACTTGAATAACGCAATTACCCTATAATTATAAACCCAAAAATATCAATTATTTTTAGACCAAAATACCCAAAGTAACCAAAATATTTGAAAATTCTTAGTTATATTTGTGAAAATTTAATCAAAATTTATTCAAATTTAACCAATTTCAATTCATTTTTTCCGATATTTCATGTACCTGAAACTGATTCAAACCTACATGGAACCAAACCAAACCAAAAATTGCAAATACCCGAATATATCATAGGCTTATACCTGAAGATGTTTAGTTTTTGCGGCTTCCATTCTTTTCAGTCATTGGATTCTCATCCACCATCATCTTTAATCTCTAGCGGAAGTGTCACCGCTATGAGACTTGGCTCCGCATAAGCAACTCTCTTGAGTGGATTTCCGCCTCTTTTTTTTATGTATTCCTTTTGAGAGAGAACAATTCTGACTTATTTCTTTTGTGAGATATCATTTACACATTTTTCTTCTCTATGGAGAAAATTTCCTTCAATTTTCATGTCCAATAGAGGTGTTGTTTCTTCGTTTCGTATACCGACAATATTATAAATTTTCTAACCAATTTGTTATTTTGTGCCAATTATATGTAGTTTCTGTTGACAAATTAGACACAAATTTACTCTTAAATTTATTTAACACCTAGCCAATTAGAATAGTAAATTATGTTGGGTTATAAAAAATTAATTTTGTCCGTTCAAATAATTAGAAGAGTGTTAAAAAGTTATAGGGGTTCAAATAATCTAAAAATCTAAATTTGAAAAAAGAAGTTAAAATTTTATTGAAGTAATAAAATTTAACATATTTTAGAAAAAATAGAAATTAAAAAGGATATACATTTTATTATTTATTTTTTTGTTGGTTTTTCTTTTCGATTAAGGAAAATGAAAAGAATACAATGTTTTTTACGTGTCACAATCTTATCGATCAACGGACATGTGTCGTGATTTAATAATTAGAAGTGGGTTAGATTTTTTTATTTGAGCTTAAATAATATATAAAAAAATAAAAAATCTAAATCTGAGAAGGAAAATTTAAATTTTAGTAAATTTTAAAGTTTAAATTTCAAAGTCTAAATACCTATTTTATTATTTAATTTTTGTATTGGTTTTAACCGAAATATTTATTTTATTATATGATCCTGATAAACATTTTTTTAGTTCAAATAATTAGAAACATGTGATTAAAAAAAATTAGAGCTTAAATAATATAAAAATCTAAATATCTATTTTTAAAAAAAATATTAGATCATATTAAATGTGTATTTTTAAAAAGATAATTGTAATTGAAATTTGAAATAACATCTTCGGCTATAGTAAAAT